>LPNX010923706.1:311814-360594 GCA_001517045.1 Pseudotsuga menziesii | reverse complement strand
ATGGGGGATGATGTCATCTACTAGAATGTAATTGGTTGATTTTTATAGTACATTTTGGTCCTTTTGAGGCCCATTTTTGACCTCAAATTCTCTCTAATAGATGTTCAATTATCAAATAAAGGAATCTATAATCCTAGTTTCACATCAATATAAGTCTTACTCTTTCTCCTCAATCCTTTAATATCTCTTATCATGCTTTCTTCGTAACACAAAATTCATAAATTTTTATATATCAAGGCTTTCACTGGTGTCATTGTAGCTATCCACCAATCATTTTGAATGGGGTTGTGCTGGATTCTTCTCTTAAACTATTATAGCTACATAATTTATACATAGGTGATAAAATTAAAATGCAAGCATTGTTGTGCTCAAGGAAAAAAACACAAGTCTAGTAATAATTGAAATAGAGGATGAAAACTAGAAATACTAGGATAGGAAAAATCATCAATCTCATCTCATATGACCAAGACAAACTCCGAGAAAAATAAATAAAAGAGAAGATGAAAGGATAGGCACCAAGAATATGGAAGCTCAAATTAAAATTATATATGATCCAAAGAATAGAAAACGAATTAAATTTGTGCAACTAACGCTAGAAGAACTTAGAACTAGGATCATTTTAGCACAACATTCAGCTTTAGACTCAACCGTAGTCACCTATCTCAGACCAACATTTCTAAAGGAGAATAGTGATTTTGGAAAGCTAATATATATGTAAATGTGTGTGTGTTTGTAATGACCTTTGATGGAGGGATCCTTCTTTATGTACCTCAACCACATAAAAGGTACATCACTGACACAGTGTTCTCAATATTAGTCTTATGGTGACAAAAAAAAATTGCGAAGAGGTTTATTAGCCTCCGAAGTTTTTTATAAAAGCATAAAAACTTATAGTTTTAAGGATTAATGTTACTACTTTGTCTAGAAATATTGAAAACTTAGCCCTCATTTAGTGCATGAGAATCATTGAAAAAATATATTCAATTCTCGTCAAGATTAAACTAATCAGGCCATGTGTTAGGACCTTGAAATTTATTATTACTCTATCGTTAGTTGTGTAACAAGGGAACCCATACCCGAGGCTAGCGTACACGTTCCCTTACCGGTTACTTGGTTATGTGTAAGGTATGTACACTGTCATACCCTGTTGTACCTTGTACAAACTCTACATACTTGAGACGCCATAAAAAATTGATACTTGCATGATAATCAGTACGGCATACCCTGTGTTTTTGTACTCATGCGGTATGACCGAGGGCTCAAACTTGTCGCTATTAGGGAGGAAAACTACTCATTTACGATATTAATGAAATAATTTAACAAAAACGTAAAAATATAATACATGGGCACTTACCTAAACACTATCCTTCATGATTCATAAGTAAACAAACACCTTAACCATGTCATTGCTCACTCTTCAATAACATACACTCTTCAACGACGGGCTAAGAGACTCTTCAACCATTTGGAAAATTTTGAATGTAGTATGAAGATGGACTCATGGAGTATTATTAATCATGTAACTTCAAGTCGAAGATTTGATATCTATTATGAGTTTGATTTGTCAAATTTTATGTTTCAAATTTTCAATGTGAAAATTCATTGTTCACTGAATCGTTGAATTTAAAATTCTGAATCATGATTCATACTTTATGAAGAAATTTGAAATATGCATGTATGATGCGACTATATATATGTGTGTGTGTGTGTGTGTTGTCACAAACAATTTATTATTCATTCTTGTCACAATCATTAATCTACTGGTCATAGTACATTCATTTTTGTCTTAACATACTATTTACTCGATTGCATGGATAAGTTTTAACTAGACAGGTATTGATGTTGGATGACATGACATGTCTTCCATTTGGTGTGGTCTCCATTTACAGTGACGACCTGGTCACAACCTCATGAAGGTGATGTTTAAGTCTTTTAGTTTATTATGATTTGATTTATTAGGACATAAGCCTAGACATATGAGTTAGTCCTTGCTACACTCTAAAATAACATTTAGTTGGTTAAGCTTATGTTTAACCCACCCTACATAGTTTCATTGGAAAAGGTGGTTATATAATTGTTTAAAAGATTGATAATTGGTTACACAATGTTGGAAGGATTTACATCAACCATAAGACTTAGACCATGTCGTATAGTCCTTTCCCATGGCTTTACCAACCATAAGGGTGATAACGTATAATATAAAGTTTGATATGCATAAGATGGAGGGTATACAAGTGGATGTTAGTTATTTCATGAGGGTTAAGGAATTTTTAAATAGTTTGTATTAAATTTATGTCATAGCCCTAGCTGCGAGTTGAAAGCGCAGCGAAGCACATTTAATGAATTGTTTATTCACATGCATTATGGGAAGATGTTGGATCTCGGCCCTCCTTTTTTCATTGATCTGGTTCCAGGATTTTTGTAGGTTTTTAATGTGGCATTAAGATGTCTTCACGGTTTTTCAATGCATTCATTTGGTGTTGTCTAGTTTTTATTATAATGGAGGAGGATTCCCGACCGCTCCGTGGGTTGCACATGTAATCATTCTTACCCATTGCAGTCTACTAATGAGTGTTTAAAATCTATCCTGTAATCTTGAGTTTGTTTGGAGGTTTATGATTGGTTAAAAAAAATATGTCCACCATTACAGTCTCGACCATTCATGGCTCATCGTAAGGTCTACATTGAATCTCAAATGCCTTCCTTCAAGTTTTGGCAAAGGATTTCCAGCATGCAAGGTTTTCATTAACACGTAAGGAAGAAAAATACTTCCATCTTACTCTGCAATTTCATTTGTAAAAGGTTTTTCTTAGATTGAAATAATGTTGACATTTTTGTTTCTTGATACGAAGGAAGAGGAAGAAGAGAGAGATATAGGAGGAGCCAACGCTTATCCCTCTATGTGTCTTATCAAGGTAAGCTTCTTCTCTGGTTGAACAATTTAATAAATGCATTCATTATTAATTGGGGTTTATTCTAACTCTGTCATTTTGTTGACAGGTGAAGTGAGGGAACACACAAAATGATTTGGATAAGCTCGCTTCACCCTCATGGCCCAAATTCAGAATCCAAGGTAATGTTTACACGTGTTTCTTTATCCTTAAAAAATGTTACAGTTTGCAATGAACAGTTTTAAAAATACTTAAATGTTAATGCAGGTTTCCAAGCATGAGCCAGATGAGAGCGACGATGAACAATGTGGCACTCAATGTTCATTAAGGGTTATGTTGCATTATGTTGTTTACCAATGGTTATGTTGTATTACGATTTTCATATATGATTATGTCACATTACAACATTGGTCAAGGGTTATGCCACATTGCAACATTGTTAGAACTAAAGTCAAACATAATTGACCAAAGTTATCCATGGTTTGCTACAGTGTCTGGCATATGCCTACAAAACCAAATATGTGGCACATTAATAATGGTTCTCTATAGTGTTTGGTATATGTGGGCACAACCAATGATGCAACACATTAATAATGTGACATTTGGCATTTATCAAGCATTATGTCAGATTGTGACTTTTAATTAAAATTATAAAATATTAAAAATTTAGAAATAAAAAATTGGTTACTATATTTTTAAAAATTATAGAAACATTTATTATCGAAACTCAAAAATGTTAAAGAACATTTATTCACTTATAAGGATTAAAAGGTTGAAAATAATCGTTTCGTAGTGTCCATGGCTTGTATGAATTTTCTGACAATGTATAATTAACCATGATCATTTCTAAGAGTCCATGGTTCATATCAATTTTGTGATAATGTATAATTAACCATTGTTATTACTTCCTAAATGTGACATGAAAGTGAGAAATATTACATTGCACTTTTCCTATGCATATATTTCCATTACACTATGGTCTAATTTGTGCGATAAATTTGTAATTTTTGCATTAACAAACGTAATACGATATATTAGTATTTTTAATATGCATTGATTATTTTGTTTGTTGTTTTTTGTAATATTATTACCATTGTGTATTAATGTGGCATTCGACATTCATTAAATATTATGTTGCATTGTGATGTTCATTAAGGGTTATGTCACATTGCGACATTGGTTGATGATAGTTAGCCATGGTTTACTACAATGTCTGCTATATGCTAACACAACCAAATATGCGACACATTAATAATGTGACATTCAAATATGGTTGAAATATTAGTGAAATATTGTCAAAATAAAGTGAAACATGGTTGACCAAAGTCATCCATGGTTTGCTACAATGTTTGGTAGATTCCAATACTACCAAAGATGTAACAGATTAATAATGTGACATATAAAGGGTTATGTCACAATGTGATGTTTATAAATGGTTACATTGCATTTGGTGTTCATAAAGTATTATGTCACATTGTGATATGGGTTAACGTTTATGTCATATTGCAACAATGCCCAAGATAAAGTCAAATGTGACTCCCTAAAGCAAACCATTGTAGACAATTGTTAAACTAAAGTGAAACATGGTTGAAATATTAGTGAAATATTGTCAAAATAAAGCAAAAAATGGTTGACCAAAGTCAGCCATGCTTCACTACAATTTCCATTATATGCTTAAACAACCAAAGATGAAACACAATATTAATGTGAAATTCGGCGTTCATTGAGGGTTGTGTTGCAATCTGATGTTTATCAAGGGTTACGTTGCATTTATCCTTTGTTAAGGGTTATGCCACATTGTGACATGGGTTATATCTATATCTATATATAGATAGATAGATAGATAGATAGATAGATAGATAGATAGATAGATATTGAATTTTTGAAATTGCTTCTAAAACTATAAAATTAAGGAACATAACCATAATATAATGTAACGATAATACAACATAACCATGAACAAATGGTGCATTCCAACATAACCATCGATAGACATTGTAATAAACCATCATAATTAAACTTAAGCATTAACAAATGTTGTATATTGTAATAAAACATTTGAGAAACATTGTAAATGTGAGTCTCTTTTTTATTATAAATTAATTTAAGATCATATTAATTACATAACAACTAAACAATACTATTTTTTATTAACTATTATTTATTATTGCATTTATTAGGTAATTCTAATTAGATACCATAGTTGACCATAATAGAAATAATTATCATGACTACTTTCTTCGATATTTATGTAGAATTGGAACAAAATACGTTAAGGAACACAATCATATTGAATCACAACAATTCAAGAACGTTGCAATCCAACATATGTAAACCCAACAATTAAAATATTGTACATTAAATCTCATAATCCAAGAAAATGCATTAACAAACATAACCATCATACAACATACCAATGAACAAATTGCACAATCCAATGTAACCCCAACCCTAAATTAGCATCGTAACCTAACACAACCCTTCATATATATCAAAATGGAAGAAAACCAATCCAAATACAACTAAAACCAACCTCTACAAAACATGTTAACGAACCTTATAATGAAACAAAATCAATCAAGGAACATTACAACAATGAAAAACGACCATGGAGCAATCCCACTACCTAGCTTAATGTTGAATGTATATCATAATTAAACTTAACACTTCAGAAACGTCGAAAAATAACAAAAACCATTACAAATAAATATCTAAACAAAAACCTTGCAAAAACCCGTAATGACTCTCATAATGCGACAAAATGCATTAAATAACATAAGAATAATACAACATAACCATGAAGGATTCTCATAATTCAACATAATCCTCAATGAATGTTATAATATAAGATAAAACTTCATTAATTGCAAAAAATTACATTAAGCAACACAACCATATAGAATCACAAACATTCAAGAACATCATAATCCAATGTAATCCCTCATGAGCATCACATCACAACGTAACCATTTATTAACATGACAATGTGACGAAACCACTGAGAAATGGATAAATGATGTAATCGATCATAGCCATTGGTGAATGTTCCAATGAAATAACTAAATGAAACCCTTGCAAAACCTTGTAATGAATCTCATAGCCTGACAAAATCCATTAAAAAATATAACCACAATAAAATGTCACAATCCAACATAAATGTTAATGAACACCATTATCCAAGATAACACTTTATAGATTTAAAATAAAAACATCTAAGAATATAACAAACATAACTAAATCCAATCGCTGCAAAATCTTATAATCATTCTCATTATGCAAGAAATGAAATTAATGAAGACATCCATAATGAAACATGAGGAAGGATAAAAATTTGCGATACACTATGAGTGTTCATAAATGTCATAATACAGCATAACCCTTTACGAATATCAAAATCCAACAAAATCATTCGAAAAGAATCTCATAATATTAGAAAATCAATTAACAAACTTAACGATAATGGAACATATGCATGGAATAACGTAGCAATCAAATATGAAGCTTCATGAATGTTGTAACACAACATAATACTTGATGGATGTCGAAATACAACAAAATCATTCCAAAAATAACTAAACAAAGCCATTACAAAATTGTACATTAAATCTTGTAATCCAAAAAAAACATCGCAAACATAACCAAAATACATCACACCCATTGACATATTGCACAATCCAACATTACCCTAACCCTAAATGAACATAATAAATTAACATTACCCTTCACAGATATCACTATGGAACAAAGTAGTCCAAATATAACTAAATCCGATCCTTACAAAACACTTTAACGAATATATTTAATCAAAGAAAATTTAGGAAGGAACAGGAGCGTAATGAAACACGACGATGGAGCAATGTCATAATCTAACTCAACACTCAATGAATAGCATTAGCAAACATACTAATTATTAAATGTTTCAAAAAGACAAAAGCATTACGAAAAATAACTAAACCCGACTCCTGCAAAACGTTATAATCACTCTCATAATGCAACAAAATAAATTAAATTAAATAACCATAATATAACATAACCACAAAGCATTGTCCCAATTCAACACAACCCTCAATGAACATCGTAGTGCAAAAAAACCCTTCATCAATTTTGCAAAACAAAAAAAAACTTAAAGGAATCACGAAAACTAATTAAAATATAACTAAATCCAATCATTGCAAAGCATTTGAACAAATATCATAATGTAGAAAAATTTGTTAAGGAACATAATCAAATTGCATGTTCATCGTCATGGAGCAATTTCACAATACAAATTTACACTCAATCAATGACGTAATCCAACATAGCACTACATAAATGTTGCAAGATGACAAAACTAGCAAGGAAGGTATCAAATATAACAAAACACTTAAGAAACATTCCCAATATAAATATGGGAATTTATGTCACAACAATTTCATTCTCACAATCACAAATAACGCTTAACAACTATTGAACTATTACACTATAATAAGACCTTAAAAAACATTACATAGACGAATCTCAATGGAATAATAAATTAATTAAAATACTTCCATGCATTATATTCAATCTCGTAATACAACAAAACACATTAAGGAGCATAACCATAATACATCATAACCATCGAGGAATAACAAAATCCGAACATAATCCTTAATGAACATCTCCACCTAATATAATTCTTGATGTATGTCACAATGGAAAAAATAACTTCCAAATATGACTAAGCCCAATCCTTGCACAATGTTATAATCAATCCTATAATGAGACAAAACCCACTAAGAAACATAACCATAGTTGAACAAGATGATGGAGGAATGTCGCAATCCAGCTTAGCACTTGATCGATGTCATAACACAATATAGCAATTGATAAACACCACTACATGAAAAAACTATTACACTAAGAAACGCTTTAGAAACATTCCAAAAACCAAACTAAAAACTTATGCAACAAAAATGAAGCAACACTCTCATGCAACATAGCCTTTAGTAATTATTACACTATTACAATCTAATAAAATATCTCAATAACATTGCACATATGTAGCTAGATAGTGTTGCAAATTAATTAAATATTGGGTTTAATTAATTTTTTAAAATACTATTCAAAATAAAAAATCAGCTATTTAAAATATTATTCAAAATAAAATAATAGTTAAACAATAACATTATACATTTAAAATACTATTCAAAATAAAATAATAGTTAAACAATAACATTATACATTTAAAATACTATTCAAAATAAAATAATAGTTAAACAATAACATTATACATTTATTTAATAAATGGATTATAATATTGTAATATATCTATGTAAAAATCAGTCTCAACAATTTCACTCGATTATAACAAAAAAAAATTAACAATAGCACTCCCAATAAATAAACTAATTTATTAAATGTGTATATACAAATCAATTGTACAATAATAATAATAAGAAAAAAATTTATACAATAATTCAATTACATTTAATTCATTAGAATGAATGTACATATCCATCATCTTTCTTTTCACCAAATGGTCACATAATATTAGAATATTTTGACATTTTTTAATAAACTATTAAATTAATTTTTACTTAAGAACTAAAATTACATTACATCTATTTTATTATTATTTTATAATTAACTATTATACTATAAATTTGTAAATTAAACAATATTTTATTTATTTAATACGTATATTATGATAAATAAATGTTAGATTATGGAAAATTAATTGGATAATATTCTATTTATTTAAATTAATAATATTTTTTATTAATTTGAATATAATAAATGTTCATCGTGGCAATTAAGAAATATACATTAATAATTGCAGATATATGTTTATGCGCCAACCGGTTACTATCAACAACCACATTAATTTTATCAATGTGTTGATTAAGACGATGGGCCTAAATAAGGCACATACTTTTTATATTAATTTTTTTCCAATAATATATGCCTAAATTCAGGCCTATTAGCATAATCACACTATAATGCCCCCAAAATTTGAAAAAAAATTATTAGGCTAGTTTATTTACTACCTGAACTGGACATTAACTTATCTTCTGCGGAATGTGTCGAACTTTGTTTACGAAACTAAAATGTCGTAAGTTGTTCTTACCCTTTGCTAGATGTTTTCCCTGATGTGGTTATTAATGTAATTCTATAATGTGTTTATGTTACTCGATCTGATTTAGATGATTACACTGATCATTAGTTTATTTCTTATAATGCATGCGCATGCATGTGTGTTTAGTTTATAGCTTACTTGTTGGTTATAAATTTTGTTTACTGGTTTAAGGAAAGTGTTGACTTAACTTGTAATTGTTAACGAGTGGAGTGGCGGGACTTGTATTCCTTATAGGATCACTTGGAGAGGTAACTGGTTTTACTTGACATTACAGGGTTTACTTAGTTCAGGTTGAACTAATGCAAATGTTCTTCATCTTGTGCAGGTTCATTAGGTGACAAAAACTTGCTATAACGGATAAACAAAGACATGCTACCTATGTTGAACTACTTTACTATTTTGAACAACAAAAGGACTACAATCCTATCTTATAGATTCTTATTAATATTGTTAGCATTATCGTTTATGCATGGCTAGGTTTATTTAGACCCACGTCTAAATAGTTATCATTATTATTATGGTTCGAAGACCTTCTGAACTGTAATGTTCAGTTTTTTATAAATAGGGATTGACCGAGGACCTTTAATATCGGGAGCACATTAGAACAATTATTCAGTCATCAGTATAGTAAAGAGAGCCATCAGAGTTATTATCATAAATCATACAGAGCATGGAGGCCTTATTTCTTCCATATTAAAGTCAACTTGAAATTAGAATTGCATGCATGCAAAAGTGAGCATAAACCCTAAACGTGGCATGCAAACCCTAAAAGTGATCATAAACCCTAAAAGTGACATGCAAACCCTAAAAGTGCATAAGGATATATTTAAGAAGGGTTATGGAACTAAAGGAGATATCTATTGTTATTGTTGATTGATTTTGGAGTTTCGAGCAGCAGCACAATGTGCAGTCGCTACAGATGGGGTTGGAGACGGTGTCTTCAGCTAGTGAGGGTTCGGTAGTGAGATATCTTCCCTAGTCTCTTATGGGGATATATCATCCAGGTTTATCCATTGAATCCATCATATACTATAGTATTCAAAGATCCAACACATTCCGAAGGGTTATTAGTAGATCCATGTTTGCAGCCATAAGTAGTGGGGAAAACACAAAAGGATTCGCTGGGACCACAAAAACCAGTATTTCCTCTACATGTCAGCTTCCTCTTTCTCAGCAGGACTATCCTATGGTATGCAGTGATTATCAACCATCAGTTTGCTCACCTAGAGCATCTATCATCCAAACAAATCATCTGGGGGTGTGAGTAGAAAAACTGCTAATCAATTCGCTAGGGCACTTAAAGGAAGCCAAACCTCCGCATGTGCTAGGACATCTCTTCGACATCAGCAGATGGACAAGCTTAGAAAGTTTCAGCCCGAACGAACCTCTCCTCCTACAAAAATGTCACATTCATTCTGGATGGTTTTTACGGTACTACGAGGTGGTAACAACGGAGGAAAAGAGAATTATTAGACCACCCATCTAGATCCTTATGCATGGAGCTATCTCTGGAGTCATTCTCAGCCAGAATATCAATGGTAAGTGTTAATTTCTCTCTGCAAAACCCTAACCCCAATTCAGCTATATTTTAGGGCATTTTTGCATGGCGAGTTTGCATGCACAGTTATTTTGCAAATTTGTATCAGATTGAGTGTGCAAGTCAGCACTATCATAGAACATTAGAGAATATCAATATTTGGTATATTATAGTGGTATCAGAGCATGTTCCTTGCTAGCTATGGGAATGCAAAACTGTAAATGAATTCAGAAGATCCATACAACATTACTTACTGGAGACAGAGGTTTAGAATCAGTGATAGAGGAGAAAAGGAATTAGATGAAATAGAGTTGGGGGACAAAGAGTATCAGTTTGGAAAGGGCAAAGCAACAATGGCCAATGATGATAAAACAACTTTCAATATTCTCATGTCAGCCATAAAAGAACTCACTACTAGGAAAAAAGAAATGATGAGTACCTTCAGGAAAATGATAGAGAAAAGTGGGCCCACCCCACACAATCCCTTGTTTCCCAATAGTTATAGGGTATCCACCAGTAGTAGTGGGGAGCACTTACATACCAACACAGATCCATTGCCATATATACAACAAGCCTTCCTGACCTATGATGCCTCAATTCTTAAATAGTCCAGTTGTAGTGCCTTTAGCACAAGTAGAACCAAAAGAATCCATGAATGCTTATCTGAGATAGTATAGATATTTAGGAGATGACTTCCATTCACCCATGACCTTCATTGAATTCTTCCACTTTAAAAGTAAGAACAAACCCAGAGCTTACAATAGGCCCACCACCCTAGCAGATGCCATCATCTCGACTTGAGATTTTCATAGGTTAGCATTATTTCAACACTTGCCTCAATATCAAGAGTATCTAACCTTGGGTGATGAGGTATGTGCAGCATTGTCCTTTCAAGATTATTACTCCATCAAGTTAGGGAGCCATCCCAAGGATTTGGATGAGGATATCCTTAAAGGAATAGTTTGTGAAGTGAAGAAAGATGAGCATGAAGTATAGGTTGTTGGTGAGCTTGATTTGGAGTTAAAAGTACATGATGAGGATGCGAATGAGGAGATAGCATTAGAGCCATCCTGTGAGTCTAGCGACACCAACACATTCGCTAGTCAGATTGTGGTCAAGCCGTGTGATGAGTTGGAGTTGGTATACTCTTCATCACCTACATCAGGAGTCCAGATAGTTATGACAGGAGAAATACATGTGGTGCAAGGCAATGAGCACAATAGTCGAGATGGTGGGAAGTCACACATGGAGGTTAGGGAGAGTTTCTACATGCATGAGATAGAGCTTCCAGATGATAGCCACCAGAAGAAGATTGAACATGTTAAAGAAAGCATTCTAGAAATGAAACAGAGGACCAAGATAATCTGAGACACCATATTACAACGAGATGTTGAACTTACAATTCTTTGATTTGTATGTAGCAAGTCAGCAGTTAAGATTTCTAGTATTGAAGAGCAGTTGGATTGCTTGATGGGGTAGCAGAAGAGACATACTATTGCATTTCAAATCAGTCCTCTTCAGGAGTACATAGACAAGGCTTGTAGTATCTTGAGTCCACATTTTCATAATGGTGGATGGTTTTTACAGGTTGGCTAGGATCGAGAAATTGGGAGCAGTATATGAGCATTCTAGTTGAAATCAGAAGGGAAAGCTGTCAGCTTGGTAGGATTATTCCTTGTGATGGTTCTTATGGACAAGGTCATTTTTGGGGATTGGATTGGAGAGAGATTAAAAGTTGGTGTCCTATTGAGTGGGATATTCTTAGGAAGACATTCCTATCCAAGGGTATAGTCCCATAAGAGCCTTGGGATATTTGGGATGAAAGATGCACAAGTTTGCATTGGGATCCAGGTGGGAGACCTTATGAGGGATGAATAAAATGTTTATTGATGGGATTACTTGGAAGTCTTTAGTATGCTCCTTTTGTCGATACTGCGTAGGGTAGCATTGGATGCATTTTGACCTTTGCATTTCTTAGATTGATTTGGGACCCTGGGATTACAGTGACTGGTAGTTTGGTGATTTCTAGAGGATTCTTTCATGAGGTCTATTGTGATGTTAACTTGTTTACATCCTGGTTAGTTACTCTACTTATAGGAGGATTCCATGGGATACCTTGTGATGGTACCGTGTAGTGCAGTGCTTTGAGCAGAGGGTGCTACAAATCTCCTAGAATAATTTGGGACCCTAGGATCATCCCCGGATTCAGTTGGTTTAGTTTGATTGATTATGGAGTTGCGTTGGCATTGCTTGAGGACAAGCAATATTTGGTGAGGGAGGACTATAATGTTCCAATTTTTATAAATAGATATTGACTGAGGACCTTTAATACCGGGAGCACATTAGGACAATTATCCAGTCATAAGTATAGTAAAGAGATCCATCAGAGTTATTATCATAAAGCATGCAAAGCATGCAGGACTTATTTCTTCTGTATTAAAGTCAACTTGAAATTAGAATTGCATGCATGCAAAAGTGAGCATACACCCTAAAAGTGGCATGCAAACCCTAAAAGTGAGTATAAACCCTAAAAGTGACATGCAAACCCTAAAAGTGCATAAGGATCTATTTAAGAAGGGTTATGGGACTAAAGGAGATATATATATTTATTGTTGATTGATTTTGGAGTTTCGAGCAGCAGCACAGTGTGCAGTCGTGACAGTTGGGGTTGGAGACGGTGTCTTCGTCTAGCGAGGGTTAGGTAGTGAGATATCTTCCCTAGTCTCTTATTGGGATAGATCGTCTAGGTTTATCCATTGCATCCATCATATAATATAGTATTCAGAGATCGAGCACATTCCAAAGGGTTATTAGAAGATCCATGTTTGGAGTCGTAAGTAGCATGGAAAACACAGAAGGATTCATTGGGACCACAAAACCCAGTATTTCCTCCACATGTCAACTTCCTCTTTCTCAGCAGGTCTATCCTATGGTATGCAGTGATTATCAACAATCAGTTTACTCACCTGGAGCAGCTATCATCCAAACAGATTAGTTGGGGGCATGAGCAGCAGAACTGCTAATCAATTCTCTAGGGAACTTAGAGGCAGCCAAACCTCCACATGTGCTAGGACATCTCTCCGGCATTAGCAGATAGACAAGCTCAGAAATTTTCAGCCCGAACAAACCTCTCCTCCTAGAAAATCGTCACCTTCTGTCTGGAGGGTTTTTACGGTACTACGGGGCAGTAACACCAGAGGAAAAGAGAATTATTAGACCACCCATATGGATTCTTATGCATGCATCTATTTCTGGAGTCATTATCAGCTGTAATATCAATGGTAAGTGTTAATTTCTCTCTGCAAAACCCTAACCCTAATTCAGCTATATTTTAGGGAATTTTTGCATGGCGAGTTTGCATGCGCAATTATTTTGCAAATTTGTATGAGATTGAGTGTGCAAGTCAGCGCAATCATAGAACATTAGAGAATATCAGTATTTGGTATATTACATGAACTCTGATCCTATACTGAGTTTTTATTACACATATTCTAAATATTTTCATTCTTGTATGTGGAAGGCTTAAGTCATAAGACTTAGCCATGATGTATTAAAAATTATATGCCATATGTATATGTATGTTGAGCCATTCATGGCATATTCCATATGCCATGAATCTTGGATTACCGTAAGTCAACTATGCAAATGATGGGGGTTTCAATGCATAAGTCATTTCAATTACCAAGTCGCGATTGTGGATATGAAACTATAGGAATGGGGATACATTTTGACGTTGGTGGTGGATAGGTTAGCAGAGTAAATGCTCCTCGGGATGTGGTGAGCTCAATCCCTAAGCTTGGTCTATCGTGGATGAATGAGTCATTTTCCACTATGATGGTTAAGCTCTGTTCAACTCTCTGGGTTTTTTCACTGCATGAGGTATGGTTCACATTTAGTACGCCCGGGAAAGGTATGCTCTCCACCTAGATTTGCAGCATTATTACTTGTTGTTTCAATTGGAGGATTGGTATACTTCTAATCATTATTTGTTTCTTTATTTGTGGGTGCCAGGGTTCCGATTGTGTGGGTCTTGGTGTCTACCAAGCTATCCATGAGTTACCTTTCATGGGTAAGCACTATACCAACAAGCTTTGAACTTGTTACCTCTGCGTAGAGTTGTTTGACAGAGCTTTTCAACTCGATGGATGTAATGATGAATCATTACATGGTTTGGTTAAGGGTTTCAAATTTGTATAGGTGCGTTTGTATTTAAAGGCATCCAGAGATGCATATGAAGTATTGGGGTTTTATGGTGTTTAAGTTTGGCACCTTCGGGCCATAACTATCATGACTTTGCTCTATAATATAATATTAGGTTGGTAGCTTAAGCGTATGATTTTGTTGGTTAATGAAGACTCTGCATTTATGGTGGATGTTGGCATTGCTTGAAATGGTTCCTCTATTTGAAATAACGATTGTATATTTTTTATTTATAAATTACAGTGGGTATGAATGTGGGCATTCACAGTTGGGGTTTTATCGTGAACTCTCACTAGCTTAGAAAAGCTATGACTCTGTGTATTTTGCTATCTGTACTTACATTCTTGTTATGGCATTTAAAAGATTGGGTTTAGATTACAACTCTGCCATTTCGTGACTGTGTAAAATAATGGTGAAATGTTGTTTAATGGTGATTTACAGTTTTGTTTACTTGTCTGTGAATTAGCTGAGGGATAGTCGTGAGCTTTGTTTTATTATAGTGAAATTGATTCCATAGTTGCAATAGAGTATACAATGGTTATTTGTTTATATGGACTATGTTATTGGACTTTCCTCTACTTCTCGGTCGTCAACCTCGAATATGATTACAGCGTGTATATTCTGTTTGTATTACTATGTGGAAAATGTTGACTAGGCAACGATTTCGATTTAGGGTTAATCCTTCTTGTATTATATTGTTGTTTAGCATAGATTTATGTGGAACATTTGTAAGATATTACAACATTGGATAATTGATGCAAAAGATCCCTACATGATTCTATTCCTGCCGTGGTGTTGATGTAACCTTGGTTTGTAATCCGTGAGCCCACAAGACTTGATACTGGGATGACTGGGTTTTAAGTGGTGTGTGTGTGTGGAGGTTTTGTTTTGGCATGAATGCTAACAAGATTTGATCACGTAACATCTTAATGGATACAATATGTGTTAATTTTTTTTCTCATTTAATTTTATGTTTGATTCCTTATGTTAATGGTATATGATATGGCTTCTAATTTATGTTCAAGACATGCCTACAAACCTTATAGGTCTCGTTAGCTTGGCATTCAATGTTGTTGTTTATAAAATGGAAATAGTTTACAGTTTTGTTTTATGATATTTTTCTTAAAGTGTTAGCCATTATATTTAAGTTATAATATTATGCATTTAATTTATATCAAAGTTGTAGATAGTAGCTTGGTTTATTATAAACAATAGAATCCTATTAGCAATATACATTCTGGCAACAGAGATAAGATATAGGTTTTGTTTTTAAATAGTTCTAGGTTTTTCACTTGAAATAATAGATAGGAAATAAAACTTTACTTTAAAAAAAAGATAGAATCTATTTACAGAATTACCTATGCCAGAGAAGACTGATCTTAACCTATAAATGAATGAAATAAAATGCAGAAAATAATAGAAAACAACCCCCTCCTATAGATAAAACTAAATGTGTTTAGTCCATCATTGTAGATATGATTTAAGATATATTTTCCTAATTAGAATAGCATGGTTGAAGAGATAAAATAGACTAACCTCTATTACAAGAAATACATCTACTAGGAAATAATGATGTTTATCCTATAAGTGAAGAAAGAAGTAATGCAGAAAATATAGCCTAGCTTATAACAGACAAATAATAAATATCTATTCAAAATTCAATTTCTTGTTTTAATAAGAAAACCTGTGTAGTTTGCAAGGAAAAAATCAAGAACCTCATACCTCCAAGATGAAGTTTTTCCAATGGCTGAAAATCCTGCACACTCAAATACCCAGCATTAACAAATTCATAGATAGATCTAACATTTGTTTCAGATAACCAAATAACTTGGGAACTACCACATTCCACCCAACCATGACCCGGAATCGTTCCTGGTTTCAATCAAGATCCCCTCAAGCTGGTTCCAACATGCAAGTAGCTTAGAGCTCCTAAGGTAAGGCTTCCATATCTGGGATATCAGGTTTTGTACCAGTTCTCCTTTTTCCTCGTAGGAAAAATGTTCTCCAGAAACTCTGTTGAGAATAATCATTGAGAATTATAGAAAGATCGAAAATCCCCAAGCCTCTCTTTGTCTTGGGTTTTTATAGGTGTACTTTTCAGTCAAAGGGGCAGTTAACTCAAGAATCATTTGATTTCTTGAAATAACCATTTTTATTTAATTTAGATAATTTTAATATTTAAATTAGGAAATTTTGACTAGTTCCTACTTTGACTCTTGTAGGTATTTTAATATTTAATTATCATTAGTAATAATAATAAGATATGGATCCTTTCTTTATTACTTATATCTATTAGTATTATTACTATGCTTACTCTTTATACATATCATGTATAAATTAAATACTTATATATATCATTTGTTAACATTGTATGCCTAGGTATGATATAGCATGATCCCTAGACATATGACACTTTTCTTTTATCTTAGTCACTTTCTTTAATAAGGCCTTTAGGCAGGGGTTAGGTCAACTAGGTTCGGAAACTATAAGTCTCCTTGCATGTTGGATTCTGTCTTATAACATGGTAGTTATTCAGTACTTGATGAGATACAAAAATTTGAAATTTCATTTAATCATTTAAAAATAAGTAAGATGAGATCAATGTTTTATCCGAGTAATTTTCACTCAATTATTTTCAGTAACTCCTGGTGCTTATCTAGATCCCATACTCAATGCTAAAAACAGGGAGTTACAAACTTAGCACAATTCCAGAGCTCCTTGCTCAACACTAATGCTAGGATGTACTTGCGGGATATACCTAGGGATACAATGGCCAAGGATCTGATGTTCCAGAGATTATGCTCAACATCAACCTGGAAGGTTTCAGGGATTATGCCAACAATTCCAATTTTATCTTTTCATGTTCTTCATAGCTTCATGCTCAACACAAATGTCTCATAACTCATGTGTTCTAGAGATTCTCACTCAACACAAATATAAATACTCATGTGCTCTAGATCTTCTCGCTCAACACAAAAAATCAAATACCCATGTGCTCTAGAGCTCCTCGCTCAACACAAAACATCTCATTAATTATTTCCTTAAGGGTCCATTCCCAACAGATGAAAGCATATAATTATAAAACATATGCAGTTGGATTATGCCCAATATATCAAAAAATCATCATGTTCATATGTAGTGGGGACTTAGACCCAATTTACCAATTAAAACATCAAATTAACATCATAAGCAATGGGGCTTATGCCCATAAGTGTTAGGTCAAAATTTGGGATGTTACATCCCTCCCCTCTTAGAACAACATCGTCCATGGTGTTCTAGGGACTCGAAATGAAATCATGAAACAAGGCGAGGTAAGGATTTCTCATGGTGGATTCATTGTCTCAAGTAGAAACATCGGACTCAAAGTGCTTCCATCGCACTTTCAACTAGACTATGATGCACTTCCTGAGCTGCACCTCTCTCTTGTCCAGTATATGAAGGGGTTCAGGTGCAAACTCCCCTTCAGGTTCTGCCTGTAATAAGGACCAATAAATTACATATTTAGTATCATAAACATATTTCTTTAATAAATATGCATGGAAAAAATTATGGACTCTTATTTAAGTGGGTAAAGCTAGTTCATTTTCCACTGGCCCTCTCTTGGCCAGTATCTCAAAGGATCCACAAAATATGGGTGCTAACTTACCACACCTTCCCAATATCAATGAGCTTCATTTTTCTTTTACTTTAAGGTAAGCATGGTCACCTATTTGATAATCTTTATCTTTTCTTTTCTTATTCACATAAATTTTATGGAAGTCTTGTGCTTCTTTAAGGTTTAGCTGGACCTTGGTAACCGATTGTTCCAAGTCCTTTAGTAAGTTAGGCCCTAACATGAGTCGATCCACCAGGCTATCCCAAGTAACCGATGTTCTACACTTCCTTCCGTAGAGTACCTCAAAGGGACTCATATTGGCGGAAGTATGGTATCCGTTGTTATATGCAAACTCTGCAAGATGCAAATAATATTCCCACTTGGTGGGGTTGTTCATGACATACATCCTAAGCATTTCCTCTACAATATGGTTTACCCATTTTGTCTACTTGTCTTTTTGCAGGTGGTAAGCAGTACTAAAGTTCAACTGTGTCTCTAAACCGGAGAATAAGAATCTCCAAAAGTTCTCAGTAAACTTAGTATCTCAATCTAAGATGATTTCCTTCGGTATCCCATGCAATCTAAATATATCCTTTAAGAAGATGTTGAAAATGTGTACTTCCTTGTAGGTCGACTTCACTGGAATGAAGTGTGTTTATTTTGACAATTTTTCAACTACTACAAAGATAGAATCATTTTTTTCTTAATATTAGGTATATACATGATAAAATCCATACTAATGACTTCCCACTTCCATTCTGGAATGGGTAATGGCTGCAGAAACCCCAAGGGATATTGGTGTTTAGTTTTGACCAGTTGACATTCTTGACATTTTGCGATAGACAATGCTATGTCGGCCTTTAAATTAGGAAAGAAAAAGTGTTTCTTTACTATAGATATCATATTTTGAAATCCTAGTTTCCTTGAGTAGGGTGTCCAATGAAATTACATGAGGATGATGGACCGAATGTCCCCTCCTTCTGGAACGTACAATCTCTCCTTGGACCATAGAAGTCACGTTTCATCTACCTTGTGTTAGCACCTTCTATGTTGAACAATTTAAGGAAGATAAGATCAAGAAAGGATAAGAGATAAATAAAAGTTGATGAAATATTACTAAAGGAATGCATTAAAAAATAGAAAAAAGGTTAGTATTCATGATTTTTTATCAAAAAGTGCACTTTGGTTATTTTACTACAAAATTGGAGGGTGTAGATTTGTGATCGTGCATATCTACGGTTGTAAAATGACCCGTTGGGAAAAATTGCAGAAGAACGAAGTTTTGGCGGAGAGCAGAATGGGTTAATGAGTTAACAAGATTGATGGTTAGTAGATTAGGCGGATCAAATCTACGGCCATAAAGTAATTCACGGTACAAATATGCAAGGTTAAACGAAGATAAAGGCTGGTGTATTTCGTAGAAGAGGTTTGACCCAATGGTTTAAATGATAGATGTAATTTGATCAACAGTTATAACCTAATCTGGAGCTCAAACTTGTAAGATGGTTAAAATAGAGGAGTGGTAGTGGAATTCAAACTGCTTTCCACATGGCATTCTTTAGTGAGTTCCACTAAGGAAAATGCTAAAGGAAAAACAGCTTGTTGGAGGTCCTAGAACCATTAGTCGTTGTATAAAAGTAAGTTGACCAAGGTAAAGTTATTTTTGTTTGCATGTTGCTTGTGAAAAGAAGAAGAGACAGTGCACCATCATTTTCTGAAAGTCAATTCTTACACATATGACAGTTACCAGGTAAGCCTAAACTCTAAGATTCTTGTTGAAGACTTGTTGTCGTTGCTTATTATGGAAAAATATCAAAGTTCAGGGTTATTATGTAGGGTTCTAGATGAAAGAGAGGAAGTAGTTATTGATAGGGAAAGGAATGTTTTTGACCCTATTCTATCGGTATGTAGTGTGTATGTTTCAAAGGAACGTCTATGGCAGTATAGGTTACAGGAAAATGATATCCTAGATGTCTGCAATTCTTTCCTATATTACTTTGCTATCGAACAAACTCTACCTTTCCCGAAATTAATTGAGTGGTGTGCAAACAATTAGCATCATCTTCTAAAAGGGTTATTATGAGTCATGCAACTTCAAAAATTATCTATAGAATTGAAGCGAAACTTGTTCGTGAAGTGTTAAGTCTTCCTGATAATTTTCCTATGAATCCTGAGTCTTTCAATGAACAAGTCCTGATTGAGTTGTATAAAAATTGCGAAACTGAAATTAGATGTCAGTTCTTGTCCAGTATTTTAAAAGTCGACCAGTCATTAGAAGGTTTATTTTTTCCATACAATGTCATTATTTTCAGAGATGAAGTCCAGTTGGTCATGTCAATGGTTAGTCAGGTTTTGGGTCTCGATAATGATAAACATGTAAGCGAGGTCATTTTTGGTTTTTTTATGAGTATAGGTTCAACTAACCATGAATCCAATTTAGTTCATTGTTTCAATCTTGATGAGTTTTTGGCTGAAGCAATTTATATCCAGTTAGTTGAGTTTCCCAAGGTTACGTTTTTCAGGTATCAGTCGTATTTGTTGAACATGTTATTCTGTTCAAATGTGTCAAAGTTACATTTTTTATCTACCATGTTTTCTTCAGACCTTCCAAATCAAATCAGCATGTTCGAATTTGTGAATACAAGCATGGTTGAAGTATATAAAATGATTTTCGATGATATCTTACCCAGAGTATTGGAAGACATGAAAGTCATGTTGCAATCTTCTTCAGAAGACAGAATAGGAGATTGGTTTTTACACAAGTAATTTATTGTTATAAGAGTGTGTGGGTTCACTGGACAACCATATAGGTTACCTGCCTTCTTAACACCAAGAGTATTTGCATTAGAATTCATGAGACAAAGGTTATGTGCAGAAGAGGAACACTTTGGAGCATTTAAGAAATCTTTTGATGTGAAATTCCCTCTAAAGGTTGGTCCTTTCATTTTCGAAAATAAAAGTGCTCTGTTGGTGGTCGAAAAATTATTGGACATTATGGACTTTCAAAAAGAAGAAAACATGAATTATGACCCGCATGAGATTATTTCTCAGAGAAGCCAATTGAACAAAAACAAACCATTTGATCATCAAGTTATTCAGGGGCTAGATAAAATGGTTAATATTTTTAGTTTTGAAGAAGATCCTGAGGGTTATGAAAGAAGGGATGACAGAAGCTGACAAAGATAAGAGAGATAAATTGGCTTTAATAGTTCAAATGTATGTTAATTCTGGTGTTATTAATAAAAGGATTCTTTCTAAAACAGATTGTATGGATGTGGATAAAGAAAATTCAAATAAAAAAATCAAAATGTAGCATCAGAATGAACTAATCAATTCAGAAGAAATAGTTTCAAAAAACTTAAAGAAAATGGTTTTGTTTTAGAAAAGTGTGTACAAATGCAATAATATTCTTTTGAAGAGGAAGGTAAAATAGAATCTAGCTCTCGGTACAAGTCTAAGATAGAGCTGATATCAAGTTATGCTGATAAGGAAATGCAGTCATTAGATGAAACTAAAAATCTACTTCCCCTAGACGTTAGAAAATTAATTAATCAAAAAACTTCATTGATTTCTACTTGGGATGTAGAGAGAAATACCCTGAAATTTGTTGTGGTGAGTGATAATAAGGTGTCTGAGATGGAGGTGAAGCTGGATAAAATTAGTGTCCCTGACAAAATACAACTCCACAAACAAACTAGAGATGTCATCTATTCTGATTTGCTACATGCTACTGTGAAAGTTACTAGATTACAATCTCTTGTAGATAAAATGGAAGTTGAATTAAACCTTGAGAAAGTTACTAGATTACAATCTCTTGTAGATAAAATGGAAGTTCAATTAAAACTTGAGAAAGTTGAAAATAAATCCAATTGGATTCAAATAAAGAAATTACAAGGAGATATCATAAGCTTAAGGACTGAACCAAACAATGTGTAAGCAACAAAGAATCTTCTGGAAAAGAAAGATAATACTATTCAAGTGTTGAAAAAGAAGCTCAAAGCCCCTAACACTCAACATGTTCAATATTTAGAATTAATTGCATTACAAGAAGAAAAAGAAAAGGTCTTCCAGGAAATGATGGATTACAAAGGGAAATTATTGAAGATGCAGGACGACAAGAACAAGTGGGAAACAAAAAAATATGAGGTGATAACTCAGGTTACAAGGTTGAATAAAGGTCAAAATGAAGAAAAATAAGTTATGGAGGAATTACTGAATCAACCTTTCATTGATATAGAAGAACCCCTTGTTAATGTCGAAAAACCATTAAACGAATTTTCTATAGATGCTTTGCTAGTTCCCATGTCTCAGGTAAGTTTGAAGGAAGTGGAGATTAAAGGGTTAAAGGACAAGAATGAAAAGATTAAGTTGGAATTGCCTAAAAATATTGAAGAAAAGAATAAAGCTTGGAATGAGAAGAGCCAATTCAAGAAAAAATTTCAATAAATTGAAAGAGAGAAACATAGGAAAATTTCCTTTACAAGGAGCTAAACATTTGATCTAGGATACCTTGTCTGTAGAAATCACCAAATTCAAACATTATTTAAATTTTATCGGTGATGAAAGTGCATTAGTAAATTTGGATGCTCAGAGATTAAAATTAGCAAATGAAACCATGGAAAATAAATATCTGAACACTGCTCATAATGCTATTAATTTTTTAAATTCTAAGACATATCAAAATCGACAGGATATTGGGCTCAAAGACGGGGTAGCTATTATATTATGAAAGTTGTGCAGGATAAACCAAACCAAATGTCTTCTCAAATCAAATATTTCAAGGTGGATTTTCAAAATTTATTTAATGATGGTCTCCCTTCCTTTTGGAATGACAAAGGACGACTATTTTCTCAGGAGCAGTATCATAGCCTGTTGGTGCATAATCGCATGGATCATTCTAAGTTTGAGGATTTAGTCAAAGGATTAACGGGAAAGGTTATTGTTGAAAAGTTGACCGAATATTTTGAAATATTGGACCAGTTTTTAGTTATTAAAAAAGTATTACAAGCTGTGTCTTATGAATCCTATGTGGATCTAGAAGTGTCGATAAGAGAAATGATGAAGTACGACGTTTCGAATGTAGAATAATGGAAAATTGTGGAGAATTTAGGGAAAACCAAATACATATTACATTCATAAGGACATGTGTTGCAGTTCCAGGAAGCTGTTTGTTCGTGGTACCTTGCAGTTGTGGATTTCGTATAATCAAGCAAACAGTTATTTCAAATAAAGCATGTAATAATTATTCCTAGTTATTAGGGAAATAGTTACAAGAACTTATGATTAGCAGTTAGTTGGTTTTTGACATACTTGGAAGGAACTATTGTGTATATGATTGGATTTATGTTTTGTGAGAACCTTTTTTTGAATAAAATTATAGAGCCGAATGCTAGTTTATCTTTAAAGATTCATGTATTGTTTATGTTACAGTCTGTGCTTTCTTTCCCTGTGAATGTTTTCTAAGTTTTTACCTTCCATTGTGCTTTCTTGCATGTCTAAACGTAGTTTGTAATAATTTTATAATTCATACATGTTATGCTCTGGATATTGTTTCAGATATCCACAAATCTTTCTTCTAAAGTTTATACGGAATTCATCTTGTGATGTTCTATATTAATGGACTGTTCATGTTTCTTTCCTATCGCCCGAAAATCAATGAATCACTAAAACTGAATAATTATATTGCCTTTGTTGAGGTTCTTATCAGACAGTTTCATAGTATCTTTATCCATTTGAATCCATATCCCTATGGTTACATGTTTTGTTTCAACCATCTATATAACTTAAAAAATTTTATTCATTTATCTAGCCTTGTTAAATCTGTATTCGAGAGATCCCTCTCTGGAAAGAAAAGCCAGTTTCTTTATAAAAGTGGTTTTGTTGTTACCTTGAGATTGGCTTTTACAACCTTAGGTATATTTTGAGTGATAACACCTTGTACTCTTTTTGTCGATGAAACAACCTGTCCTCTTGGACCTTCTTGAGGATTTCAACATAGAAAGGGTCAACTCTATTGGTCATTATAATCCTCTCATGTAAATCCGAATTGGTTTGACTTGAAGTCACCTCATATATCATATGAGCTCGTCGGCTCAAATCATCAGGAATTTTTCTCTCTTTTCCCTTTATATGCTTTAGCTTGAAATGGTACTCGCTGAGGAAAGCCAATCGTCTAGCTTGCCTAGAATTTAGATCCAGTTGTTCAAATAAATACTTCATACTCATATTGTCTATTTTCAGAAGGAATTTATTTCCCATGAGGTAGTGCCTCCACATCTTTGAGGCATAGATGATGGTCACTAACTCAAGATCATGGGTGGGGTAGTTCTTATCATGTTGTTTTAACTTCTGTGATTCATAACAGATCGCATAATCATTCTGCAAGAGGACTCCTCCAAGCCCTTCCTTGCTTGCATTCGTGCAAACAACGAAATCTCCTTCGGGATCCTTAATTCATAGTATTGGTGCAGTCGTCAAAATATTTTTAAGGTTTTGAAAACTTTCCTCGCACTTGGTCATCCATAAGAACTTATTTTCCTTATTTTGCAAAGCAGTCATGGGACAATTTATCCTCAATAATTTCTCAATGAACTTTTGGTAGTAACAGGATAATCCCAAAAAGGATCTAATGTCAGTGACACTAGTAGGGGTAGGCCAATGCTCTATGGCTTTAATCATTTTCAGGTCCACAACTATCTCCTTCTCAGAGATGATGTGACCCAAGTACTATATCTTTGGTTTGTAAAAATCACATTTACTAAACTTGGTGTAGAGCTGGTGTTCCCGTAACACCTGTAGCACTATACGGAGGTGTTCCCATAACACTTGTAGCACTATACTAAGGTGTTCCTCATGTTCCTATTTACTCTTAGAGTAAACTAGGATGTCATCTATAAAGACCAAATTTTTTTATCTAGGTATCTACTGAATATATTGTTCATTATACACATAAATTTTGTGGGTGCATTGGTCAACCCGACTGACATTACTACAAACTCATAGTGGTCGTACCTTGTACGAAAGGAGATTTTGTGAATATCCTCTCTAGGAATCTATACCTGATGGTACCCAAATCACAGGTCGATCTTCAAAAATATCTTGGCTCCTCCTACTTAATCGAACAAGTAATCGATCCTAGGGAGTGGGTATCGGTTCTTGATGGTCATTTTGTTCAGCTGGAGGTAATCGATGCACATCTACATTGTACCATCCTTCTTCTTTACGAAAATTATAGGTGCTCCCCAATGGGACACACTCAGTCGGATATATCCCTTCTCAATCAACTCTTGTAACTACAGTTTGAGTTCCACCAACTCTGGTGCGCTCATGCAGTAAGGGGATTTTGAAGCCAGAATTGATACTGGTGTTAGTTCTATGGAAAAATCTAAGTCTCATTTCGATGGTAATCCTGGGATTTCCTCAGGAAATACGTCCTTGAATTCTACAAGAAATGGGAAGTCATCGATGTGTTGTTATCTTTTAGCTTCTATGTCCTGGATGTTTACTACAAACAGTTTGTAGCCTTACCTAATACACTTCTTTGCTTGTAAAGCGGATATATTCCTTACGGAGACTTTCTTAGGTATTCCTTGAATATTTACTTGATTCCCTTAGCTATTTGTACATAATATTGACTTGTGTAAGCAATTGAGCATGACATGGTCTTGTTCCAACCATTCCATGCCGATAAGTATATCATATGATCCTAAGGGTAGGATTTTTAGGTTTATCCTAGCAGGGAAACCATTCAAGTTTACCTCACAATATCTAACTATTTCATAACCCTTTTATTTTGTACTTGTGGCTAATTATACCTTCCAAGGTTGATCATGTTTAACTTTGTCTAGTTTACATACTTCAACAATTTTAGGAGATACTATAGATTCTACAAGCACCATGGTCAATCAATATTGAAATAGAAGTGTTGGAAACCTTACCTTCTATCTCAACCATGGTATCCTGATGGTCTTCCCGTTGGCCATCCAAGGCTGCATAAATCCACGGTGTTCTAGATATGTCTTCAACCGTTGGTTCTTCTTGTAAGTTGTGTAAGACTCCATTGGTCTTGTTTTTACAGTCTCAGGAATAATGGGGCCCTTGACATTTCCATCATTTGATTTGAAGCGGGGAAATATTGGCTCCCCCATTTTCTGTTGGCTTGTTAGCATTTGGAGTTGGTACATATGTATTTTTACCTATTTTTTTGAAGTTTTTATTGGATGGAAAACTATTGTTCTATTTTTTGTTTGGTGGTGCGTTAAAAACTGGTTTGCGGTTCTCCAAGAATTTCCTAGACCTGTCTCTGCTTCTATTGATGTTCTATTGCATTAGCTATCCATGCTCATAGAAAATCCTAGATTTGTGTGAGGTGGTGTCCAATGTTTTAGGCATGTCAAATTCAATAATTTCCTGAAAGTTGGAAGAAAGAAATCCTCAAAACTATTATATTTTTACTTTCTCGTCTTTGATGTATGGCACATAATGTAACAGATCCAAAAAAATGTTAATAAAAGCATCCATAGTCATGGAACCCATCCTTAACTCATGAAATTATTTTACCTTTCTATTGAAGAATATTTTCAATGTGTATTTCTCCTGAAAAATCCTGCGAAAGTTACTCCATCTTATTTCTCTTACCTCGTCCTTCTTGGTATGCTTTAGGTCTCTCCACCATCTAGATGATTTCCCATTTAAATTATAGATGGCTAAATGGGATTTCATTTCACTAGAGTATTTATGAACTTGGAAATATTTTCTCATACCTAGAATCCATTCTTTAGCTTTCTCCCTTGTGTTCATATCTCCTTCATAGGTTGGGGATTTTATCTGCTTGAACTCTCCCTGGAGATTGTTATCATTTCTCTATTTCTTTCTGCAAGGAGAAATAGAATCATCACTAGAAGGACTATGATAATCTCTTTCAGGAGGTTCAGGGGTATGTTCTTATTTTCCTTCTTCTCTCGGTTCGTTGTCCCATTTGTGATAAATTTATTTCTTGATCCTATTGGTTGAATGAGTGGGTTTTCCCTGCAGGATTCCTCCCGCAATGTTCCTCAACAATGCTTCATTAATTGCTTGTTGTTCCTTTATTTCAATCACATTATCACCCTTGAAACTCTTTAGGTTTTCTTGATGACTTTGTATGGTTTTCAGTATATATGAATTTAGCTCAACTACCAATTCTGCTTCCTAGGTGGGGGTATTCAACTTTTCTTGCCGGTTGTCATCTTCTTCAGTGTTCATGATATGAATTATTCTTTTAATCCTGCAATTGCAAATTTTTAATAACAAGAAAAATTGTTGTTAGTTAACAAAATTTTAAAACATACTTTATTTTTTGCAACGAAAAGTTTGGCACGCCCATTTGGTCTCTTAGTGTTGAAACTGGGCTCTGATACCACTTATAATATCCCCAAAATTTGAAAATTAAAAACAAATATTAGGATATTTAGTTACTACCTGAACTGGACATTAACTTATCTTCTACGAAATGTGTTGAACTTTGTTTTGTGAAACTCAAATTTCGTAAGGTGTTCTTAACCTTTCTTAGATGTTTTCCCTGATGTGATTATTAATGTAATTCTATAATGTTTTTATGTTACTTGATCTGATTTAGATTATTACATTGATCATTAGTTTATTTTTTCTCATGCATGTGTGTGTATGTGTGTTCAATTTATACCTTACTTGCTGGTTATAAGTTTTGTTTACTGGTTTATGGAAAGTCTTGACTTAACTTGTAATTGTCAAGGGGTGGAGTGACGGGACTTGTATTCCTTATAGGATCACTTGGAGAGGTAATTGGTTCTACTTGATTTTATAGGGTTTACTTAGTTCATGTTGAACTAATGCAACTCTTCTTCATCTTGTGTAGGTTCATTAGGTGATGGAAACTTGCTATAACAGTTAAACAAAGACATGCTACCTATGCTAAACTACTTTACTATTTTGGATGACAAAAGGACCACAATCCTATCTTAGCGATTCTTATTTCTATTGTTAGCGTTATCGTTTATGCATGGATGGGTTTATTTATAACTATGTCTAACTGGTTGTCATTATTATTATGGTTCTAAAACCTTATGAACTGTGTTCCTATACTTATTTTTTATTACACATATTCTGAATATTTTCATGCCTCTATGTGGAAGGCTTAATTCATAATACTTAGCCATGATGTATTAAAGTTTATATGCCATAGGTTATATGTATGTTGAGCCATTCATGCAATATTCCATATGCCATGAATCTTGGCTTATCCTAAGTGAACGATGCAACTGATGGGGGTTTCAATGCACAAGGCATTTCAATTACCAAGTCGCGTTTGTGGATATGAAACTATAGACATGGGGATAAATTTCGACATTAGTGGTGGACAGGGTGGTGGAGTAAATTCTCCTCGGGATGTGGTGAGATCAAGCCCTAAGACTGGTCTATCATGGATGAACGAGTCATTTGTCACTGCGATGGTTAAGCTATTTTCAACTCTCTGGTTTTTCTCACTACGTGAGGTCTAGTTCACATTTATGCCTAGGAAAGGTATGCTCTCCACCTGGGTTTGTAGCATTGTTACTTGTTGTTTCAGTTGGAGGACTGGTATACTTGTAATCATGCTCTGTTTCTTCATTTGTGGGTGACAAGGTTCCCATTGAGTGGGTCGTGGTGTCTACCAGGCTATCCACGAGTTACCCTTCATGGGTAAGCCCTGTACCAACAAGCTTTGAACTTGTTACCTCTGTGTAGAGTTGTTTGATAGATATTTTTAGCTCGATGGTTGTAATGATGAATGATTACATGGTTTGGTTAAGGGTTTAAACTATGTATAGGTCTATTTGTATTTAATGGAATCCATATATGCGTATGAAGTATTGGATTTTTATGGTGTTTAAGTGTGGTTCCTTTGGGCCATAACTGTCATGACTCTGCTCTGAATTATAATATGGGTTGGTATCTTAAGCGTATGGTTTTGTTTGTTAATGAAGACTCTGTGTTTATGGTGGCTATACCATTGCTTGTAATGGTGCCTCTGTTTCAAATCGAGACTGTGTAGGTTTTATTTATAAATTATAGTGGGTATGAATGTGGGTGTTCACAGTTGGGGTTTTATTGTGGATACTATCACTAGCTTATAAAAGCTATGACTTTGTGTATTTTGATATATGTACTTACATTCTTGTTTTGGTATTTAGAATATTGGTTTTAGCTTACAGTTGTCTCATTTCGTGACTGTGTAAAATAATGGTGAAATCTTGTTTAATGGTGATTTACGGTTTTGTTTACTTGTTTGTGAATTAACTTGGGGATGGGCGTGAGCTCTGTTTTATCAATGTGAAATGGATTTCATAGATGTGATAGCGTAGACAATGGTTATTTTTTTATATGGACTATGTTATTGGAATTTCCTCTGCTTCTTGGCTGTGAGCCTCAAATATGATTATAGCATGTATATTTTTTCTGTACTACTGTGTGGAAAATGTTGACAAGGAAATGATTTCGATTTAGGGTTAATCCTTCTTGTATTTTGTTGTTGTTTAGCATAGATTTATGTGAAACATTTGTAAGCTATTACACCATTGAATAATCGATGCAAACAAACCCTGCAGGATTCGATGTATGTCATGGTGTTGATATAACCTTGGTTTGTGAGCCATGAGCCCACAGGACTCAATCCTAGGTTGTGTGGGTTTTAAGTGATGTGTCTGTGGAGGTTTTTTTTTGGCATGAATGCCGACAAGATTTGATCCTATAACCTCTTAATGGATACAATATGTGCTAATTTGTTTTCTCATTTAAGTTTATTTTTTATTCCTTATATTAATGGGATATGATATGCTTTATAATTTATGTTCAAATCATTCCTACATACCTTAGAGGTCTCGTTAGCTTGGCATTTGATGTTGTTGTTTATAAAATTGAAATGATTTGCTTATAGTTTTGTTTTATGATATTTTTTTTGAAGTGTTAGCCATTATATTTAAGTTATAATATTATGCATTTAATTTATATCAAAGTTGTAGATAGTACTTGGTTTATTATAAACAATAGAAGCCTTCTGGAAATAAAAAATATTCCAGTAGAGATAAGATATAGGTTTTGTTTTTAAATAGTTCTAGGTTTTGCACTTGAAATAATATACAGGAAATAAAACCTTACTTTAAAAAAAATCTAGACTCTATTAACATAATTACCTCTATCAGAGAAGACTGATCTTGACATGTAAATGAATGAAATAAAATGCAGAAAATAACAGAAAACAAACCCTCCTACAGATAAAACTAAAGGTTCTTAGTCCATCATTGTAGATATGGTTTAAGATATATTTTCCTAATTAGAATAGCATGGTTGAACAGATAAAATAACCGAACCTCTGTTAGAAGAAATACATCTGCTAGGAAATAATGATGTTTAACTAGTAAGTGAAGAAAGAAGTAATGCAGAAAATATAACCTAGCTTATAGTAGACAAATAATAAATATCCATTCAGACTTCAATCTCTTCTTTTAGTAAGAAAACTTGTGTAGTTTGCAAGGAAAAAATCAAGAACCTCATACCTGCAAGATGAAGTTGTTTCAATGGTTGAAAATCTTGCACACTTAAATACCCAGCATTAACAAATTCATAGACAAATCTGACCTCAGTTTCAGATAAATGAATAACTTGGGAACTATCACGTTCCACCCAACCATGACCCAAAACTGTTCCTAGTTTCAATCCGGATCCCCCCGAGCTGGTTCCAACATGCAAGTATCTTAGATATCCTGAGGTAAGGATTCTCTATCTGGAATATCAGGTTTTGTATCAGTTCTAATTTTTCCTCTTAGGAAAAATGTTCTCCAAGAACTCTCTCAAGAATAATCAAGTAGAATTATGGAAATATCAAAAGATCCACAAGCCTCTCTTTGGCTTTGGTTTTTATAGGCATACTTTTCAGTCAAAGGGGCGGTTAAATAAAGAATCATTTGATTTCTTGAAATAACCCCTTTTATATAATTTAGGTAATTTTAATATTTAACTTAGGAACTTTTGACTAGTTCCTACTTGGACTCTTGTAGGTATTTTAATATTTAATTAGCATTAGTAATAATAATAAAATATTGACCATTTATTTATTACTTATAGTTATTAGTATTATTACTATGCTTACTCTTTATACATATCATGTATAAATTATATGCTTATATATTAGTTGGTGCAAGCTAATGCTGGTCACTTATGGCACGCTCGTTGCAATGGACTTCTGGAAAAACATAAATTTGAATGTCAAAAATCAATATTAGAGGTACCTACACAACTTTTTGGAATATGGCATAAGAATGTGAAACGTGGAAAATTGGATTAAATTCTGAAATATATAAATTTTATTTATGGAAACTAAGTATAAATCCCAAAAAATGAGGTTATTCTAAGGTTGGCATGTTATTTTTTTCCCAAAAAATAATGAATATGTTTGCATTGGTCCACTCGTTTGATATGGAAATGGTGGAATTTTGTGAAACAAATTATATGTGGAAATTGAACCCAAGAGATAGATCAATTACACTCACAAAATTGATAATCAAACATGCAAAATTCCGACAAAAGGAAACTGAAATTGGAGCATAACTTAATCATGTATTGAATAAGTGTACATTAGCCAACCATATGAAGTAATAGGATGCTCAAATATATAATTACATGAGATATTTGAAAGCACGAGGTTGCTATTCGAATTGGTCAAAATGCAAGCTTACTAAAACAAGTCAAATCCCCCATAGGTGCAAAAAGGACTTTCCAAATCCATGAAGATCCTCACGAATTAGCTAAAGCAAGTGGGAAAGCTCATATGTGGTGGAAAGACAACTCATTCATGCTTTTGTATGAAGAAAAGGAAGGAGGAGGATGTGGTCAAAAAACAAGGAAAGTTCCCATAGACTATATTTTCCTTTATGCCTTAAAACATATGTAAAGCAAGGCAGCTTTCAGAAAAAACAGATATGTGCTTTAAGGAACCAGGAATAAAGAAGACATGCTAAATACATTTTCAGGATGATTTCAAAGTGCTCCATGACCCAATTTACCAAGTATTGACTTCTAGGACCATGTAGAAGTCAACTAGCATAGAGAGGGAATCTATGATTCTAGGAATAAGACAAAAATGGTTTAATTAATGTCAAATATGGGTAATTATGGGTTGATTATTCTAACATTATATAGAGTTGTAGATAACAGGTGTGTCTAGTGCACTGTTATTTTTCCATATTTATTTAAGTTATANTATATATATATATATATATATATATATATATATATATATATATTAAGAAAGTCAGTGACGCCCTAAAATGACAAGGTCGAGCGTTGGTCCACAACATATTGGTATTAACATAGTCAATGAAAGATTTTTTTTAGGATGTAGGTCTTTGTGTCTTTTTATGCGGGATCTTTTCCATTTTCTAAATAGGCGAGCCAATCAAAAGTTATAGCCGAAGCAAATAGCCTACCTTTTGTGTTAGATTGACATTAGTCCATTTAAAATTAAATAAAAAATAGAAAAACATAATAGATTTAAATAAAAATCACATATTCACAATCTACAGACAGAGTTACACAAGTGTATGAATTTTCATTAGTAGTGGACAAGCATGGCATATGCAAAATCATGCACAAAATAGGAGAAGTGGTACAAAACATGTTTTATGTCATAAGATAGTCCAAAACACTTGGTTTGGAAACCCAAACCTAAAACCAAAGCAGCCAAGTCATCCACCACGTAGGTTGGAAAAAAGGTGCCCACCAAAATTCTAAATTTAAATCACACGTGTGTAGTTTAAAACATAGCGTGCACACACTAGAAGTGTGCTCGCGCTTCTAAGTGTGTACGTGTTAAAGACGCGTCCGTGCATCTATTAATTTAAAACTTTGTTTTGATTTTATTTTCAAGCATTTGCAATGGAATGATGATGATGAACAATGATGAGGAGGAGGAGGAGCAGGAGGAGGAGGATGACTATGATGATGATGATGATGATTACGATGATGAGGATGACGATGATGATCACCATGATGATGATGACCATGACGATGATGATGAACAGTGATGAGGATGATGATGATGACTATGATGATAATGATGATGACGATGACGATGAAGAAGATGATGATGATGATCACGAATAGTATGACTATGATGACGATGATTATGATGATGATTATGATGATGAGGATGATGATGACTATGATCGTGATGATAATGATAATGATGATGATGACAATGATGATGATGAGGATAATGACTATGATGAGGAGGAGGAGGAGGAGGAGGATGACTATGGTGCTGATGATGAGGACGATGATGATGATGATGACGAAGATGATGATGATGACGATGATGATGACCATGAACAATGATGGTGATAATGATGACAATGATGATGATGAGGATGATGACTATCATTGATGATGATGAGGATGACAATGACGATGATAATGATGATGATGATGGTGATGATGATGATGATGATGATGAGGATGACGATGATGATGACGATGATGAGGAACAATGATGATGATGATGATGATGCGTTTAGTTGAATCTTTGCTTTTATTTTATTTTCAATCATTTTCAATGGAATGATGATGATGACCATGATGATGATGATGATGATGACGAGGATAATGATGAGGATGATGATGAGGATGATGATGATGATGAATAATGGTGATGAGGATGATGAGGATGATGACAATGATGATGATGAGGATGATGACTATGATGATGATGATGATGATGATGATGATAACGATGATGATGATGATGATGATGATGATGATGGTGATGGTGATGGTGATGGTGATGATCATGATGATGATGAGGATGATGATGATGATGCCGACGATGATTCGGAACAATGATGATAGGTTTAGTTGAACCTTTTCTTTGATTTTATTTCAAGCATTTTCAATGGAATGATGATGATGACCATGACAATGATGATGAACAATGATAATGAGGAGGAGGAGGAGGAGGAGGAGGAGGACAATGATGATGATGAGGATGATGACTATGATGATGATGATGATGATGACTATGACAGCGATGATGAACAATGATGGTGATGATGTTGATAAGGATGATGACAATGATGATGATGAAGATGATGACTATGATGATGATGACGAGGATGATGATGATGATGATGATGATGATGATGATGATGACAATGATGATGAACAATAATGGTGATGATGATGATTATGATGACGACGATGATAACAACGATGATGAGGACCAATGATGATGATGATAGGTTTAGTTGAAACTTTTCTTTGATTTTATTTTCAAGCATTTGCAATGGAATGATGATGATGAACAATGAGGATGAGGATGAGGATGATGACTATGATGATGAGGATGAGGAGGAGGATGATGATGACGATGATGATGATGGTGGTGATGACGATGATGATGAACAATGATGGTGATGATGATGATGATGATGATGATTATGAGGAGGATGATGATGATGATGATCACGATGACTATGACTATGATGACAATGATTATGATGATTACGATGATAAGGATGATTATGTTGATGACGATGATGATGATGAGGGGGATGATGAGTATGATGATGAACAATGATGGTGATGATGATGAGGATGAGGAGGAGGAGGAGGAGGATGATGATGACTACGATGATGAGGAACAATGATGATGATGGTGAGGATGATGACTATGACAATGATGGTGGTGATGATGATGATGATGATCACAATGACTATGACTATGATAATGATGATTATTATGATCACGATGATGATTATGATGATGAGGATGATGATGTTGATAACGACGATTATGATGAGGATGAGGATGATGACTATGATGATGAAAAATGATAGTGATGATGATGATGGTGGTGATGACGACGATGATGAGGAACAATGATGATGATGATAAGGATGATGAAAATGATGATGATGAGGATGATGACTATGATGATGATGATGAGAATGACGATGACGATGACAATGATGATGATGATGATGATGACAATGAAAATGATGGTGATGATGATGATGAGGATGAGGATGAGGATGATGAGGATGACGACAATGATGAGGAACAATGATGATGATGATGATAAGTTTAGTTGAAAGTTTGCTTTGATTTTATTTTCAAGCATTTGCAATGGAATGATGATGATGAACAATGATGAGGAGGAGGAGGAGGAGGATGACAATGATGATGATGAGGATGATGACTATGATGATGAGGATGAGGATGATGATGATGGCAATGACAATGATGATGAACAATGATGGTGGTGATGATGATCATGATGCTATGACTATGATGACGATGATTATGATGATGATGATTACGATGATTAGGATGATGATGTTGATGAGGATGATGATGATGATGATGACCATGATGATGATGACCATGACGATGATGATGAACAATGATGATGACGATGATGATGACTATGATGATGATGATGATGATGATAATGAAGATGACGATGATGATGATGATCACAAATAGTATGACTATGATGATGATGATTATGATGCTGATTACGATGATGAGGATGATGATGACTATGATGGTGATGATAATGATGATGATGACAATGATGGTGATGAGGATGATGACTATGATGGTGATTATGGGGATGAGGATGATGATGATTATGAAGATGAGGAGGATGATGACTATGATGATGATGAGGATGAGGATGAGGAGGAGAAGGAGGAGGAGGAGGAGGAGGAGGAGGAGAGGGAGGATGATGATGATGATGATGATGATGATGATGATGATGATGTTGACGATGATGATGAACAATGATGGTGGTGATGATGATGAGGATGATGACAATGAGGATGATGAGGATGATGATAATGATGAGGATGAGGATGATGACTATGATGATGATGATGAGGATGACTATGATGATGATTATTATGATGAAAGCTGAGCCTAAGCTTAGTGCAAAAATTTGATCCTGAGCTTAGTGTAGTAGCTCAGCCTCCTTTTAGAATGCATTTTTGGCCCTTTTTCTGATATGATGGAAAATATAATTCATCTTGAATTAGTTATCCCTTGATTTCCTCATGGCATAAGTATTCTCGGTTCATCTTGTGTTGTCTTTAGTCATGTCTGATGTCATAAGGGGTAAGATGTTGATCAGTTGAGATTTTGTTCTTGAAGATAGTGAATTTATTATATAAATGATGTCGAAAGGGTGTTTTCAAAGTGTTGGGGGTGATTAAAATTCCAATACTATAGTGGTCGTTACTCATGAGTTGTTTTTCATGTGACGATTGTTCATCAATGTCTGCAAATGTACGGTCCATAGAATAAAACAGATCATCTGAAACCAGAAATATTTAAACAAGTGTGTGGCCATTGGTGTAATTAGTGTTTATATGTGTATTAAAGATTTTGACAGTTTTCAAGATTTAGTAATGAGATTTCTCCTATTTTCAAGATTTAGTAATCAGTATTTATAGTAATCCATTTGATACTCCATACGACATGGCCCCTCATACATCACATCTATAAAATTTGAAAGATGAAGGAAACAGTTAAAGATTCCATAGAGCCCGATGCTTTCTTCTTTATTGATAGTAGTTGTCAATTTCAATTACTAATGGAACTTGCATCTAGTATTTTGATGTGTTAGCTCGCACAAGCACTCTCAAAATTTTTCTTAGTACATGATTGATGACTTATTAATAGAGCTTTATCTATCTCGTTATTTATATATAACAAGCAACCATTCCAGGTTTGATTCGAGGATGATGACAATGATGATGATGAGGATGATGACTATGATTTAGGATAATGATGATGACTATGATGATGATGATTATGATTATGATTATGATGATGATGACTGTGGTGATGATTATGATGGTTATGATGGTCAGTGTTGGATTCCTCCCTTACCCTCCACTAGCCATAGATAAGGATCCTAAGACCTCATAATGGCACCCATGGGCCTAAGAAGAAAGTAGTGGTGAAAACTATATTGTAAAAATACTCATACATGTGTGAATAACAAGACATTGTTGAAGAACATTAGTTATTAAATGTGATAAATGTGCGTGAGTAAATGTTGTAAATGTTAGGTAGGAGCACGTGTGTGTCTCGTTGTGCGTACACGTTAACACACATGCATGCTCTTATAGACACGTGCGCATGCTCAAATATGTGTGTGCACACCTGTTACTAGTTTACAAAAGTAGAGATCTAGATTCTCAGGATTGCTATAAATTTTTTAGGGGTTTTCTACAATTGTTCGCGTGTTTTGTGCTCCTGAAATCTACAATTTGGCTCACACTCAATCATCAATATTTGATCTATTGGATAGAATATCAGTCTTGGAATCTAAAAAATATATTCATTGGTATTGGAAGTTAGTGGATACATTCAAACTATAAGTTTTCATTGCAAGAAGAGATCATTTTGAATAGGTATGGTGAATTGTAAATAATTGTTTTCATTCACAAGATTTCAGATCATTTCATTGATTTATGTTTTATCATATTCCTACAACAATATCTCTCTCATAGATAACATTTAATTTCACAAGAAGAATTCCCAACATCACATCTAAACAAGTCTCATATTCTCCATACAAGATGAAGTATGCAATGTTAACTAATTTACATTTGCACATGAATATATTTTGATCTCGCACAATGATGGCATAGATGAAGTTATCTCTTGAGACTCTTAAATTTAAAAAAAAACTTTGAAATAATCATGGGAGAGGGTCCATATTGAATAGTTCACCAAGTTGTCCATATTCTCTATGCAAGATGAAGTATGCAATGTAGACCAATAATCATTTGCACCTGAATATATTTTGATTTCCCACAAGGGTGGGTTAGATGAGGTTCTCTACTGAGACTCTTCAATTTGTATAAAAACATTGGAATCAATCATGGGAGAGGGTCCATATTCAATAGTTCACCAACTTCTCCATGCTCTCCTCTTCATGCTAGATTTATCATAACATGTCATTGAGCTTGATAGGGATGCCTCTACCTCAATGGTTTCTCCTTTTTTCGAGGGATTTGCAACCTCCTCATTGTGTAATTAGTCAATTTGTTCTCTTAATATTTCACTTGTAACTTAATGAGTGTAATTTATTCAATTTATTCCCAAGACATCCAAACACCAACTTGTGTATTACCTCACAACTAATGTGGCATATTAGGTGTAATGTCATCTCATCTGAAGGTGTTGGAAATGAAGATTATTTCACTCATCTTCTTTTGAATTCCAATAATTTTCGAGCACAAAGGAAGTTATAATCCTATAGTTGTAATACCTGCAAACTTGAATCACTTTACTTGACTCAAATATAGTATAGAAATGAAACTTTAGTTCGAACATAAAGAGAAACATTTAATCATCATTTATGTATTAATGCCAATAATTACCATACTAACATATCTACAATTTAGTTAATTATGTTGGAACACATCATGTTTCTTGTATAATGGAACTTATACCTTATTTGTTGCTTCTTATGCAGGGGTAGACCTCATAGTTTTGATAAAGAAAATCTTGGAGATGGGAAACTCACATAACAGAGAAAGAAAAAATAGAAGGATTATTCCCATTGAAAAGGAAAATGAGGTAAGAGAAAAGGCCAAGTTTGTAATGGAGGGAGTGAGACATTGTCCAGCCATTTCCACTAATACTGTGACTGATCCTAATAGAGTTGATGACATAACAACCTCTAATTTAGAACCATGGGTGAAGTGGTTGTGTCCAACAAACCCAACTCAAATTCCAACATCAGCCCAGTCTCCAACCAACAATCCATCAACGAGCCATGTTGAAGCTCTTGAAGACATAGGTATATTGACAGATGCCAAGTATCAAGTGTTGGACCTACAAGCAATGATTAATTTGAAATATCTCCAAGAAGACCACAACCATGTTAAGAACAGTCCCAATATGGACCGACATGTGAATGAAGCACCACAACAAAGAAGCCTTAGGATTCGTAGCTCATGTCCACCTTCCCTACCTTCACTATCTACTATAAGAAAATGGACTCCTAGACGTATCCATGTGGATGAAAGTTGTTTGTCAAGCCTTGAAGGTAAGTTTCCCAAACGCACTATCGATTGGCAATGTAGCAAATTAATGAAGGAATATTTTGAATCCAAAGGCGATGCAGGTAAATGTCAATTATTAATATGTTTGTTAAATTCAAATTGTTTAGTTGTTGTTAGGAGAATTTTGGGCATAAATATGGTTAGAAGTTCATAAGCTAAAAATCATATTGTTAGAAATCTCTAATCTGCTTTTAATGCGATTGGGAAGATGGCTCGTACTAAATATCTTTGTGTGGCTCATCGTGTGTTATCAGAATCAGTTGTAAGCAAGTCCACATGAAAACATCGCCTCCTTTCACACACTTCTCACATGCTTAAATTAAATAGAAAATTTGTTAAGAAGTAGTCTTTTATAAGAGAAAATATTCAGACTCCGGGTGGCAAAAAATTGATGGGATTTTGTCGGCAGGTTGCCTCATCAATATATGAAGCTAATTGATGTTGTTAAAGACTTAGTACAAAATTTTTGGCATGATCATACCAGAAATTTATCTAACCAAAGAGATGTGCTAAAGCTAATAAAAGGTTCTATAGAACATGAACCCTGCGTCAAACACTTCCTTGACACAACACAGACTAAACTCTATGAGAGATTCAAGAATGAGCACACACAACTGAATCTGTGCCAAAGGTCCTTTGAGAAATGTAAATCATGGTATGTTTTTATATGCATTGATCAAAACACATGTTGTTATAGATACCATGTAGAATATGAATATTTTTATGACACGTATAAACATATATTTTGTGATTTGCATACTAACCTTGAGCAGGGCTACAATGAATCCATAATACCACCGAATGCATCGAGATATTTTATCGTCGGCATCATGTGTCCAAGGCATGAAGGAAAAAAATACTATGGAAAATCATGTCTATATGGGAATTGTTCTAGGTTCAATGGGTTTTCTCTTTTGAACCATTGCATTCATGGAAGCAATGAGAATCAATTTGGCAATATGAGCATGGAGATGCAGAGCTTCAAGTACGTAACCTATCAATCAGATAGTGCGAAGGAAAGTAAAAATATTTCATTGGTGAAGTCACAGGTGCAAATGATTATTGCATGTTTTTCCTTTTACATGTTCATTTTCTACATATACATTCTTTAAAGGTCACATTCTAATACGACCCTTGTTTTAATGGAAACAGGTATGGGTATGTTAGTTTTTTATGGATTTATACAAGAAAACTAAGCAGTATGTTCAACATATTCATGTAGCGCAATGGCAGGATGAGCAGTACAGAAAATGTAGGGACAACTTTCCCATTGGGACCATATTTTCAATTGTGTATTTTGCAAAAAACTACACCCTTCAGCCACAAAATGAAATTTAGAGTCAATACTACCATTCCAACCAAGTAAGCATCATGGTACATATTACGTATAGGCATGGCCCTGAGAGTAGCATTTGTTAAATTATTTATAATTGCTTAGATGATATCTTAAAATAATTTACCAATAGAATATCACTAAAAGAACAACATGCACAAAAACAAGAGAATAGAAGAACACATAGATTTTCCTTGGGGAAACCACAAGGGAGAAAACCCCACAAAACTTCCTCAGTATAGAACTCAACCAATGCAGTGTAAAACCCAGACAACAACAACTTCCTCCTTCTTGGTGCGCTACTACTTCTCTCTCTTGCTAAAACTAGCTTGAGTGAGTGAGTACAAATGAAGGGGAGTGCCTCCCTATTTATATTCTTCTATTGACATGACCTCTAACTTGGTGGGGCCGACTTCACTAGCTGTGAGGGAAGACTTGTCCAACTAGACATTACAAATAGCATTTATTATATTGACACTTGGGTACTAATGACCCAAATTACATTCCTAGGTTTACATTGCATCCTTCAATGACTCTAATAGGACCAAACTCATCTCCAATAGGAGGAATACAGTACAATTGGAATATATTCTAGAGTTACATTATTTTAGCACTCCGTCTTAACTAGGAAGGTATTCAATTGTAGTAGCAACTGCTACTATTACAACTATACAACTGACTGGTGAGACTCTATATGTCATAGGAATTTTTGGTACAACATCATACATATTCATCATCGATCTCAGTTGGATCTTCTCATGTAATCATCTTTCTTCAATCTTCTTCTAGTCATCTTCTGGAACATCTCTTGTAGTCATATTCTGAATCATCCACTGGTCATCATCAGTATGTGAACACTTAACCATCATTTGTTTCATCATCATCTCAACTGTAATCATCTATATTGTCAGTGTTTGAATACTAAACCGTCATCATCTACATCTTCAGTATGTAGATACTGAACCATCATCATCTGCATCTTAAGTATGTGAATACTGAGCCATCATAATCTACATATTTAGAATGTGAATATTGAATCATCGTCATCTATAACTTCAATATATGAATACTGAAACATCATCACCTGTCTCTTTAGTATGGAAATACTGGAGCATCATGTCTGCATCAATAATGTGTACATACTGAAACAATCAACAAAATCATTATCATATTAGTGCTAAGGAACAAATAATTTTCGATGATAGATCATCATCTGCATTACCATTATAGAGATGCTGGAACATGACAAACATCATCATAAGTATAGAAGTAATAAACTTATTAGCATCAATCAATCATCAATCAAGCATCTTAGCAATCAATAGTGTGACTACACTTTACACATCTCATCAAGAATCTCATCAATCATCATTATAACAATAATGAAACATACATCTCAATCAATACAATAGTACTCAACAATCAACATACCAATCAATAGTCATCAGTATAATAATACTGAGATAACATCTCAATAGTCATCAGTATAACAATACTGAACAAACATCTCATCAGTATAAAAATACTGAAGGAAAACATCTCATCAATCAACCGTATAGTAATACTGTAACAACCATCCTGCCCTCTAACTATCTCGGAGCAGCATCATGGTGATTTATCTGGTAGATCCACCCGGGCATTTTGTCTAACTTACTAACTCTTTCGAGAAAACAAGCCTAGTTAGACATATGGATATTCATGGGGACCTACAAGCCTTATCCTCGATTACAAAGCCACTTGGGTTAAAGTGATCTATCCATATGAACTAATCTCCTTAGGATCAACAAGCCTCGTCTGACTAACTCTTTCAGGCCAAACAGTCCTAGTAATACTTACCCTACTCTAGAATGAGCTACTCACAACTACATCCTTCTTCCATCTACTGTCACGCCCTCTTTCGAGAGAGGTCCTTCTGGACTACACCAAGTTTGTCTCAAAAGTATTCAAACTTACACGAGTCAGAGGCTTAGTCAACACATCTGCCACTTGTTCCTCTGTAGGAACATACTTGAGCTTGATAGCTCCTTTCTGAACCATGTCTCGAATGAAGTGATATCTTACCTCGATATGTTTTGACTTATCACGAAACACTAAATTTTCAGTCATCTTGACACAACTCTGATTATCACAAAAGGATGTCAGTAATGTCTATCTCTTCATTAAATAAACCTTCCAACATCTTCCAAAGCCATACTACTTCACTACAAGCTGAACAAGAAGCAATGTATTCTGCTTCTACTGTGCTAAGTGAAATATTGTTTTGATTTCTACTGAACCAAGAGATCATTCCTGATCCCGAACTAAAATAGCCACCCAAAGTACTCTTTCTATCTTTAGCAGTTCCTACCCAATCTGAGTCTGTGAACCCATGTAAACTAATCTCACTGTCTGAGGTATATCTAATCCCATAATATAAATTTCCTTTTAGATACCTCATCACATTTTTTTTCTCCTATCAATTTAATATGCTTGGGATTCACCATGTACTTACTTAGTGTGTTTACAACAAAACAAATATCAGGTCTTGTATTGGTTAAGTACATCAGTGAACAAATAATTTGTCTGTATAGAGTAGCATCTATAACTTCCGATGTATCATCATTTAGTAACTTCAAGTTTGTTGTTATCGGAGTGGTCATAGCCTTACAATAGAGCATTCCAAACCTCTTCAGAATTTCCACCATATATTTCCCTTGGTTTAGGAAAATCTCATATAGGGATTGCCAAACTTCAAGACCTAGAAAGTAGTGCATCATTCCAAGGTCTTTCATCTCAAATTTTGTAGCCAGCTTCTTCTTTCATTCAATGATGAGTTTATCTTCTCCTGTTAGGAATAAGTCATTCACATATAAAAGTAGCATCATAAGCCCATAATTCTCAACCTTATAGTAAAGGTTGGAATCTTCCTTACTCTTGATAAAACCTAAAGTCATCAGGAATCCATCTATTCTTTCGTACCATGCTCTAGGTTCTTGTTTTATCCCATACAATGCTTTCTTGAGTCTACATACATAAGATTCTCGATCATCAGTCTCAAAACCTTGTGGTTGTTCGATATACACTTCTTCTTCTATCAGGACATTTAGAAAAGTTTTCTTCACATCCATTTGATGTAAATTCCATTTATTCTTGGCTGCCAAGGAAAGGACAGTTCTGATTGAAGTGTACCTAGCTACTGGAGCAAAGGCCTCTTCTTAGTCAATTCCTTCCTTTTGGGAGAACCCTCTTGCTATGAATATTTCCTTGTAATTTTCTATACTACCATCTATGGAATGCTTTGTTTTGAAGATCCATTTTGAGGATACCACTGATATTTCTTTTGGTCTTGGGACTATTTCCCATGCATCATTGTTTATTATGGATTGGTATTCCTCGACCATTGCATCAACCCATTCCTTCTGTTTTGTTGCATATTCAAAACAAGTTGGTTCTTTATCAACTAGATCACTCATCAAGGCCATATAATTAGGATATGACTTTGGATTATTTCTTTCTCTATTGGTTCCTTCTGGGACACCAAGTCTTTTTTCTTCTTCAATTACATCACGATCCCAGACAGGTCTTCTCTTTCGAGAAATCATTTCATTGGGAGCTTCTCCTGGTGAATAGACAATGGTGCACCATTCTCTATTAACCAGGTGTCGTTTCCTGGTGAGACTGATCCTGTTAGGGCATAAATCAGTACATATTCTTCACTGGATTCTTCATCTTTCTTTGCTTCCTCTTCTACTTCTTGATCACTATCTTCAGTACCATGAGCTTGGAACCTTCTCATCTTTTTAACTCTTTCTGCTTTCATGGGATAGTTGATGGCAATGTGTCCCATCTTATGACAAGTGAAGCACCCATAATTTGAGAATTCTTTCTTGGGTCTTTTGAACCCTTGAGTCATGTGAGGATGATCATAACTCTTTCTTTTGTGTTTTCCTTTGGCATGGGCTATCAAGGCTTGATTTTCATTTTCATTTAGCTTCACTTCTCTGGCTAATATTCTTTCTTCTTCTTTAACACATTCTTCCCATAGATTTTTGAATTTGGTTAGCTTTCTTCTTGAGAAAATTCCTCGGATAAAAGCTTCCCAATCTCTTGGAAGACCATTTAGAGTGGTCATCACAATTTCATCTTCTTCTACTATATCACCAATGGATTCTAGCTGATTTTTTATTTGAGCCACTCTTGAAAAGTAAGATTGCATAGTCTCTGACTTTTGAGTCTTTACACTTTTGTGGTGATTCCTCATAGTCATCTTCCTATTGATATTTCTCCCTTCAAATAAATTGGAGAGGGCATCAAACATTTATTTTGGAGTTTCTCTTGATGATACTTGAGGAATCAAGTTATCCTTGATGAAGTCAACTATGATCCTTTTGGCTATGATCATATCCTTCTTATGCTTGGACTTAGCTTCCTCCTCTTCTGGTTCTTTCACTTCCTTCTTCACAAATTTGTCTAGATCATTCTCTTGTAGGATGAGGATGATCCTATAATTCCATGCTTAAAAATTTTCATCTCCTTCAAGCTTTTCATCTAGCTTGGTGTTCTTAGTCATCTTCAACAGAATGAGAACTTCAAATGGAACAGGGGGGAGGAGTACTTACTTGAAGAAAATAGTTTATGGATGACCTCCTTCTGGAAAACCTAGGGTTTGATGTAGAAACCCTAATTTCTCAACTAGAAACCCTAATAGGGTTGATAGGTTGAAAAGATCCACCCTCCTGAAGTGAGGTAGATTGTATCTTCCTTATTATGAGATTGATGATGAAACCCTGGGAAAACTCAAACCATATTTTGTCCAAGCAGCAGTAACAAGTCCAAAATTGAAAATTCTTGTAATTCAATTCTATCACCATAGAAAGATGCACCCTTTAGAGGTGAGTTGGATGAGCCTCTTTTCTGGTTGAACTATCAATGTATTTCTTAAAAACAACAAACCCTAGATGTGTAGTGTCTCCTTTCAGGGTGGCTCTAATACCATGTTAAATTATTTATAGTTGCTTAGATGATATCTTAAAATAATTTACCACTATAAGATCACTGAAATAACAACATGCACAAAAACAAGAGAACACAAGAACACAGAGATTTTCCTTGGGGAAACCACAAGGGATAAAACCCCGCAAAACTTCCTCAGTATAGAACTCAACCAGTGTAGTGTAAAACCTAGACAACAATAACTTCATCCTTCTTGGTGCGCTACTACTTCTCTCTCTTGCTAAAACCAGCTTTAGTGAGTGAGTACAAATGAAGGGGAGCGCCTCCCTATTTATATTCTTATGTTGACTTGACCTCTAACTTGGTGGGGCTAAGTTCACTAGCTTTTAGGTTCAACTTGTCCAACTAGAAATTACAAATAGAATTTATCATATTGACACTTGGGTACTAATGACCTTACTTACATTCTGAGGTTTACATTGCATCCTTCAATGACTCTAACAAGACCAAACTCATATCCAATAGGAGGAATACAATACAACTGGAATATATTCAAAAGTTACATTATTTTAACAACATTAACAATATGATAATACAAAAGGAGACAAACTTTTACATAATTGATGACATATGCCATGACCTGCATTATGTGCAACATTGTTTTTGAATTTTCTATGATTAGCTAAAGGAGGGAGATATACAGATGGATCAACATTGGATATGGTCAGATGGTTATGTGGGCTAGTTCAAAAAATTTTGAGTCTTCCAATGGATGAGTATGTTACATAAGAATTATAATTTTCCGCATATATGGAACTAATTTGAGATTGAGAATGGAAAAGGTGCATGCATCAAGACCGCACTACGAAGGGAGGAGATGAGGTTTACCAGAAACCCCCATATCAAAGATGCAGAATCCATAGTTTAATGGTGCTCTGCAACAATGTTAGACCGAACTAAAGTACAACATACATCAATAGGGGTAGGAAGGCCAATCAAGAATTTTTGGCATATGGTTGACATAGATCAATCTCGTTCCTATATATGTGACACAGTAGAATGAACACATGGATTTAATTCAGTTTGAAGCTCAAACAACCCCCTATTTGAAATATGGACATGGAAACTTGCTTTCTTTTGTAGCCCTTGTAGCAGTGGTGAATGGGATGAATGTGAATGCATCGATTGGGTTCGTGATTGGGATCATGTGTCACTTGCAGTAGACCCACATGTAGTTGGTGAAACAACCCTCATTAGAGGAGGTTTAGTCAGTGATTTCGACAGACTATGACCATATCTCATATCTTGTAGAACTAGGACACATATATGCAATTTTTTCCCCGAAAGACAATGAAAGGGGCATGAATTATTGGTTGGCATGATGCATTCGAGGTAAGCAAATCCTGAATGGGTCATTGATTAATGATGAAGGAAATGAACTTCCTATTGTCTTGATGGTGGTTGAGGGTGAATATCTTACAATATATGGGAAATCAAGAAAAAATAGTGGGCATGTATTCATGGATTATAGACCAGGTTCTGTGGTCTATCACTTCACAAACTTGATTGTTGGCACAAACATCCATCTACAAACAATGTCAAACAAGAAATAAACCAAGGTACATTACTTCTTTCCTCATTCATAGCATGAGATATTGATGGATGCAATTAGCCATAAAGAGGATCTAGATGGCTATATTGAATGAGATTGGGTAATTACGTTTACATTCCACTTGGGTGAAACCTTAGTTTGCATAAATTGGCCTAGAGGCATGCCTAGGCCATGCAAAGTTGGGGGGGAGGCCACCCTGGCCATAATATTGTGCCATGATCCCAATGGAACTGACAGTTCATCCATTGGATCCCCAGTCAATGTTCTATGGCGAGTTGTAGTAGGCCTGCAAAAGCCATTCAGGGATGCCTAGGAAAATTCAAGGGCAGGGTCCCCATACCAAAACGGGTGGTGATTTCCAAATTTGTTAGCTCCTGCAAGTGTGTTTTAGCATGGTCTCCATGGGCATGCCACCCTCGGCCACTCGACACAAGGTTTTGCAAGGTCGGTGCACCGTTGCAAGGGTTGCATGGACCCCACTAGGGAAAAACCCTAGTTTTCAAAATATGGCCTAGAGGCATGCCCATGTCATACGGAATCAAGTGGAAGACCACCCTGGCCATAATATCATTCCACGATCCCAATAAAATTGATGTCTCATCCATTCGATCCCTGGTCAATGTTCTATGGCGAGTTGCAGTAGGCCTGCAAAATCCATTTAGGGACACCTAGGCCAATTTAAGGTCAGGGTCCCCATACCAAACTGAGTGGTGATTTCCATATCTGTCGTATCCTATAGGTGTGTTTGGGCATGGTCACCATGGACATGCCAACTGTCAGGAATAACTCCCGAATTCATTTATTCCATTGCAAAATCATTTATTTATACATTACATATGTTGGTTGAGTTTCATCTTCCGACCAGCCTTTTCAGCTTCCTACATAACTATTCATTTTCCTTTATTTATTTACAAAATATAATCCCGAAGGATTATATTCCAACAATCCACCCCTTAATCCGAAGGGGTGTTAGTAAGTTCGAGCATGTTTCTGAATCTTTCATTTTTTTCTCGTCCAAGAGCTTTGGTGAAGATGTCTGCAACTTGATCATTTGTGGAACAATGTCGAAGATGGACTGTCTTGGCCTCTACATGATGTCGAATCAAATGATACTTTGTGTTGATGTGTTTGGTTCGATCATGGAATCTGGGATTCTTAGCCAGCTTGATTGCAGAAGTATTGTCGATCAATAATGGAGTGGATTTCTCTTGTTTTTCTTGCAAATATTCAAGTATCTTCCTGAGCCATACTATTTCTTTCATTGCTTCAACTGTAGCCACATATTCTACTTCTGTTGTTGAATCTGCCGGAACTAACTGTTTGCGTGATCTCCATGAGACAGCTGCTGATCCAAGACTCATAGTGTATCCAGAAGTTGATACTCTTGTCTCCTTATCGCCATCAAAATCTGAGTCTAAGTACCCAATAAGTTTGAATTCATCCACCTTAGAGTA
>LPNX010923706.1:299439-310727 GCA_001517045.1 Pseudotsuga menziesii | reverse complement strand
TTGAGCGTACCATATTCATTATGGTTATGTTCATTCTTTCTGCTACACCGTTTTGTTGAGGATTGTAGGGAACTATAGTCTGATGTGCAATTCCATGTTGGTGAAGATAATATTCAAAAGAATTTGAAGTGTATTCTTTCCCATTGTCAGTACGAAGTGTACCAATTTTAGATTGTGCTTGGTTTTCTATCAATGCATGAAAGTCCTTGAATGTTTGAAATGCTTCTGATTTTGTCTTTAATGAGTAAATCCAGCACATTCTTGAGTAGTCATCAACAAAGGTCATAAAATACTTATTCCCATTGGCAGAAGGAGTTGGCATTGGGCCACATAAATCAGAATGCACTAATTCTAATTTCCTACTTGCTATGAAATTAGATTCGTGGAATGGCAGCTTATTGTGTTTCCCTAATATACATGCATCACATTTTCTCTTCTCTTTGGGAATGGTGGGAAAACCAAATACACCATTCTTTCTCAACAAACGAAGACTGTTATAATTCAGATGACCAAATCTTGCATGCCATAATAAACTTGATGACAAAATACCTTCTCCATTCTGAGAGAGGTAGGCATAGTTCTGAACCCTTGCAGATGAACCCTTTAGCTTCAGCAACTTCCCATCTTCGTATCTAGTCATGATGACTTGGTTGTCAGAGGACTTTCTTATTTCTACGATTCCATCAAACATGTGGATGGAATGGCCTTGCTGTCAAATCTGCACCAAGGACAGCAGGCTTCTCTGCAACTCTGGAAGATAAAGAACATTCTTCAACAAGAAATCAGGGAATCCAGGCATCTTCAGCTGAATGGTGCCCATTCCCTTTGGTTTAAGACTTGACTTATCTACAAAGTAAACTATGCCATTTATTGTTTCATTAAGTTCTTCAAAACAGTCTTGTCTCAAATTCATGTGTGATGTTGCACCAGTATCAAGTAGCCAACAATCTGTGTAAGATGAAAGTGAAATCATTTCATTAATACCAAGATTACAATGTGCAACAATGCAATGAGCAGAATCTGAAGATTTACTAGCATCTTGGTTCTTATTGTCATCTTTCTTCTGGTTATGTCTTTCTTTGATGGAGTCCCACGAAGCCCAACACTGATCTGTTGTGTGTCCAATCTTTCCACAACGCTTGCACTTCAAATGTGATCTTTTGATGGAGTTGTTTTTGCCTCCTCTACCTCTGAAGTTTCTTCTTCCTCTACCTCTCTTGCTGCTTTCTCCTTTGGGATGATATTTGGATTGGTATTTGGTGTGGTTCTTTGATTTTTGAGCAAAGCAAAGTGATTCTCCAGAATGCTCGGTTGTCTTCTTACCAAAATCTTTCTCTCTGTCAGCTATCTTCTCTACCAGGGTGTCAAATGTCAGTGATTTGAACTTGTCACTTGCTTGCAACGACTCAAGATAGTTGGAGTGAGAAGGATAAAAAGATTTTACAAATGCTGCAAGGGGAAGATCTGGTTTCATACCAGAGGCTTGAATCTTATGCATGATAGCTTTGATTTCAGACGCAACTAACATGGGATCATTGTCTTTTACTTCTAAACTGAATAGTTTTAGCATTAGTTGAATAACTTCCATTTCAGAGTGTGAATCATACAGATATTTTAACATTTTTAGTGCTTCAAAACATGACTTTGTAAGCAATATGTGCTGGTTCACCTCTTCATTAGCTATGGCAGTGATTATCGCTAAAGCTTTCTTTTCTTTTGTTTTCCAAATGGCCTTCTCTTTCTCGGATTCTGGAGGTCTTGGGTCTCTGGTTATGGGCTTTCCAGCTTCTGTCTCTATTGTGGTGCCTTCGCAAATACCATCCCAATGATCATTGTAGATGAAGGCAGATTTGATCTTCCTCCACCATTCTGGATAAGTGTCTTTACCAGTGAGAGTGGCACCAAATACAAATGCTATATATTGCATCTTTTGTGATTGAATCTTGCAACTAAAACAATAGGAGAAAAAGAAGAAAGAGTAAAGGTGCATGTCTAAGTCTCTACCACCTTCCTCAAGCTTTACAACAATGCCAATGCAAAGGAGCAGGTCACGGTCTACAGAAATACCATGATTCCACAGCTCTTAGCGTTGATATTGAATTCAACCAAGAGAGGTCACTCACACATGGAATAATGAAAGCCATGCTTATTCCAAGGCAGTCACCAATGCCGTAGCAGTCTTCACATCATAAGTCATACATCAACAGTTAATCATTCATGGACACATCTCAGCAGCAAACACGAACTCATACAAGATGCATATACATGAACATATTTCACTTCAAACTTCACACAAATACCTAGGGTAAATTTAGGTTTTTTTTTTTGTATTCCCAATGGTCACAAGTAATACAACACCAAAGTTTTACCTCCACACTCTTGAAAAAGGCTCTGAATATACACTTCAACGTAGTCTATAGACGCTCTTTCACACAGCATCATATATCATTCAACGGAGTCTCTACGCAACTGATTGAGGGCATGAATCTTCACCAATGATAATCAGTCTTCAAAGCAAATAAATATGCACGAGCTGTGCTCATCACACAGTCTTCTCACCGGTCTTCAACAAACATTCAACACCAATGTCTCTTCATGAATCTATGGTGGTCACAGCTCGTATCAAGTTCTTTGGAAGTAGATCAATCCATAAAGGCATGGTCAAGCATGCAACAGCTCATTCTATGCCTTTCAAACTACTAAAGATTCACACACATTCAAAATGCAGAATGCGGTGCATTACTCTCACACTCAGGTGACTAATGGTTCCTTGTTGGTTTATTGAAAACGGTGTGATGGAGAGAGCTCACATGGAAGGGAAGTAAGGAAATTATGAACTTGAGGTCACAATTTAGGGTTTTGACAGTCACAAAGAACGTAGAGTTACGGGAGATGGAAATCGCATCATTCATGGAGTGGAATGGTCTCCACTCCAAATGACATCGGAGATCCTATCAATACAAATTATAAAAGAACGTAGAATTCAAAAGACTGTTCTATACCTCATAAACGTTCCTCAACGTAGATTGGTGACTGACAAGAAGATGTAATGGAATGGATGAACGTTCAACAAAATAACGAGAATAATTCTAAGAGTGTGTAGCAGCATAGGGCAGGCTATATTCTGGAGGAGTAATGCCAAAGGCAGTGCATTCAACTCCAAGCAAAGCGGGATGAGCAGAGGCCAGAGAGAACAAACCAGTAGTCTGGCAATGGATAGACAAGTAAGCAAGCACAAAAGGACCGAATGGATACAATGGCATGTAGAATGCCAGGACTGGGACACAGTAGCCAGGAGTTATGGCAGGAAGCTCTGATAGGCATGCAGGAAGGAGTTATGGAGCTCTAATACCACTGTCAAGAATAACTCCTGAATTCATTTATTCCATTGCAAATTCATTTATTTATACATTACATATGCTGGTTGAGTTTCATCTTTCAACCAGCCTTTTCAGCTTCCTACATAACTATTCATTTTCCTTTATTTATTTACAAAATATAATCCCGACGGATTATATTCCAACACCAACCCTAGCTTCTCGGCACAAGGTTTTGCAAATTCGGTGCGTCGTTGCAACGGTTGCATGGACCCCACTAGGGAGAAACCCTAGTTTTAAAAATATGGCCTGGAGGCATGCCCACGACGTGTAGAGTCAGGTGGAAGGATGCCTTGGACATAATCACATGCCATGATCCCAACGAAACCAACGGTTAGTCCATCAGATCCTCGATCAACATTCTATGGTGAGTTGCAGTAGGCCTACAAAAGCCATTCAGGGATGCCTAGGCCAATTCAAGGTCAGGGTCCCCATACCAAACCAGGTAGCAATTTCCAAATCTTCCAGCTCCTCCAAGTGTGTTTGGGTATGGCCACCATGAGCACTCCACCCTCGGCCTCTCAGCACAGGGTTTTCCAGGGTTGGTGCATCGTTGTAAGGGTTGCATGGACCCCACTCGAGAGAAACCCTAGTTTTCACAATCTGTCCTGGAGGCATGCTTTGGCTTTGTAGATTTGGGTCAGAGGCCACCTTGGCCATAATCTCATGCAACTTTCCCAACAGAAAAAATAGTTCGTCCATCGGATCCCCGGTCAACGTTCTATGGTGAGTTGCAGTAGGCCTGCAAAATCCATTCAGGGACGCCTAGCCAATTCAAGGTCGGGGTCCAAAAAGAAAACCGGACAATTTTTTATTTTGTTTTCTCCTGCAGGTGTGTTTGGTATGGAATCCATGGTAAATCCACCCTCGATCGCTTGGCATAGGGTTTTGCAAGGCCGGTGCATCGTTTCTAGGGTTGCATGGACCCCATTTTCATGTGACTTTCGATAAAACTCGGTAATCGGAGGTCGGATCAATGAGTTGTCGAATCTGTTGATCTCTAAGCATGCCATTACCTCTAGTGGTCCCTCTCCACCACGTTTACATGGCCTAGTGAGTTTATTGTGCATCGGTTTCATAAACTAGGGTTTGCTCAGTTTCCTTCATTGCAACTCTCACATTGGTGGGCCAACTCTACAAAACCCTCCACCATGCTAGTATTGGTAGTGTTTCCATATTGGCATTGGCCATACACACTTGTTGGAGACAATGTCATGCAATCTTGCTGCTCCATTTGGTTTTTCGCTCCCGGACCGAGAGTGACCAAGTGTCCTTGAATGACATTTTCATGCAACTTTCAACTCGACATAACTCGAAAACCAGAGGTCAGATCGATGAAGCGTCGAACTCATTAGTCTTCTGGCATACCATTACCTCTATTGGGCCCTCTCTACCACATTTGCATGGCCCAATGAGTTCATTGTGCATCAATTTTGTAAACTAGGGTTTGCTCAATTTCCTTCAATGCAACTCTCACATTGGTGGGTCAACTCTGCAAAACCCTCCACCGTTCTAGTCTTGGTAGTGTTTCCATATTGGCATTGGCCACACACACTTGACGGAGCCAATGGCATGTAATCTTGTTGCTCTGGTTGGTTTTTCTCTCCCGGACCAAGAATGACGAAGTGTCCCTGAATGACATTTTCATGTGAATTTCAACTCGACATAACTCAAAAACCAGAGGTTGGATCGATGAGTCATTGACTCCATTGGTCTCCTGGCATGCCATTACCTCTATTGGGACCTCTCCACCACGTTTGCATGGCCCAGTGAGTTCATTGTGCATCAGTTTTGCAAACTAGGGTTTTTCTTAGTTTCCTTCAATGCAACTCTCGCATTGGTGGGTCAACTTTGCAAAACCCTCCACCATGCTAGTCTTGGTAGTGTTTCCATATCGGCATTGGCCATACACACTTGTTGGATTCAACTACATGTGATCATAGTAACCACCTTTGACACATATGTCGAGGAGCATTGGGAACATGAAGATGTTGTACACAACTAGAGGAGGAATGCATTACATGAGGATACTTAGATATGCATGAGGAAACTAGGGTTTATATATGTAAGTAAACCTTGGAGAAGGACATATAATACTAGAGTAATTTATGGTTGTCTTGCAGATTCCGTAGCTCTTGTTGTGAACTCAAAGGAGGTAGAATTATGTTTCCAACCCTATAGAAGATACAAAGAAAAGAGCTAATGTCTTTGGTGATATTACAACCCTGTTCTTGTGTGATACATGGAGATTAGCGAAAGACCATGGAAAACGTAGCTTGATAAGTCTCGAGCTTATTTTGATGCCTTGCTTAGAAGACGATATTTTTAAGTTTAGATGATTTTCCATGGAGGTCTTGGTGCTTGTGTTGATGCAATAGTAAATTACCTAGGGTTTGAGGAATCACCCTAGGATAGACATGTTGACATCGAAACCAGTGCTAGAATTATTTGAAAGGCCATGTGCTTCTATGATGAAAGATGATCATGGTTTATAAATCCTAACGAGGAAAAAAAATTATAGTGTGGATACCTTAATGACAACAATGATAGTTTTGGTCTAGCGTCTCTTATGGTTTCCAAATTTATATACATACATATAAGAACTGTTTCAATTGTCCAAATATTGTGTACTTGGAGATTTTAATTTTAGATTATATTATCTTTATGATTGGGTAGACTCTAACATTGGTTAGGCATGCTAATTTGAGATAATTTCAGGGTGAATTTGTTAAATAAACTTTAATGGTGTTTATTTTGTTAGCTATCCTAAGTGCAAACCTTTGGATAGGTCATCATGCACTTGTGTAGGCCATCAAGATGATGACTAAGGAAAATCCTCTGAAATAAAAGGAACTTGCTATCCAAAATGACCCTTCAAACCATGATTGTACACCCAAAGAGAACATGTAGCTATCAAATGAAGGATCAATAGGGATGGTGTGTCTTTTATAGAAGACAAATATTCATGAACTTGTTTCATTTTTTATTTGTCAAGGAAGAAAATTTTTTATGTCTTGGACCTCCTCACATGTGCTTTTTCTTCTGTGTTATTTTAGCTTCTCTTGTGTAGAACCACTTATATCATATACCTAAGCTACAAGAGAAAATAGAAAAAAAACTAGGGTTTCACGAATTACAAACCATAAACCTACATACTAGGGTTTATAAATTTACACATATAACTACAAACTAGGGTTTTATAAAGTAGAAATTCACATACATAGAGATCATGTGCTATGTTAGTCTTACTTATGTATAAATACTTAAACAACCTACCTAAGCTACATGCATAAATAGAAAAAAAACGGATGTTTCATGAACAACAAACCACAAACCTAAAAAATAAGGATTACAAATACCTATACCATATACCTAATCTATAAGAACAATGTCAAGAAAGCTAGGGTTTCTTGAAATAGAAACCACAAACCTAAAATCTAGGGTTCACACATTTAGACATAGAAATACAAACTAGGGTTTATGAACTCATTAGATTTGTGAGTCTCACTTAACTAGAAACTAGTAGAACCATATACCTAGAAGATATATACTTGCACTACGACATAGCTAGGGTTTCATGAAATACATTGGATGTAATTTTCCTTTCAATTATCGATGTGGTTGAAGCATGTTAGTGGTGTTGAAGGGACTTTATCATCATATCGTACAAATTCAACCTCTTTTCCAACCAACATACATTGACATAGACCCAAATCAATTTAGTTTTCATGAAGATAGGACTGTCAAATTAAGAATGATTTCCAGCCAAGTCAAAATGATTATGACAGTCCAACACACTAATTTCCAGCTTTCCAAAATGAGTGTACAGTTCCAAATGAAAGTATTACTGATAAACAAGAGTTGAAATGGAACTTTGAATTAGTGAAATCTACTATCAAAACAAAAGTATTTCCAACCAAACATTTAGCATTATGACATTCATCATATTTCACTGTTTATCTTGTCAAGCCAAAGGTACAATCTTTTAAGTAAACATCAATGATAAACAATTTTATAAGTGCCAAGTTTCCAAGCCAATGGGACTCTTAAACCAAATCAAATTTCCAGTCAAGTAAAATGTCTTATGACAGTCCAAGATGTAATTTCAAGTCAAGTAGGAATGATAACAAGCATATTCACTTGGCTTTTAACACAATGACTTGCAAGAAATTCAAGGCCTTTTCTTGTATTTTGCCAAGTTATGGATGTTTATATACCACTATCAAATTTGTTTAAGTATGGCTAGGAATGATTGTTTAGATACAGTCCCTTTAGGGTGTCTTTGTGCTACTTTAAATTGGGTTATGGAAAATTTTGAGGTGAGGGGTTAGTGAGTGGGTAACATAGGAAGGTAAGGAAGTGACCTTAGGCTATGATAGGTGGGTAAGAAGGATATTAGGGATTCCCTAAATAGGATATTACATTCAAGAATCTAGGGTATATTAGGATGAGTTAGAGGTGTTCTAGGGCTGTCCAAGATGGATATTACAGTGAGATATATTATGCAGCCTCTTTCTCCCATAATTTTTTAATGTATGAGTTGTGGAAGATGAGCTATGTTTTACTTATTTCACTATGGTTTATAAAGGAGTGCTCATGAAGCTCTAACCCTAGCTTATGTGAAGTAATCCTAGTTAAGCTTTGAAGTATTTCATTTTATTAGTCTATAAATAATATGTGACATATGACTACAATCATAGGAATGCTAATATACAAACAAAAAGGTACTTTACAATAGGCCACAAGAGATGGTTAGGTAGGGTTGTTGTTAGGGTTTCCCTCCTAGGTTTAGGGTTTCTTCATTGATTCTAAACCCTAGGTTATGCATGCTAACCCCAAAACACCTTTTGGGTCAAGGTTTCATCATTGATATAAATCCTAGGTTATGCATGCTAACCTTTAAATTTTAGTTAGGGGTTCCTCGTTGATTCTAAACCCTAGGTTATGCATGCTAACCCTTAAATCGTTAAAATTGAAACAAGTACAATAGATTGTTCAAATTTCAAGTTCTCAACAATAGCATAACAAATATGTATGTATTCAATGAGAGTAAGCAATGTCAACTTCATCTTCAACTTATATGAATTGCCAAATTTATCAAAATCAATGTTTTCCAAGTAGATGTAACAAATGCAATCCAATAACAGTCATGTTCAATATGATTCTCAGCTCATCAATACTATGAAATTTTCACTCAATCAAATGGTAATAGAAGATCATTCCAATATCAATTTCTAGCTTGCAAAATGAGACAATAATTACTATGTAAATACCAAAGGAAAACAAGTGCTTTATATTGCAATTTGGATAATGAATAAGACTGTAGGTGTTAGTATGTTGGTTCAATATGAGTTAGGCTTCGTCAATAATAAGTATTGCAAGCACATCAACTGTAAACTACTACTGCATTCGACATAATGTATGCAAATCTGTAATAAAAGGAAAAGTAATATAAAAAAAGTGAAAAATGATATATTAATATACACAAATTTCCAATCATATATAGTACTAGTGAAAAATGGAACATTGTTCCCAATGTCTATACAATGGAAACTCGTGCCATATACAAAATATGGGAACTCGTTCCCTATACAAAATATGGAAACTCGTGCCCTATACAAAATATGGCAACTCATGCCAAAATTCCACATCATGGCTAGTGTACATAGGAGGGTCTCTCAATCCTTATGCCCACCCTCGGAGCTCCTAGGTGCACCTCCAAAATTGATCTTCCTCTTCTTCGAGCTAGAGAAATCTAGGTTCTTCTGGCCGCTTCGACCACCTCCCCTTGGGCTCTGAAACAACAACAATCAAATTTCAACTCCTATAGGAAATTATAAAAGTATAAAACACAATTTAAAAATAAAAATTACATTTTCAAATCTTAAATAGCTCACCTCAGACAAGACCATATGTGGTGAGCGGGCTACCCTCTTCCGTGATCCAAGTCTCTCGGCAATGCCACCCTGCAACATTTAAACAGTAAGATAACTCATACAATCTACTTCCTGTGTTAATTTTCATTAATATTGCACAAGATTTTCATAAACTAATCAATCTCACCGCAAACATAACAAGATGGTCCTTAGGGCTAGCAAGTGGAGCAATCGGCTGGTCCTCGGGGGTGGCAGGTGGAGTAGTGGGTTGGAAAACCTTCTCTGATGCTAGGGTGGATGCCATAGCAGGGGATGTAGCCACATCGACATTGGATACAAAAATAGGGGGAATGGTGGGAGAGGGCATGCAGGACTGGAGTGGGAAAAGTGGTGATGTACGATGATAAACCCCAACCGGTTGTAGAATGGAATGGGCCACTATCGGGCACCCAATATGCAAGTGAATTACAACTAACATACAGAGTGTACAATATTTATTTTCAACCCGGGGAAGTCTTGTATTTCAAGGATAACATGCACAGTATATGCTTAAACACGAAATCACTATAATTGAACAATACTATCCTCTGTTCGTCTATGCTCATCCCAAGAATCGAATTAATCTAGTTACCTTCTAAGGAATGCAATCACAATTACCTTCTGTTATGGCTTGTTCTAAGAATGGAAAAATAAAAGTCACATCTAAATTACAATTGCAGATAAAGGGAAATCCTGTTCACACCACTTAATGATTAACTCAACTATCTAATCTGATTGTCCTAGGAATCCAAAATCATAATTTGAATATTGATCTAGGAATTCAAAATACAGATATTGAGTTCAGTTGTTCTAGGAAATTGAAGTACAGGAATGAAATTCTGTAATCATAAAAATAAGTGACAAGCTGCAAAGATTCATGGAAACGACAACTAAAATATCTAAGGATGAACAGAGCTGTTACAGTTACCACACGAATTGCATAAGAAATAATTACCTACTCAGTCGACTGTCACACTATGCCACTACAGGTATCCAAGGAATGCAATCACGACACACTGTAAATCCACACTTGTTACAACTTCCTATGAAGAAATAAAATTAACAGAACATCACACAACAAAATAATTGAAAAGGCCTAATTTAACTCAGCGATCCCTATGGAAGGCGGGCCCAGCCTTCACACAGAGATGCTGGCTAAACACACATAAAAACCTTTAGATCAGAAGTAACTCCTTGTATTAAAAGACGGAGTGATTACACAATTCCTCCTCACAGCTAATACAATGAATTGATTATATGTTCAGTAACCCCTAGCTCGAAACAGTTCTCCATATTTATACAATGTAAATCATAACATCCTATCCTATTATGGGGCAGCCATGAAGATCCCTGATCTTCAGGTGCCCTAAATGACAACAGTTGTTACAAACGTGGTAGGATGAAAAATAGGAAACATAGGAAAACTATTAATCGCCCCAGGAGTGACGATATCTTCAGATTACGGCTACACACAAGAAGCAACGCACTATTGACCTCCAAGTCTGACGCATTCTGTTATAGCTACCTTGACACGGCTTTGTCCGAGATATCGCACTAGAACTACATTCCTTGGGTAATGATAGGATGGATGGGGATCATCTTGAGCGATGAATGCCCATCCTTTTCGTAGCCTGTTCAGCCCAATCTTCCTATAGTCCATATATCTCAAAATACATTTATAAACCATCATATTTTAGCGCATTGAGAGATACGAAGCCTTTAATTATCACAATCATAAGTATTAATAAAATAAAACAATGACCAATCATACCTTGGTGGTTTGAAGAGTAGAGTGGGGCTAAAATGTTTATTTGGCATGCTCAATGGGGTAGGATAGAACAAGAAGAGGTAATTAAGGGTGGTCAAAAGAGGCCAGTTTTGGGCCCAACAGCCACCCTGGAAAAGGAAATGAGGGTAGTGGAGGAATATGGGGGAGGGGGCTAAGGTCTGGAATGGGGTGGAGGGATGGGTGAATGTGGATGGATGGTGTATCATG
>LPNX010923706.1:275232-299356 GCA_001517045.1 Pseudotsuga menziesii | reverse complement strand
TGACAAAGAAGGGGGAGCTAGATGGAAGTGTGGTGGTGGATGGGTGGGGCAGGGGGGAGTGAGCGAAGGATGTGATGAAGAAGGGGGATTTGGATGGAATTTTGCTGGTGGATGGGAGGCAAGGGATGGATGGAACAGGGTGGGGATGGATGCAGGTAAAGGGACATGTATGCCAGGGGATACACATGGTATATATGGTGGGAAAAAGGTAGTCGATGGAGAGATAGTGACACTGAAGTTCCTATGTACTCGGACATGAATACATATTCATGGCCTCATATATTAGTACATAAAAAATATAACTATACAAATCTAAGCCATCAAAACTGAAATTAAATTTATACTTTATTACAAGATACATGCTCACGAGGGGATATGCTGATCCCCGACGGGGATGGTTTTTCACTTACTCCTGTGGACATATGTTCATTTGCACAAAATATTTAGATTGAATTACTAAATACTAACTACTAACATTAAATTAAATTATTGAAAAAAAATACCTGTGTGTATGGTGTTGCAATGTCCTCTGCAGCTTCCATAGCTCCATCTAGGTTGAAGGAACCAACTTCCTCTGTAGAAATAATAGATAAATTATATGAGAAATTATGCTAATAAGAAGCACAAGAAATAGATCCTGCTACTAAGAATTCTCACAATCATACACAGGAAAAATAGAGAGAAGAAAAGAGACTGAATCACATGAATGAAGAGATGAATATTGGTGTGTATTCTTCCATTGAATAATGATGAATAATAGTGTACATAAATATTACATCCCTCATAGTAAAATCTAATTGTATGGAAACGATTCATAAAGCTCAAAAAGGATGACTTACCAAAATATAGCAAACCCCCATAGGTGGCTAAAGCACTTCCCAAATATATCAAGGACCTGACGAGTTGGAAAAAGCACGAGTGAGTTGTCAAGGAGATGGAAAAAACATGCTAATACTAGAAAATGGAGAAAAAATAATGGAGGATGGGTTGGAAACAAAAGCTACCAGTTTCCTAGTTGACTAGCTTTTATCTTATCCATAGAAAAGCAGAAAAAGCAGAATAAAACAGAATCTGCTTTAAAGTGTTGTATACTAATTCTTTATGGTTAAACGGTGGTCAAGATCAACACAGAATTAGAAATAAATCATTCCTAGGATATAGATGGCATGTAGTGACTTTAAGGTGCTAGTTGATGCCAACTAATTAAGCTAGTAGGTGAATAATTAATCAAATAATGACTAATTATTTTATCCTAAGTTATGAGTGGGTTTAATATATTCCAACACCCCCCTATAAGTATGACTTTATGATGGTATGACAAAAAATATATATGTATATAGGTGCATATATGACCCAGCAACAAGGCTATGGTCACCCTTTAACAATTATTATGTCTAGAAAAGTGAGGAAAGAGGCAAAACGACATGGGAAAAATCCTCCCTCAGGATAGGACAAGGAAAAAAATTTGAAATATGTGTTCAACATATCTTCATCTTCACTTTAATGAGCTGAATGAACTAATTCTTGATGAAGGACTTGCTGAAGAAATCATGAACTCCATGATCATGCGCTGTAGTGTAGAACCTGGAAGAAGGAAGAGGAGAGACTCCTTGTATCTCATCAAATGATGAAGTAGGAGCATTATCAGAATGCTTCTTTTTTCTGTCAAACTATGATCTACAAACATAATCTGAAATGGAAAATATATATGTGCATACTCCTTTCCAAAGAGTACAAAAATTAAGGCAATTTATTTCACACCCAATTCCCTTTATAGCTGCAAAATTGTGATGTGAATCACATGTCAATATTCCAATTTGATGTAGCACCTATATAGATATGATATGAGGCTAATAAAACTATGATATATCAGAAATATTAGCATATAGAACAGCAAGGACAAAGGATTCAATGGCTCCATGAGGATATAGGGCTAGACTAGGAAAATTATGAGCAACTGGGGAAAACTGATAGGTGTAAAAATATGAATGATGGATGGGAATAAGATCTGAACCATAAGTGTTTATAACATATCTAAACATGTTTAATATCATTCCAAATATGACTAAGGACATGGATAACCAGCCACTGAAATATAGGAAAGACTTCAAACCATGTAAGATAAATATCACTACATAAGAGACCAATGAGGAATCAACTAATGAAATTGGGATTTGTATAGTCTTAGGATTATTCAAAGGTATAGTAGATGGTATGGATGGTGGTATGATATGTGTATAAACTAGAAAATATGCTTCTAAATAAGAATCCAAAGGATCACATATAAGCATATCTGTAGACTCATGGGAATACACTGGTAATGAATCCTCTGTATGAAAGGAGGAAAGAATGGGATGTTCACAATCTTCAAGGAGGTTCTGAGTATTGATGCCAATAACAAAGGAGGAGATGTTGAAGCACATTATATCAAGTAAGGTAAGTGGTATGACACAAATAAGGCTTGATGTGTCTAAGCAAACATCCTAGAAGTCACTGGGTTGTGCACCATCAATGAGAGAGGTATGCACAAAGTGTGAAGGATCTGGCACATAGATCTCAGAATATAAGATAGGAGATTTAGAGAACAATGAATGGGTGATAGGATCATCATAAATATCAGCATCAGGTCCATATTTTACTTATTTTTCATCAATAGTATCACAAGAAGAAAAATCACCTTCAAGAGACACAGAAAAAGATGGCTCTTCAATATTTGCTTCTTGATTAAAGGAGGAAGTATTCGAATCAAAGAGGGAAGCAGCAACATGAACTGTATGATAAAATTATTCATCATGATCAACTTCATCAAATAATGTAGAGGCCAAAAAATCTTGAGAGAGTGAACAAGAGGAGATGCTAGGTTCGCTCCATGCTTCATCTTCAATTTCCTGCAAACCAAAAGCGTTGTCCAAAATTTTCCAAAGCTCAAATGGATACTCAGTAGAATCTATGAGATGATATATATTTGGAGACATTCCCAAACACATAATTACATAAGCTCTATCACAATTATTATTCCAATCAATCTTCTCTTCATAAGACTCAGGTTTTCTCAATGCACCAATGGAGACATCAAAGATACATTGCCTCTTCAAGTATGCACTCATCTTTGGCTTCCAATCAGAATAGTTGAAAGGAGATAGTAGAGGAACTTTTGAATCCATATTGAAGTTGTTGATATGCTCTAGGAGATACTCTCTACAACCTGCAAAGACAAACTAGGAGAAAATCTTGTAAACTAGACAAGCTCTTCTTCAGAGAGGGATAGGAGACTAGATGCGCTTCTCAACTCTATAGAACTTGATCAACCTACTACTCTGATACCATCTAGAGTATGGCAAGGATTTGATACCTGTATATATGATACCATGTAGAAATAATAGATCAATGCTATGAGCAATGGTGCTAAGAAGAAGCACAGGAAATAGATCTTGCTACTAAGAATTCTCACAAGCATACACAAGAAAAATAGAGAGAAGAAAAGCGACTGAATCACATGAATGAAGAGATGAATATTGGTGTGTATCCTTCCATTGAATAATGATGAATAATAGTGTACATAAATAGTACATCCCTCATAGTAAAATTGGATTGTATGGAAACAATTCATAAAGCTTGAAAAGGTTGACTTACCAAAATATAGCAAAACCCCATAGGTGGCTAAAGAACTTCCCAAATCTATCAAGAACCTCACGAGTTGGAAAAATCATGAGTGAGTTGTCAAGGAGATGGAAAAAACATGATAATACTAGAAAATGGAGAAAAAATAATGGAGGATGGGTTGGAAACAAAAGCTACGAATTTCCTAGTTGACTAGCTTTTATCTTATCCATAGAAAAGCAAAATAAAGCAGAATTTTCTTTAAAGTGATGTATACTAATTCTAGATGGTCAAAAGGCAGTCAAGATCAACCCAAAATTATAAATAAATCATTCCTATGATATATATGGCATGTATTGACTTTAAGGTGCAAGTGGATATGCCAACTAATAAAGCTAGTGGGTGAATAATTAATCAAATAATGATTAATTATTTTATCCTAAGTTATGAGTGGGTTTAATATATTTCAACATCCTCCCACCTAGGTGTTGGAGACTCAGCACTAAATAGTTGTACATTAAAACAAATCAAGTCATCAACATCTGATTCTAAGTTAAATTTATTAGAAATTATGAGATTGCATAACATATAATCAATACTTGAACATTAAATAAACCAATAACTAACCTAGTGTAGGTATCTCTCTGTGGCATGCTCCTGCGTGGGAACATGGCATGGATTCCCACAACGAGAAAAATAATGTGGTGCCGGTCCCATCAAGCTAGATGGATCATCCTGGATACCACCTATAGATTATTTCCCTCACCCACCACCAGTAGACCATGGAGAAGTGTGTCTCTCGAGGTGGTCTTGCTCGCTCTGCGAGGACATAGCCACAAATGTGGTATGCCTGAGAAAGTGTCATGTGGCATGTCTAATGACCTCATGGATCTCATCTATCACGCTACCTAACCCAGGGGGTTGATGAAGTGGGTTTGGATCTTGCCTAGGTGGAGGAGGTCCTCTGAGTGGGCTCTGGTGGGCATGAGGTCAATCTTGGGCTGAGCCAAAACCGGCGCCCTGGAACTTGGTGATGTCAAAGTATTTCACATGGAATCCTAACACAAAATCATCCCATAGTTTCCTGAGAAAATACTATGGTACCTCGACATTGTTGCATGGAGGCTTGTCAAAAACCATGAACCATCTCTTTCTCTAGTTTTCTCTCCATGGCTGGTAATTACACCAGTCCTTGCAAAGTCGCCTCTTTTTCACATCTAAAGGTTTTCCTGTTCTCGGATCTGTAAATTTGCTCCACAGTTGGGATTTTGTGATATTCAAGTTTTTTATATCCTCTTTGGACATACCAGTGCCATAATGTTCTCTCATTCAAGCCCTATATTCACTCAAATTGGTTATCTCACTGTTGGTAGTGTTTATTGACTCTATTATGTTTTGTAGTGATGTGGCGAGGGAAACCCAAGAGGGTTCTCTAGTGTTCTTCAGTTCATCATTCAAAATTCTTAATTGGTTTAAATCCCTGTGTAATTCATCTTCAGAGTTTTCTTCATTTAATTCGGGGTTTGGGTCCTCTTATTAGTTTGTTTCATTCCTTTCTTGTGATGGTTCATTGGTATTTGTCATTATGTTTAGGTAATTTGTACCTGCAATATCAAGTTTTTCCCATTTCAATTCATTTTCAGATTTTTTTAATTTTGTATTTTATTTGAAAAACTATTAAAAAACATAAAAACAAAAAAACAAAAAAATTGGCATTCCTACTCCATCTACCTTACTCCAACATCGTGGGTGTTGTTTTATCCTGGTTGGAGACTTCTGTTGGGCTCCTTGGGGGTCATTTTCACCTCCTTGGGCACTCATGGGTGGGTTGTGAACAAAAAAAATTGTTCACTGTTTTTGTTTTTTTAACACAAGGACGCGCTCACGTCCCTGTGTGCGATCTTACAAAACATGCACGCGCTTCCACATACGTGTGCGATCACTTATACTTGAGTGCGTCATTAGGGGCACGAGCATGCTTCTATTGTCCACGCTGGCAATCTGACATGGAGCTTCGCCACTGTCAAAGCACGAGCATGTGCGCACATACAAGGGTGCGTGCACATTCTTGTTTTGTTCCACTCGCGTGCTCCCATTGCATCATATTTGGGTAGCACGTTCTTGCGGGAGCCCATATATGTATCATTTGTTAACATTTTATCCTTAGGTATGATATAGCATGATCCCTAAACATATGACACTTTTCTTTTAGCTTGAGTCACTTTCTTTAATAAGGCCTTTAGGTAGGGGTTCGGTCAACTAGGTTAGGAAACTCTAAACCTCCTTGCATGTTGGATTCCCTCGTATAACATTGTAGTTCTTCAATACTTGATGAGATACAGAAATTAGAAATTTCATTTAATCACTTAAAAATAAGTAGGATGAGATCAATTTTTTATTTGAGTCATTTTCACTCAACATATTAATTCTTTTCAATAACTCCTAACTCTTATCGAGATCCCATACTCAACACTAAAAACAAGGAGTTACAAACTTAGAGCAATTCGAGAGCTCCTTGCTCAACACTAATGCTAGGATGTACTTGTAGGATATACCTAGGGATACAATGGCCAAGGATCTAATTTTCTAGAGCTTATGCTCAACATCAACTTGGAAGGTTCCATGGCTTATGCCTAACACTTCCAATTTTATCTTTTCATATGCTTTAGAACTTCATGCTCAACAAAAATCTCTCATAACTCATGTGTTCCAGAGATTCTCACTCAACACAAAGATAAATACTCATGTGCTCCAGAGCTTCTCTCAACAAAAAACATCAAATACCCATGTGCTCTAGAGGTCCTCGCTCAACACAAAACATCTAATCAATTATGTGCTTCAAGGTCCATGCCCAACACATGAAATCATATATATATAAAACATATGCAATTGGCTTACGTCCAATATATCAAACAATCATCATGTTCATATGCAATGGGGTCTTAGACCCAATATACCAATTAAAACATCAAAGTAACATCATAAGCAATGAGGCTTATGCCCATAAGTGTTAGGTCAAAATTCGGGATATTACACACACACATTAATAAATTTAATGTGTTTGTTGCTAGTTTATTTTTTCAACCAACAATCAAACAATACAAACAAAGTATTGAAAAAAAATGGTAACCATCCTACCTCACAAGGAAACAAGAAGACATTGAAAAAATAAAAGTTATGGCTTTATCCTATAAAGAAACCATATGATTTCAACTTTGGACTAGCTATAACAAAGTCGGTTAAAAGAAAAAAATATATCCAACAATTTTTTACAACTTAGCACCAATGAATCCATATATTATTAATATTAATATTAATATCAATTTCAATACTAGTATTTCTTCAATGCAACACCAAATGAATATATATATATATATATTATTAATTACGCTGAAGTCATTAAACAATGGAGATAGAGTCTCAAAATATTCCCCTTCATCCTTCTGAATAGTTTTTTGACATGTGTCCCACTGTTTTCTAACACTTGGTTTTGTGGTTTTGTTGACTAAGTTTCGCAAACAATTCTCTACCTTATTTTTTAATCTTATTTCTATAAATCGATGGATGCGTACGTTACCTACATATATACTACACAACCAATAGTTATGGTTCGACTGAGAACCATATTCAAATGTTTTAGATCGAGAGCCATATATATATAACAAGATCCAATTCATGAGTGAGGTAAATACCCAGATGGTTCCAGATGTTCATATTGCTCCTCATCGAGATAAAGATGTTTCTAATAGGGGTTAAGATTATGAAGTTAGGGATGAAGATGTGAATTAAATTTTAATTATATAGGTCGATGGATGTGTGTGTTACTTACATATATCTTGTAGATCCACTAGTTATGGTTAGATATCGAGAGCCATATTCATATGTTTCGAACCGAGAACCATATATATAGAACAATATCTAATTCGTGAGTGAGGTAAATACCTGAATGGTTCCAAATGTTCCTGATGCTCCTCATCAAGATGAATATTTTTTTGATAGGGGTTATTATTATGAAGTTAGGGATGAAGATATGAATGTCTGGTAGGAAGAAACTGGCCTTCTCTCCTAAATGGTAAGAGTTCACCTGTGTTACTTCAATACATCATAAATCCTATTTCATGCTCTTTATACAAACCTAAAATAATCCTTATGTTTTGAAAGTTGCTCGTTCTTTTGAGCTTGAAGAGAAACTGTGGAAAGGAGATTCTATGGTGATGGCTTGTACTGTCAAATATGTTCTGCCTCATGAATTCGTCATGGCTTACACTTCCCATCTAGAGCGATCGGGGATGGTATAGAATGTTTCCTTTTTTATGTTCCCTTGAAATTTCTCTACATTCTTTTTGGGTATTTTCCAAAACTTTTAGGTTAGAACTTAAGATTATATTGATATTCGTACTGATGGTTATCATACATCCTAGATTGAGCTTCCCCATTGGACTGATATTGTGAAGACCGCAACATACAAGAAACTTGCTCCATATGACCCTGATTGGTAGTATGTCAAAGCAGGTATTCCAATACTATCCCTACAATAAGTAAATGCATTGTTTTTCTATTCATATTCATAGATTCAGTAGTATAGGTAATATTGTATTTCATTTATTTCAGCTACTATGGCACACAAAATCTAGCTAATACATTGAATTGGAGTTGGTGCTTTCCACAAGATCTATGGTGGAAGCGAGAGAAATGGGGCCCTCCCGCCGCAATTTTGTAAGAGCAATGGTTCTATAGCATGCCATATGAACATTATTGATATGCATCCTAACAAGTGAGTTCCACAACCCTTTTATTTCTTACTAGGTTATTAATAGTTTCATCAATAGTTTAGCAAATCAGGTGTTAGTTGTTCACTGTTAAGGTTAAGATATAGTGTTGAAACTATTTGTTAGGTTTCATTCTCACTATGTTATTTCATAGTTGGAGGGAAGGGGTGAGCCTTGTTGCAAGCCCTGGGCAATTTTAGTGGAATAGATTATCCTTATTTCTTGCATCTAAGACCAAGGACACCTCCTACTGGTGGAATGGTGTTACGGGGAATATTTCTTGAATCGATTTTGAAAGAAAAGTATTGCTTTAGAGTGTTATTTTTATTTTTGGTTTTTTGTCAAATTCTTCTTGTGCTATGCTTGTCTTACATCCATGGTTGTCAAAAAAGGATAAAATAAATAAAGAAAACAATAAAATATTAATGTTAAGAAATGAACAAATTAGGTCAATGGTGTTATGGGTATTTATTTAGAATGGTGTTGCGGGGCATCTTTCTTGAATCGATTTTGAAAGAAAAGTATTGCTTTAGAGTGTTATTTTTATTTTTGGTTTGTTGTCAAATTCTTCTTGTGCTATGCTTGTCTTACATCCATGATTGTCAAAAAATGATAAAATAAATAAAGAAAACAATAAAATATTAACGTTAATAAATGAACAAATTAGGTCAATAGGGGAGGATACAATGGTTGTGTAGTACTACCTAAGGCCTCACGAGAAATCTAGAATTTAGACTAGTAAACAAACTAGAGGAAGAAAAGGCCAATAAGTGGGAATTTATTTTAATAGAAATACATGGCCATCTCTTCAGGATGCTTGTTCTTCATGGGATTTTAGTTTGTTTATTCAGGTTGTTTTTATGAATGTTAGCATTGTAAGCTGCAAGAAAAATAGATGTATATCCCTACATTATTCAAACCAATACATGGATCCTAGGCGTAAACTCTTAGGCAACATTGGTTTTATTATCTTGTTCTCATGATTCATGATTAATCTCATGAACCAAGTGTAGTAATTCACCTGGATGAATATCCAAGGTGTTGATTTTAAGGTGCTCCTAAGATATGGCCATTCAAATTCACAAAGTTTTCGCCTCTGTGGTATTGATAGTTGGAACATGGAATCTAGTTCCAATGGTAAGAGACCTTTGCACATTAGAATCAATCATTAGAGGAAATTTTAACTCAAAACTCAAAATGGGCCTTTTAACTCTAATTCAAATTCCATGTCATGTGTTAGCCAATAAAATTGCTTTAAATTTGAAATACCATATAGGTCTTAAACAATTTTTTAATATAAATTTGAGGATAGGTATCATAAAAAAAAATACTTTTTTTGTTCGTATTTTCGACATATCTCCCTGTGTTTTTACTCAAATTTCGATCGGGAGAACTCGTTGGATGCGGAATTAAATTCCACATCCAAATAGCTCTCGTGATCAAAATTTGATTAAAAAAACAGGGATATATTTCAAAAATACAAACAAAAAGGTAGTTTTTTTTCTTTTCTTTGTTCAAAATTAATAAATATTATTTTATTATTTTAACTATTATTTTATTAATTTTTTGTAGGTTACCCATTTTGAGTTGAAATTTCCTCTAATGAATCTAGGTCTAATGTCAAAGCATATTTACATTTTTGAGAAAAACAAAGAATCCTTTTTCTTACACTAAAATTGGTTTTTTACAATATTACATGACAATGCGTCCCAAAGGGTAGAAAATGTGCTTCATGCCCCTACACATCCTGGAAACTTGGAGAGTCCATTGGAAACCTCTTCTCATTTCCTCATTTCAAAGAAAAATGCTTCCCTCCTAAAAATGGTATCCCTATGTCTCCTTTGATTGTTTTTAACCAAAAAATAAATAAATAAATTTAAATGATAAAGACATGCCTCTCTAACCTTGATTTTATTTTTTTCTTCATTATGGTTGTATTTCCGATTTTGTTTTAAGTTATAGCTCATATATGGTTTTAATACATTTTATTTCACTTATGTATGTTGTAAACTTTTATTAATATTTAGATTATAAAGTTAAAGGCTTTCATGACTTATGCTTCAACTTTTAATTTTTATGTATTCTTAGATAAGTTTTGTAGTGTGATCTCCTATGTTAAAGACCTTGACCACCTTCCCTTTGACGTTTTTTAAATGTGAGGTAAACTTATATATAGGTTGCTCTTGCATCTCCTCGCTCCCACAACCATGTGTCAGCAAAACTTGGTGGAACATTGGTATTTTATAGTTTTATTTTGGTTTTTTTTTTTTAATTGGGGTAGACAATATTACACATATGGACGAACCTTGTTCACATTTTATGGCACTCTTAGAGAATGTATAAGGGCAATGTGGTCCATCAGCCTTGAGCAAAGAGTAGAGGGAGAAACAATTCCTATTTGGGAGAGCCTTGAGCAAAGAGTAGAGAGAGAAACAATTCCTATTTGGGAGACGTTGTGTATAGTAGTTTAGTTGTATATGGTAAGGTTCCAAGATATGTGTGATGGCTGTTTTTAGTGTGTATGTGTGCAAGCTACAGAAATTGTTCATGTAAATATCAGCAATATTGGAAGAAAGGAATTATATCTTTATCAATATTGAAAGGAAAAGTTGTTTCCTTTTTCCTACTCCTTATTGGACATCCATAAGACTTGAATTTCATGTTGACAATATTGGTTTAAACCCTGGTTTTAATGATAGTATTTTCTCCCTGGTTTTAATGACAGTATGTTCTCCTTATTGGACATCCATAAGACTTGAATTTCATGTTGACAATATTAGTTTAAACCCTGGTTTTAATGATAGTATTTTCTCAAGTATAAATATGTTTATTCATATGATTTTGTTTTCTAATTTGTTCCTCACTAATTTTTACATCCCAAATTACACTCTTCAATCATTTTGTCAATTAAAAGATTTTTATTTTCAACCCAGCTTTCCTTTCCTTTGAATGCATTCACATCTAACCTGTGATAGAAAAATATTTTCACTGTAATCATGTTGGATTGTTGTTATTGTGTTTAATCATGTTGGATCGTTGTTATTGTGTTTTCTATAAACAAGGTGAGTCGGTGTTTTGTATCCCAGATGCTCAATATCAAGAAACTTACAGTTAAAACAGAGCAGTGAACTGAAGAAAACATAGCACATTTGGTGAAAACAGAATGAATACAGAGAGTAACACTCAATCCATTTATATTGACTGAAGCATTCAGAAAATGGTTACAACAAACACCGCAGAAATAGGATCTGCGTTAATTAAACTACAGTTCAACTAGCTGACTCATAAATTCTCCATTATTTCAAGTCTTCCCCTTAATGGAGAATGGATTAACAGCTACACCTAACATTTCCCTAAACAATTCAAATTTGACTTTTTCGAGAGGCTTTGTGAAAATGTCAGCAGTATTTTCACAAGTATTACAATATATGAGATCTATTTCATTGGATTGCATCTTCTCTCTAACAAAATGATACTGAGCATCAACATGCTTTGTCTTTGCATGAAAGATCGGATTATTTGCCAACTTGATTGTACTTTGGTTATCACATTTGATTACTGTAGGTTCCTTTTGTTCTTTTCTGACATCTTGAAGAAGTCTTCTCAGCCAAACAGCTTCACAGGTCACTGCACACAGGGCCTTGTATTCTGCTTCAGTAGAGGACAGAGATACAGTAGGCTGCTTTTTACTGCTCCATGAAACAATTCCGGATCCTATGCTAAATGCATATCCAGTGGTTGATCTTTGATCATCCGGATTCCCAGCCCAATCAGAATCTGAATAACCTGTCAACTCAACAATAGAAGCATCAGTATATTTAATACCAAAGTCAAGTGTTCATTTTGGATACCTGAGTACCGTCTTTGCTGCATTCCAATGGCTTTCTTGAGGTTTTTCCATAAACTGACTTAGCACACTCACAGAATATGCAATGTCAGGTCTAGTCGTGGTGAGATAATTCAAACTACCCACCATCTGTCTGTACATTGTAGCATTCACTTCCTTTGAACCATCATCACAAGTGAGTTTCACATTCTGCTGCATGGGAACAGTAGATGATTTACACTGATCCATTTTAAATCTCTGAAGTACATCTCTGACATACTTACTTTGATAAACAAATGTTTGACCTGCATTCCTCCAAACTTCAATACCTAGACAGTAATGAAGCTCAACTAGATCTTTCATATCAAAAACTTGTGACAGCTTCTCCTTGATTTCATCAATCAGATTCTCTGCATTTTCTGTAATTATTAAGTCATCAACATATACAGAAATCAATACTATATACCCCTGCTCATCACATTTGATATATAGATTTGGATCACTCTTGCTCCTCATAAATCTCTGTTGAAGAAAGAAAGAGTCTATCTTCTCATACCATGACCTAGGTGCCTGTTTTAGTCCATACAATGCTTTCTTTAATTTACACACTAAGTGTTCTTGTCCTTGTTCCACAAACCCTTCAGGTTGAGTAAGGTACACCTCCTCTTTTAACTCGCCATTCAAGAAGGCAGATTTAACATCTAATTGGTTTAACTTCCAATTATACTTTGTAGCTAAGGCAATTAATAATCTGATAGTATTCAATTTAGCTATAGGTGCAAATGTTTCAGCATAGTCAATACCTTTTGTTTGTGAGTATCCCTTTGCCACCAATCTAGCCTTATATTTGTCTATGCTACCATGTGATTTCAACTTGGGTTTGTATATCCATTTGCATCCTATTGGCTTTTTATGTTTAGGCAATTCAGTCAATTCCCAGGTATTGTTTTGCATTATTGATTCATATTCCTCCTCCATTGCATTTCTCCATTCATCATGTGCATTGGCTTCATCAAAACTAATGGGTTCTATGACATTCGAAATGCTACTCATAAGGGCATAGTCTTTGTACCTTTCAGGAGCTCGAACCTGTCTTGAAGATCTTCTTAGCTGTTGATTACCTTCCTCTTTGCCGTGTGAACTTTTGTCTTCATCACTAGTTGAGCTTGGACTGTTTGTATCACTGAATCCCTCTTGCTGTTGCTGCTGTTCCTGTATGTTTGGCTGCTGTAATACAGTTTGTTGTTCTTGTGTAACCCCTTCATCAAGAACTTTATGCCATTCCTCATGGCTTTGGTTGCTGTTCTCTGAAATTTCTGTTTCATGTTCATGGAAGAGTACATCTCTACTTTCAAATACCTTATGAGTAGAAGGATCAAACAATTTATATGCTTTGAATTGAGAACAATAACCTATGAAGATACATTTAATGGCTTTAGCATCTAGTTTCTTCCTATTTTCCTTTGGAATATGTGCAAAAGCCGTACACCCAAAAACTTTCAAATTCTGAACTACTGGTTTGAAACCATACAAAGCTTCAAAAGGAGTAATATTATCAAGACTCCTAGTTGGACTTCTATTCTTTAGGTAAACAGCAGTATTTATGGCTTCACCCCAGAAGGTATTTGAGAGACTCTTACCTTTCATCATACTGCGTGCACACTCTACCAGGGTTCTGTTTTTCCTTTCAGCAACTCCATTCTACTGTGGAGTGCTGGGTACTGTAAACTGCTGTACTATTCCATTATCTTTGCAATATTTGTTGAAGTCCCCTGATTTATACTCTCCCCCTTGATCTGAACGAAGGATTTTAATGGATTTTTCCGTCTGTTTTTCAACCATGTTTTGAAACTCCTTAAAGTACTCAAAAACATCACTCTTTCTTCTAAGAAAGTAAACCCATGTGTATCTTGTGCAATCATCAATAAATAGCAGAAAATAAAATGCACCTCCTAAGGATCTAGTCTGCATAGGACCGCAAACATCACTATGCACAAGATCTAACACATCTCTTTTTTTCTTATCAGGATTAGAAGGAAATTCATTTCTGTGCATCTTTCCTAATGCACATCCTTCACAAGGAATGTTCACATTTTTTAACATGGGAAGTCCTTCAACCATATTATGCTTCAATAATGACAATAAATCTTGATGATTGATGTGACCATACCTTTGATGCCAAAGACTCTCTGTTGGCATGATTGCAGAAGTTAACGCATAATGCTCTTTACTAGTAACATCAAGCTTGTATAGGCCTCCTACTCTGACTCCCTTTGCAAGAGTTTTGTGTTGGTCCAGTAAGTCCTTCACTATGCAGTAGTTTTTGAAGAATTCAACCTTCAAATTCTGATCTCTAATAGTAGACACAGATATCATATTTTTCTTTATCCCTGGCACATACACCACATTGCGAATGTGATGAACACTACCATTTGGCAATGTCACTGGAATATCTCTGTATCCCTTGATCTGATAACCACAGTCATCACCAAGATATATACTAGCACCATTATGTGTTTCTTTATAGTTAGTATACCTCTTCTTATTACAAGTCATATGCACTGATGCTCTGAAGTCAACAAACCAAGCATCAATATCATCAATTTCAGCAGATAAAGCAGCATTAGACACAAACAGTCTAAGATCCCTTGAGTCAAAGTTTGGCGTTTCAGAAATCTTATCAGCAATTTCATCTCTAGCCATAAACAGTTTTAGATCATGTGGTGAAGAGTCTTCAGCAAAATGACCTGAATGTTTTCTAGGTTGTCTATTCCTAGCCTCGTCATTCTTTTTCTTATAACAGTCTTTAATAAGATGTCCAGGTCGACCACAATAAAAACAACTTTTTGACTCATTCCTGTTAGATGGCATACCTTGATTCGGTCTTTGAGTAGCTCTACTCTGTGATGACCTACCTCCTCTGTCTCTTTCTCCTGATCTCCCTCTCGGAGATCTCTTATTTGACCACAATGCCAAACCTGAATCTTGAGGCTTAAAGTTCCCATGCCTCTCTTCTTCTTGCAGTAAAATACCTATCACCTCTTCAAAAGTAGGAGGTTTCTCCCTTGCTGCAAGACCTGTTATAAACATATGGTAGTCCTCTAGCATACCATTCAATGTAATTGTTACAAGATCAGTGCTGGAGACCTTTTCTCCTATGTCTCCTAGCTTATCTTTCACTTCTTTGAGACGACCCAAGAAAGAACTAACAGACTCATTTGCATCCATCTTAATGCCTAGCAATTTAGTTTTTAAGAAAAGTAGACGGTTTGTATTGTTAGTTTCATACAGATCTTTAAGTGCTGTCCATGTTTCAGCAGAAGTTTTAGCTTCTCTGATATGTGGAATAATACTATCTTTAACAGACATTCGTAACAGTACCTTGGCTTTGTTCTCACGCTTATCCCAGTCTTGGATTTGTGCTAGTGTTCCACCCGCAGCTGCTACAGGTTTCGCTTCATCTCCATTGGTGATTGTCCAAACACCATAGCCTTCCATTAGGGTCTGCATTTTGAATTTCCAGTTTATGAAATTCGAGCCATCCAATTTGTTGGCCTCATTGAGATAGGTCTCTGCCAATGGATTTGACATCTCAACAACTCCTTCTTTTCCAGCAGACAAGAGTTGCAGGCAGCGATTTCAATCAACACAACAAGGATTGGGCAGGGATATCAACCAATCAGACGGGCCCTGTTAATCAAAAAGTCTAACTCGGTAAAAAAATATTTACCCACAGCAAGCAATGGTGTAATGATCCGACAGCAATTGGGAATGCACCGCTCTTTCTCTTCAGCTGAGTGGTGCCACTATAAAAATAAATTATCGGCCTAAACACTGAACTCACTGAACATCTGCTCCATTCGCCGCGATATGGACTGGCGATTTGCTTATACTCGGCACAGTTTACAGTCTCGCAGGGATCTTTAAGATCATTCACGGCCACTCAGCATTAGAAGGAGGAAATCAGGCTTCTCCACACTCACGGTCTTGTCTTCTCTTCAATTGGACGCAGCGATCTTCAATACCCTCATGCTCAATCAGGGATTTGAAATGTATGCACCTGCAATCACCGGCCCTTAACACTGGGGGCTCACAACCAGCACGGCAACGATCTCTGGCTCTCTCCAGCGATTTCTAGCGATTTGGGCAGCGATCCTTCCTCCACGCAGGCAAGCCACCAGGCTCTCTCAACAGGCCACGAAAGGGCTTCTCAACATGCCAATCAGGCTCAATGGCTCTGATACCAAGTTAAAACAGAGCAGTGAACTGAAGAAAACAGAGCACATTTGGTGAAAACAGAATGAATACGGAGAGTAACACTCAATCCGTTTATATTGACTGAAGCATTCAGAAAAAGGTTACAACAAACACCGCAGAAATAGGATCTGCGTTAATTAAACTACAGTTCAACTAGTTGACTCATAAATTCTCCATTATTTCAAGTCTTACCTGTATGGTGCTAAAATTTCCAAGGCAATTGATGCATCACAAAACCCACTGAGAATTCGCTTACATAGAAACACCTTATATATAAATGCAATCAAATCATCCATCGGATCTTTTGATTGGGTGTCAATTTCAGATTCAGACTTAGATTGGCCGCATCCAGTGAAGGTACGTGGTTGTTTTGTTTATTCTGGTTAATCGACAAAGGAAAATGCATCTTGGATTGACTTCTTTCAGCGTTGCAACATCCTTCCATTCCAATACAAGATTGATTATCTACAAGTTTGGGCTTCAAGTTGCTCAACTACACCCACATTCCAGAAAACCAACATTGAAACATTTACGGTTAACAGTTGCTTATTCAACCCAAGATACTAGATTTAGCTTTGCTAGTTTTTTATCGATAGGCTATGGGTCTTTACCTGGTCCCAGAACTGGTGTTGCTCCTACATTTCGATCTGCTACTACAGGTACTGCTTGTCCAGCTAGGATCTGCTACTACAGGTACTGCTTGTCCAGCTTGAACAACAGATGGAAAGGATGCACGTAATGGATTTATGGGCTCTATAACTCGATCTGCTTATCTTAGCGGTGCTAATACCACTGAATAAGCTGCTGCTCTTGGTCCTGCTGATTATGGTTATACTCATAGTCTTATTAAAAGATCCATCGAACAATGTTTTTTTTATCCCTTTAAGCATTTGGGACTCTTCTGCAACACCAAACACCATATATTTGAACAAAGAAGGCCACTTTTCCTACCATTTGGGTGCTAAGGCTACAACTCTATCAAACATTTCATTTAAAGAATATGCCAACTTCTTTCTAGATTAGTTCGAGTATTTGCAATAGAAGAACATAAACTCTAATGTGTAACGATATCCAGATCTAGTCTTTCTCAAGAAAATCATCTTCAACTACTCATCTAGTTGAACGTTCTCTATCTGTAAATGTATTGACCCTTAAAGAGACCACTCGACATTTTCCCATGGTTAATGACTAGGTGAGACAAGGATACCAACGATCTTGATGCTACGAATGACAGTGCTAGATTTCTATTTAGAATTTGTGGGATCCTTCAAATTTTAAATAATTCAAACCATAAAAATAGTTTGTTTGCAATAAGCTCGACGATTTGAGAAATGCAACCTAAGAAAGATGTCTGAGATATGAGAAAGCTATTTAGAAACTGATATGACGAGTCTTCACGATGAAATTACTACAAAATTATGGGAAATCTGCTGGGAAATTGTTACACTATAAACATTCTTCTGTGGTAGATTAAACAGGGAAATTGTTACACTATAAACATTCTTCTGTGGTAGATTAAACAGTGGGGAAGAGCCACATGCAATGGATGTGATTGCAATTGGCAGGTGTACCACATGCAATTTTGGTGTAGTCATAGTAGAGTTCATTGTCTTCCAATCTCTACACTACCGTAAGTACTTATCTATCCCAGTTTGACGTGTCATCCACATTGCTACATTAATTTATATTTTCCATGTTATGAGTGTATTCCAATGCCTTCAGGCCTTGTTTTCCAGTTGGGTATATCGAATATGGCGCTTCAGGCCACCCTTGCATGGATACTTTTTACGATTGCTGGAGAAAGTAACTTATGGTAATAAGATTCAGGCACCCGCAACCACTGGTCTCCATAATGGATTTGTCTCTATAATGGATAAGTGTGTTGGTCACTTTCCCTAACATCATCTGGGTTTGATTTTTTATCCTTTGACTATTGTTTAAATTCAGTTATGAAAAATGCATGAGAAAATGAATTATTATTTAAATCAACTACTTGACATTTTATTTTTAAGGCTAAGGAAATTGTGCACAAAGATACAGATCTGCTCGCCCAGATTTAGAACGACCTCTAACTTTTAAATCGGTTTTACATGACCTGGTAGTGTTATTGTGAGATTCAGTGTAATTTGAAGAAATAACAGGTTCCAACGATTTTCCATACCAAAGGATCTTGTAACTTTGTGCCAATCCAATTGGCCACCTTGATAGATGCGCATTTCCTAGAAGTAAAATTACCTTTGCGACCGCCGCTAGGTATCAATCTTGGTATGTTGAAGGGTAAACCTTGCATGATAATCCGACCTAAATATGTGTGAGCTTTTGTGAGGTGTATTGGGGTGGCTGGTACTGACCTGATCTATCTTCCCTTACGCAATTGTAAAGAGTTATTCTGATATTGTCCAAATATGCAATCTCAAACATATGAAATACGTATTAGAGATTTTAATTGAATGTAAATGTTAAAACCTGAAATAAAATGATGTGATCTCGATGTCTTCGGTGATCTGGTAGAAGCTTCGGCATAAAATATGAGCACAATCCCCCGCTTGACTTAACTGGTAGCTTTAGCATGGATCCAAAACTGAGATCTAGTATTATAATTCTCTATTTTTTTTATGACGTTCAAGATAGCTCCTTCTTCTTTCAAGTAATACGTTTGAAATGTGGTGCATTTCATTTGACAACTAGAGAGATCTTGGTGGATTGATATAATCTCGGCAGCGATCTTGCAGGTGTAATTGCAACATCACTCTTCACTTTTGTGATCAGATGAAAGAAACCTTCGTCCATATAATTGTAACCACATTGATAGAACTTGTATGGGAGAGATTTGATCCTTAATATTGGTCAAAATATTAATCTTTTACTCCATCAAACCTGACAATCCTTCTTTTACTAAACATGCTTACTAGGATATCTAAAAAGACACAAAAAACTTATACATATGGAATGACCAAGGCTACTCCTCGAATTCTGAGGTAAAGGCAACAGCAAGAAAGGTTTGGGGGGTTTACCCTCCCCGGATTCATGCTTCCTCTGATTTATTTGATGTCGCCATGGTCTTCCTCGAGTCCTATTCCTTTGTCATAGCAGGTCCTTTTCGTGTTGCCTTTCACTTCTTGCTTTTAACCTCGTATTTATTTTTAGGGTTCTCACCCTTGATCCCCCTCAAATTGAGGTTTGCTTAGTAAAAAGTGACTTTGAAAAGATTTGATTAATAACGGACAACCCAAACTCGGTGCCCTCCAATAGGCCATCAATCAATCAATCTCTAAATAAATTGGTGTTATTGTTGTCAATGCCTAAATCCGGGGTATAAGTGTTTGGATCGTTGGTTTTCATTGATGGACTTGATCAGTTCTAGAGATCAACATTGTCAGGATAGATCAATTGAGAATCAATCATCAAGTGTATTGGTTGTATCCATCAGTATCCCACCCTGCTTGGAGAGATTGAGGAGCAAGGAACATCCAGAGGATTAGTTTTCCCCAAAAAGGAAACCACAACTTGATCAAATTCAAGGTTTGACGAAATCCGACGATGCTTCTCCAACCCGAAGAAGCTGGTCAGAACCCATTGGATGCCTGTTGGCTTCTTTGCTTGTGAGCCAGGGTGGGGTGCAAGGAGGGCCAGGGTGGGGAGTGTTGGAAAAACGTAATTACTCGCAGATCTATACTTGAATTCCAGCAAACTCTGTCAGAGTCTGTACGAGTCAAGATCTTGTCTGTCAGTCTGACAAGAAGGAAAAGTCCACAATTCGGCTCTGTAAACCAGTCGAATTTATTTCAGAAGCTAAGTTGTTAGGTAGATAGTTATTACAGTCTTTAATGGCAAGTCAGTAGGCTCATGTAGTAGCAATTTTCAAATTGCCTATAAATAGAAGAAGCAAATTGTAAATCAGTTTACAGAAGATAGACACTAGAGGAACTCAGGGTGAGAAAGAGAAGTCGAAGCTCAAGCTTCTGTGCATGTGATTTAATCGACGAGCTCAAGCTCTGTAGAACGACGAGTCTGGACGGACAAGTCTGGACCGACCTTTTTGTAACCGACAAGTTTGTAGTACTTTGTTATTTCAGCATAGTTAATATATGAAATAGTTTGTGGTTGAATGCATGATTATTTGGCCGCACATATTTCTAGATTTACTTCTGTAAAAGTCTTTTATAATTACTAATAAGTAAAAGAACAAGAACCCATAAAAATCTCACTACGTGAAAGTTCCAAGTTTTACGGCACATTGGTCTACTCAAGTCTTCCTACATATTTGGGCATATGTTTCTCATAAGTTATTTGGATTTGTAAATGTGTCTATTTTACTTTATTTTACTCACAGGTGAAAAACATTTGTAATTTCTTAAGTCTTTAGACTAAGAAACATATTCTGCAAATTTCAACCAAAGTGAGCCGACTTGAGTGATCGGTGAGTCAGCCGACTGAAGCAGCCGACTTAGTCGAAGGTCCGACTTGGTCGGAGAGCTGACTTGGTCGGAGTAAAAGTGGTCGAGGTAAAAATCGGTCGGACAAGTAAGTCGGAGTAATTTTGGTCGAGTGAAGGACTGACTAAAATTTGTAAAACTGTAGTCGGACATAGACAAGTTTCACCCGATTGGTGAAAAAGTAAAGTGGTCGGCGTGAAAAGTAAAAGTGAAAATTTGAATATTCACTGAGCCCTAAACCCAAGTTTAGTCGGCTCGGTTTTGGCTATCTGGTATCAGAGCTAGGTTATATCAAAGCAAGGTTATATCAGAGCAAAGTTTATATCACGCCAAGATTTTAGGAAATAAATCTTGTCTTAAAAAGTGGAAATTAATTTTCTAAGGAAAGTTAATTAAAAAAAATCAAAAATGGCTTCCACTTCTAGTTCACTGCAACCTCCAAGTTTTACAGGAAAGAATTATGAATATTGGTCGTTAATAATGAAGGATTTATTCAGAGGTCAAGATGTCTGGGAGATAGTCCAGCATGGTTATGCAAAACCAGCAGACATGGCAGCATATAACAATCTCACACAGGCTGAGAAAGATGTCTTGAGAGAACAGAGGAAGAAAGATGAAAAAGCTCTGTTTTTCATACATCAAGCTATGCATGAGAACATACTCCCAAGAATAGCAGCATCAACTAATGCCAAGGTAGCATGGGATACATTGGAGACTGCCTATCAAGGTTTGGATAAGGTAAAGACATCCAAGTTGTAGATTCTGAGAAAAGATTTTGAATCTTTGTGCATGAAAGATTCAGAGAATGTAGACACATTCTACACTAGAGTTGTCGGGTTGATAAACCAACTGAAATCTCATGGAGAACCCGTATCAGACCAAAGGGTTGTTGAAAAAATTCTCAGAAGTCTTCCCCCAAGATTTGAAAATTTGGTTGTGACCTTAAAGGAACACACAAACATGTCGACATTTACCATTGATGAGCTACAAGCTTCACTCATCAATCATGAACGCAGAATCAGCAGATCACAGACATCATTGGAAGGTGCATTCGCAACACAGTCATCCATAAGCCGTGGTAGAGGCAGGGGGAGAAACAACTTCAGAGGCAGAGGAAGAAGTTCTTCAAGAGGAGGACGAGGCAGAAGTCCTGTAAATGTCGGTGGCAGAGGAAATAACCAGAACCCAAGTCAGCCAAGTGGCCAAAGGTTTGATAAATCAAAAATTCAATGTCATTACTGTAAGAAGTTTGGTCATTATGCATATGAATGCAGGAAGAAGCAATATGGCCAAGGAAGGCAAAGCCCAAGTCAGTCGACCAGCACCAACATTTCGACAGGTGCAATGTTAATGGCATCGACATCTCCACTTGAATACAATGTTGTTCAAGAAATTCCACATGACATATGGTACCTAGACTCAGGATGCAGCAACCATATGACGGGTAATTTAAATATGTTTTCCAGTCTAGACACTTCAGTTAAAACTGATGTTACACTTGGAAACACTGTCCAAGTCACTCTCTTAGGAAAAGGCACTGTTGATATTCTACCCAAACAGGGGGAGAGTAAGTATATCCCTGATATCTATCATGTTGAAGGTCTGAAACATAATCTGTTAAGCATTGGACAGTTCTTACAAAAGGGCTACAGAGTCTACATGGAAGATGAACATTGTGTGATCAAAGACAAGAGTCCAAGCGAACAACTAATAGCAAAAGTGCCAATGACAAGCAACTGCTTGTTTCCATTGAGGATAGTTCTTGACATAAAAGGGAAGACAAAGACAGGAGCTGCATTCAAGGCAGAAAGTGAAAAAACAATCGAGATCCTCAACAAGAGATAAAATTGCAGCGCTAATTTGTAAGCTGCATTTCAGATAGAAGTTTATGATGAATCCTGGTTGTGGCATTTCAGATTTGGACATCTGAATTTTGGTGGGCTGAAGCTACTACACACAAAAAATATGGTAAAGGGATTAACATTGATTGACAGACCAGAGAGGGTTTGTGAAGGCTGCATTTTTGGCAAGCAGCACACAGAGACATTTCCAGTCAGAAAGTCCTATAGAGCACGCACACCACTTGAAATTGTGCACTCTGACATCTGTGGTCCAATGCAGACATCATCCATTGGTGGCTGCAAGTATTTTCTAACATTTATTGATGATTACTCAAGAAAGGCATGGGTATATTTCTTGAAACACAAATCTGATGCATTTGGTTATTTTCAACAGTTCAAGTCACTCATGGAGAACCAGAGTGGTCACCACATCAAGATCTTAAGGACCGACAGAGGAGGTGAATATGTTTCAAATGAATTTCTGAATTTTTGCAAAACCCATGGCATACAGAAACAATTCACTGCACGATATACACCTCAACAGAATGGCATAGCCGAAAGAAAGAACAGAACCATCATGGAGATGGCACGTAGCATGTTGGCAACCAAGCATTTGCCAAATGAGTATTGGGGTGAAGCAGTCGCAACTGCCGTTTACATTATCAACCGGTGTCCAACAAAGAGTGTGAAGAACAAAGTTCCCCAAGAAGCATGGATAGGTATGAATCATAGTGTTTCCCATTTAAAAGTCTTTGGTTGTGTTGCATATGCTCATATTCCAGATAAGCTAAGAAGGAAGCTAGACAAGAAGGGACAGAAATGTATTTTTGTCGGTTATTCAGAAGACACAAAAGCATACAAGTTGTATGACCCTGTCACGAGGAAAGTGATAATCAGTAGGGATGTTCAATTTGTCGAGAATGAATCATGGGATGGAACCATCGACATAAATGTCAAGATTGTGTCGAACATCGACAATGATGATATGGAAGAGGAAGTGGTTCAAATACCACACATTAGAGGAAATTTGGGGTCTAAAATGGGCCTTATAAGAAAACATGCCAAAATAAGTTTTTGTGAGTTGGAATTCAAGAACCAATAGAATTTCAATAAAATAAGTCAACCATAATGGTTGAATTGGCATATTTGTCATTAAAAAAAACTACTTTGTTTGTTCGTATTTTCAACATATCTCATTGTGTTTTTACTCAAATTTCGATCGGGAGAGCTCGTTGGATGCGGAATTTGATTCCGCATCTAACGAGTACCCACACCGCATACTTTTGACGGACCCCACTACCCCAAAAACAAGAAATACCTTAAAAACGTGATGATGACGGACCCCGCTACCCCAAAAACAAGAAATACCTGAAAAAACGTGATGATGACGGACCT
>LPNX010923706.1:262038-275122 GCA_001517045.1 Pseudotsuga menziesii | reverse complement strand
TTATTTTATTATTTTAACCATTATTTTATTATTTTAACTATTATTTTATTATTTTCCTTAGGAGGCCCATTTTAGACCCCAAAATTCCTCTAATGTGTAAGTCAACCCGTCGGAGCACCGACGACTCCCATGACACCAAGACATGGTTCAGCACAAGGACCATCGACACAAGTAGCAGCTCAAGCTACACTGACAAGTACACCAAGGGGACAGCAGACTCCATCAAGCATTTCGTCGAGGTCGACATCGACAGAACCGGTGAAGACAAGAAGTCTGTGAGAGATATATGAAGCTGGTACACCTAATTCATTCTCTCTGTTTGCATTATTTTCCCCTGTATATGATCCACTAACATTTGAAGAAGCTGTCAAAGAAGAAGTATGGGCACAAGCCATGGATGAAGAAATAGAATGCATTGAGAAAAACCAGACATGGGAACTGGTCGATGTACCAACAAACAAGGATGTAATCAGTGTCAAATGGATTTACAAGACAAAGCAAGATGCTGATGGAAATGTGCAAAAGCACAAAGCAAGAATGGTAGCAAGAGGTTTCACACAGCAACCCGGCATCAACTTCAATGAAACATTTGCACCTGTTGCATGCATGGATACAGTCAGAACAGTTTTGGCCATTGATGCACAAAACAAATGGCATGTTCATCAAATGGATGTCAAGTCGGCATTCTTAAATGGCTATCTAGAAGAGGAAGTATATGTGGAACAGCCACAAGGGTATGAAGTTCCAGGTCAAGAGCACAAAGTGTACAGGCTGAAAAAGGCACTCTATGGTTTGAAGCAAGCTCCTAGAGCTTGGTACAGTCGAATTGATTCCTATCTTATTGAAAATGGATTTCACAGAAGTGAAAGTGAACCGACTTTGTACACCAAAGTCGATGAGCAAGGTAAGATGTTAATTGTCTGCCTGTATGTAGATAATTTAATATTTACTGGTGATTATGGCATAGCAGATTTTAAAACAGTCATGGAAAGTGAATTTGAAATGACTGATCTGGGGCTTATGAAATTTTTTCTGGGCATTGAAGTTCAGCAGTCTAAAAGTGGTATCTTTATATCACAGTCTAAGTATGCAAGTGAATTTTTAAAAAGGTTTAACATGTCTAACTGTAAGACAGCCCCAACACCAGTAATAACAGGTTTAAAATTGAGCAAAGATGATGAAGGATCCACTGTAGATCCTACACTGTTCAAAAGGCTTGTTGGTAGCCTTATGTATTTGACAACAACAAGAAAAGACAGTATGTATGGTGTAAGTCTGATCTCAAGGTTCATGGAGTCACCAAAAGACTCACATTGGCAAGCAAGTAAAAGAATTCTGAGGTATGTAAGTGGCACAAAAGACCTTGGTATTATGTACTCAACCTTAGAAAATTGTAGACTCATTGGTTACACTGACAGTGACAATGGAGGTAGCATAGATGACAGGAAAAGCACATATGGGTACACATTTCATTTTGGTACAGGTGTTGTTTCATGGGCTTCAAAGAAACAGCCCATAGTAACTCTATTTTTAGCTGAAGCAGAGTATGTTGCAGCAACAAGTGCTGCATGTTAAGTTGTCTAGATGAGGAGAGTCTTAAAATACTTGTCACAGAACCATCAAGAACCGACAACAATCTTCTGTGATAACAATTCAACCATAGCATTATCAAAGAATCATGTGTTTCAGAAGAGAACCAAGCACATCGACACAAGGTTTCATTTTATAAGAGAGTTGGTAAACGAAAAGGAAATTTGTTTGGAATTTTGCAGGTCTAAAGACCAACTGGCTGACATCTTCACAAAGCCATTGGCAAAGGACACATTCCAGTATCTGCGTAGTTATCTTGGAATGACAGGTTCTCCATAGTGAACTCTGTCATAAACAGAGCATGTCTAAGCTCTGAGATATTTTGTAATTTTTTGTTTTAAAAACCCCATCTCCTTATAATTAAGGGGGAGTGTTGGAAAAACGTAATTACTCGCAGATCTGTACTTGACTTCCAGCCGACTCTGTCAGAGTCTGTACGATTCAAGATCTTGTCTGTCAGTCTGATAAGAAGGAAAAGTCCACAATTCGGCTCTGTAAACCAGTCGAATTTATTTCAGAAGCTAAGTTGTTAGGTAGATAGTTATTACAGTCTTTAATGGCAAGTCAGTCAGCTCATGTAGTAGCAATTTTCAAATTGCCTATAAATAGAAGAAGCAAATTGTAAATCAATTTACAGAAGATAGACACTAGAGGAACTCAGGGTGAGAAAGAGAAGTCGAAGCTCAAGCTTCTGTGCATGTGATTTAATCGACAAGCTGAAGCTCTGTAGACCAACGAGTCTGGACTGACCTTTTTGTAACCGACAAGTTTGTAGTACTTTGTTATTTCAGCATAGTTAATATATGAAATAGTTTGTGATTGAATGCATGATTATTTGGCCGCACATATTTCCAAATTTACTTCTGTAAAAGTCTTTTATAATTACTGATAAGTCAAAGAACAAGAACCCATAAAAATCTCATTGCGTGAAAGTTCCAAGTTTTACGGCACATTGGTCGACTCAAGTCTTCCTACATATTTGGGCATATGTTTCTCATAAGTTATTTGGATTTGTAAATGTGTCTATTTTACTTCATTTTACTCACAGGTGAAAAGCATTTGTAATTTCTTAAGTCTTTAGACTAAGAAACATATTCTGCAAATTTCGACCAAAGCGAGCCGACTTGAGTGGTCGGTGAGTCAGCCGACTGAAGCAGCCGACTTAGTCGAAGGTCCGACTTAGTCGAAGGTCCAACTTTTTCGGAGAGCCGACTTGGTCGGAGTAAAAGTGGTCGAGGTAAAAATCGGCCGAACAAGTAAGTCAGAGTAATTTTGGTCGAGTGAAGGACCGACTAAAATTTGTAAAACTGTCTAGTCGGACATAGACAAGTTTCACCCGACTGGTGAAAAAGTAAAGTGGTTAGCTGAGCTCATTCAATGACCTTCTTTGACCAGCGACCAACTACAATAACTTGGATGATAAAACTAATAACTGCTTTATGGACCAGTGTCCTTATCCCTCCTAGTATGATTGCACAAATGTAGCACTAAGCCACCCCTCCTAGTGTGATTGCAAACATGCACAAGTGTAGCACTGAGCTCATTCAATGACCTTCTTTGACAAGCGACCAACTACAATAACTTGGACAGTAAAATTGATAACTGCTTTATGGACTAGTGTCCTTATCCCTCCTAGTATGATTGCACAAATGTAGCACTGAGCCACCCCTCCTAGTGTGATTGCAAACAATGCACAAGTGTAGCACTTAAGCCACCCTTCCTAGTGAACTTTATGGACTAGTGTCCTTATCCCTCCTAGTGTGATTGCACAAATGTAGCACTGAGCCATGCCCCTCTTAGTGTGATTACAAACATGCACAAGTGTAGCACTAAGCCACCCCTCCTAGTGAGTAAATGAGTAGAGTTTTTAAAGCCTAATTTATTTGTTATTTGAGTCAATGTTCTTAGTTGATTTGAACAATAACTTAGGTGGGGGTTTGCTGCTTAGTAACCAATCTGGTTTATTTCCATATGGAACAAGGTATTACACGATTATGACAGATTAAACGAGCTTATAGTACATTTGTTTTCCTTATAGTGCATGTGTTTTCTTTACAGTGCATGTGTTTTCTTTAAAGTGCATGTGTTTTCTTTACAGTGCATGTGCTTCCCTGACACTTCCCTTATGGTTCGTTCCAACCATCCCAAGATTTTATCCTTATTAAAATGTATGGCTATGGAGTGGGTTTATGGTGCTTAGAGGTCATGTTGCATACTTTAGTTATTATTGCACCTTTTTTCCACTTTAGAGCTTGGCATGATTTTTACTTAGTTTTTATGATATAGGTAGCATGAGTTATTGATGATCGTTTTGTATTTTTCTATCAATGTTGTGAGATGATCTTATGCTATGTGTTGGTGATATTTATGGTTCAATCTAGCATATTATTAAACATGAGCTACGAGGTGGCAATGTCACCGCACTTGGTAACAATTATTGGTATATAAGCTATAGAAATATGGTATTTGTCACAAATTTGTAACAAAAGGAAAATTATTTTGCCAAAAAAATTACTTAGCCATCAAATGGATTTCACTATTTAGTGATCTAATTGATTTTTCAATGTTTTGAGGAAACAAAGATAATTTGAAAAGACGCAAAATGTGTGCTAAGCATCCTTATTCATGATCAAAGATCCAATTTATTGCATATTAAATATGGATACATCCACGTAAACTTGGAGAATGGTGTAGCATACACCTAAACACACAAATGGCTTCTTTGAAATAGGTAGAATAAATAACCTTCATGGTGACCATGATTTTTCTTAAAACCTATATACATTATCGTGAAGGGAAATTCCTATGAATTTCATTTAAATCCATTGGATTTTACTAATAACTATCATAATATAAGCTAAATTTCTCAAAAATTGAATAAGAACATATTTTATGCTAAGAAAAATTAAATAAGAAATAAATCAGTACTTATTGAAAAAATAAGTAACATTTATGAATTCCATTTAAATCCATTGGATTTCACTAATAACTATCATAATATAAACTAAATTTCTAAAAAATTGAATAAAAACATCTTTTATGCAAAACAAAACTAAATAAGAAATAAATCACCTACTTATTGAAAAAATAACGAATATTTTCCAAATACAATTGTATACTATGTAAACAAATACTTTGTAAATGAACAGATGAACCAAACTATATGTTAAAAAATTCAATGAACCAAACTATATGTTAAGATATAGTTGGTGTATAATGAACCAAACTTTAAAAAATAAAATCCAACAGGATAGTTTTTTTTTAAACATAAAAAATAACTGTAGTTGATAAATTGATAATACTAGGAATGTTGTGATAACATGTAGCAAAGCATGGATAACTCCAAGTTAAACCCATTTAACTAAAAGAATATGAGGAATAAAAAAAAATCAAAGTGTCTTCCATTTGATCCCTAAGTTGGAGAACAAAGAAATTTCTTAAAATAAGAATATATTTAAGAAATCATTTTTATTGATGCCTAGAAAGCTTATCATGTTTACTATCCTTCCTTCTTTAGAATTTATATTCAAATTTTTTTTTGTCACTCTAAACTAAAATATAACTCAAAAGTTATTCATTCATATTTACTATCCTTCCTTCTTTAGAATTTATAATCAATTTTTTTTTGTCAATCTAAACTAAAATATAACTCAAAAGTTCTTCATTAGTAAAGTTTATAATTAATTAGAACATTTTTCCAACATTACCTAAAAGAAGTTTTGAAAAATTCAAATAATCATGATTGGCTATGTGTAGAATAGTAAGATATGAAAATGCAATCACACAAGACAACACAATAGATGTAGACATTATTCACATTTTTATTAAGATGGATTGATTCTTTTAGTGGAGGAATCAACTCACTTGTCTCTTAAAGGGAGGTTAGATAACACAATAGATGTAGACATTATTCACATTTTTATTAAGATGGATTGGTTCTTTTAGTGGAGGAATCGACTCACTTGCCTCTTAGAGGAAGCAACCTCGTATAAGCTAAGCTCCACTTACAATATTTTTTTCTACTCTCGTAAAAAATATTTCATTTTTCTTTATAAATCAAAAGATAACCCTAAACTCTACTTACAATATTTTTCTCACACCTTCACAATGAAGATTCCAAGATAACTCTAAACATGTAACTCCATTGTGAAACTTCTTTAATGAGATTCCATTACATTTATTTACTAACATAGTGGGACTTATTTAATAATAACAATGTAGTGAGCATTACTCCACTTTACATTAAATGACCTCTATTATTACTATAATGGGCCCTCCTCCACTATTACTATAATAGGCCTTAAGAAAATAAGAAAGACAATCTACCTTTTACAATTTTTCTTAATATACTTCAATATATTTAAAACAATATATTTTCAAATTTTCATGTTCAAAATTAATAGTTACCTATTAAAATTAAAACTATACTAAGATTTTGTATTTAGATATTTTATTTTTAATTTTATTCAATTTCAGCTATAGAACCTAAATAATCTAAAGAACTAGAAATCATATCATAACATATAATTAAAGGTTTTTCACATAGAGAACATTTGAACGCTATGTAATATATCAATATACTTACTGATCTAAATATATGAAACAATATCAATAAATAGTTATTAGTTAAACATCACAATTGTTTCCTATTATACGTGAACCAACATTTCTGTGTATATAACCATCCTTAGTAGCTCCACATGGACATCATCTCTTAGTTGCATATTATATATATGTCACAAAGTGTCCTATATATGATACCAAGTGGTTACAGAGGAAACAAATTTTCTTGCATATGATACTAAGTGGTAACAAAGGAAACCACTACGAAGTCTGTGCCTGTCTGTTCTCTTGTTCTCTTCTTCACAGGGATGTGCTGATGTAAAATTTGATATTATTCAAATAATGCTTCTGTTGATGGGCTTCATTTTTATCTATTCATCTAGCTCAATGCACTTTTTCTTCATCTAAAACACAGAGGCTCCCTTGATTTCTTCAACATTCTGTTTGCAGTCATTGCAAATGACTGGTAGTTTAATGTGTAAGTATTTTCAAAGAATATTAATAAACAAAGGGTTAAAATCACAGAACCAAATTATAACTTAATACCACCAAATTATAACTTAATACCAGCTATTGGAATTCACGAACCAAATTATTAGGAGAGAAGCACCCCATCTCACTCATTGGAAAAATAAAAAAAAATATAATAAAAAACTATAACTGAAGGCCTTGCAAACAATTTGGAAAAATAAAAAAATGTAATTGGAAAAATAAAAATAAAATATAATAAAAAACTATAAGCCAAGGCCTTGCAAACAATTTGGAAAAATAAAAAATTGTAAGTGAAGGCGTTACAAACAATGCCAATGTTACACCTGCATGACATTAAAACAAATGGCATGACATTGAAACAAATGAAGCGGGAAGAAATTCACAGTTTTGATGGGGTCTAGAAGTGCAGAGCTTGGACTTCATTATTATAAATCATTTCCAGATAGCCCTTCCTCCACCTTATACAAGCCTTCAATTTCTATGTCTCCTCGAAATGGGAATTCTACTCCTGCTTTGCTTGCAAACTGTCTTATATCTGCCATAGATATGTCAAATGCAGTGCCTGTGGAGAATTCCAGTTTTTCTAACTTCAAATCTCCTGAAGACTATATTTCCTTGAAGAGCAGCAATATGGACTATTTGGAACTCAATCTTTGCACTTGTAAATATAAATCCATGCAAAAAAACCAAACCGGGGTCTTCTCTTGGGTATCTCTGGGACAGAAAAGTCTATCGAGATAGCTTAGAATTTCTCACAAGTATGATCAGGAATTCATGAGGGCTCTCTCCATGCAACCTACAAGCTCCCTATCTACTGAAAAAAGACCTTAGAACCCACGGATGGAATTGCATGGAAATCGGAATCCACATGGATGGGAATGGCCAGTGAGTTGAATTGGAATTTGAATCCCTCTCCTTTTAGTCGAGCAGCTCCGGCTGTAAAGTAAAGGGGCATTCCACTTTAAAATCCAGCCCAAAATGAAATAAACCAGCGCAGCCGGATTAGGTGTTCATCAAAATAACTGAAGGGGCTCCCTGAATCTACTGAAAAAAAAAATCATCTGTAGTGAAGAGAGTTGTTTTGGATTCTCCTATGTTGGACGTGGAATTTGGAAACTCGGATAAGGTGAGGGAAACCTAAATAAAAGCAAGTCAGAATTTTATGAAAGATGAAGAGGAATATAATTTTATGAAAGATGAAGAGAAATATATAGATGATAATGTTATTGATCGTGCATGCTCTCAGCAAGTTTCAACAAATTAAGAGGCCTTTCCCGTACAATGTCAATTATTTAGACTTTGGGTGGTAACTTTCCCAAGAAAATAATTTAGTTCTTAATTGCTCAAACAAGTTTATTAAACTCTCTTCATCCCACCCCAGCTCAGCCAAACCCCGTCTCAGGTTTTGTTGAGATTCTTCAATGCTCATAACAAGAAAATTATAAGCTCATTACCAAGGATGGAGAGTGGTTAAGGCTGATAACTGGTTACAAGTGTACTCCCAACCAAACAAAAGTAAAAACAAGTGCTATATTTTGTTTAACTTGAATAGCGTACATACACATTCTTTACATTCAGAGTTCAAAGGTGATTTCCAATTGAATTGACATGAAAATCAGTGTTAACTGAGTTAAAATATATTATTTGCCTCAGAATCACAGTAAACAAGAACCCGATTGCCCATTATTCTTCTCTATTTTGTGCATCCACTTACAATTTCTCTGGATGATGCAAGGCCAAACTGGACGCCTATCAAATCCTCCTGCACCTGCGGGAACCGGGCGGCTTCTTCCATTGTGCCAGTAAACGAAGTGACTGACATCGTCACTCACTCGCCTTCCTTCCATGAACATGCGTAGCTTTAAGATATCTAAAGATAAATATGTAGAATGGGATCACGTAGCATTTTTTTCAACGCAGCTGAAAAATAAGACAATTCCGGAGTCCCAAGGGATGATGCTTAAATCTCGGTCTTGATCTTAACGTTTCATGAATCACGTAGACATAAAAGATGAAAGATATTACAATTAAATTGGATATATTAAATCTAGGCGTGAAACTTATTAATGTTGAATGAATCACAAAGCCATTGTAAAAGGTACATGCATGTAGTAAAGTTGAATTAATTATATTCCAAAGAAAAGACAATCTCGTTGTGAATCTTTAAATGAAACTGAAATATACTTAAGAAAGCAGCAAGCTTTATTCTTTATTTTCCAAGTGCGATAGTTTCCGCACATTAATATTGCACAGCATGACACGCAATCAGAGGAGAAGAATTGTCTGCATTGTCTTTAAAGGATAGTTAGTTTGCATTGTCTATAAACGATAGTGACTTTGTTTTTCCTTGCTTTGTCAATATCCTTGAAAATTCTCATAATACCTAATATTCTTCTTAACAATGGCTCGCTTGTCACCACTAGCAGTTCTTTTTCAAGTCGTATTCGTATTTGGTTTCATAGAATGGAAACAACCTTGAAATTTTCATAATACCTAACATTCTTCTTAACAATGGCTGGTCACCACTAGTTATTTTCTCGTCGTATTCGTATTTGCTTTCATAGAATGGAATCGTATTCATATTTGGTTCCATAGAATGGAAAATTATTTGATTGAAGAAATTATTTCATTTATTTTTTGAAAAATAATCTTAACATATTAACAAATAAAGTGGTCATTACAAGTTGAGATGGTGCATTTAACCAATTATTTTGTGGGGATGGTTGGTTGTCAAACAAAAATTAAAGGAAGTTTTTATAGTTATGTATTTATATTAAATATAAACATTAAATTAATATAAATATAAACAAATAAAGTGGTTATTACAAGTTAAAATGGTGCATTTAACCAATTATTTTGTGAAGATGGTTGACTGTAAAACAAAAATTAAACAAATTACCAAGTTTTTATAGTTATCTATTTATTTATATTAAAGATAAACATTAAATTAATATAAACATAAAACAAATACTATTTAATAAAAAAACATTATTGTCAATTAAAGATCAACAGGAAATCAACAAAAAATCAACAAAATTAACATTGATTAATACAACTAAAATTCATTTTATTACCGTGATATCTTATATCTTATTATGTTTAAATATATACATGGTATCTTATTATACTTAAATACATCGTTGCTTAATACTTAAATAAGTTTTAGTTAAACAATAATTAAAGAAATGTTTTTTGCAATCTCTATAGGACTGGGTTGCTTTCATCTCGGCAGAGATAGAGAGACAGTCTTTGATCGCTTCAATAATGGACTCTGCCATGTTAAGTCATAGAAAGACAGAAGGATTTTCAAGGCAATTGTCTGTTTGTTACAACCAAAAAGAACAGTCCGTGCTTTGGTATTTCACATTTACAACTCACTGCTGCGAACACAGCACTGAAGCAAATCGAAAGCACGTCCAGATTTGATTTTGATTTGACAAAAGAGATTATTTATTCACTGTAACAAACAAAGCTGTCTCTAATCAGCATTTGCATCAATTGGTCGTATTGCCAGAAAACAGCTGTTTTGTAATATATTGGAGGGATTTTCATCGTGAATAATGGGATTCTGCTGGAGGAGAATTTGAAGGCGATGGATGTCGTTCACGCCTACCATTCTCTGTTTCAGATATCATATATGAAGCCTTTGTCTTTGCAATCAGTCTGCATCACAAGATACCAAATTCCATATTAATCTTTAGTCGTGAGGCTCAATGGCACCGAGACGTCAAAAATAAATCAAATGGCTGAAATCAAGTATTGTTTCCGAAGTAGTTATGTACCTCTCCTTCCGATTCTTTAGGAAACGTTGCACGGAAAGCTTCCTCGTTATTCGAAGATCTGAGGATGATGCCATTGTCAAATGAACATGAGCGATAATCAGTGCTATTTACACGGAGAAGATTGACGATAAAATTGCTACCAGATTTAAACTTTCGAACTAAATTACTTTCTCATAAATATTTGTCTGAATTTGATTTTCGGGATTAAACAAAAATATCAACTAGATTTGTTCCTATGGTTTCTCCATTCCATTTCCAATGCAGTGAGCTAAACTCCAGATTTTTTAATCAATTTTTGGGTGAAATGGTTGACTAAAATTCCACAATAATTGCTGAAACTACAGTTTCAGCATAATTTGTATAAACCGAATGCCTCAGTGATAAGAATTATAAACATGTTTTATTATTGGTTATTGAAAATAATAAATCTATTTTTCAACCAAAATTACAATTTCAGCAATCAAAATAACAAATTACAATTTTAGCAATCACAATAACAATATACAATTTTAGCAATCAAAATAACAATAGACAAATAATGAAAAAAAATACAAATAAACAGAAGTGATCTAAATTTTAGCAAACCCCATTTTCTGGATTTTAGCTCACCCCACTTGCAACTAAATCTGCTCTTACTGGATTTTAAATAGTACATCCCGGCAATGTTGACCTCAAATTATTGGCAGCCTTCGATCAGAACATGCCACATGAATCATTGCTGATAGTTAGATCTCCGCCACCGCCAGCAATAAACAACAGGCGTGCGGCTCAATCATTGCCCAATTAATAACACTATGAAAACTGCAGAGTTTTGGTCGTACCTGTGATTACCTTGCGTCTTGCAGATCCGTTGCGGTAGGCCCGTGATCCCTCTGATAACTTCATGGTAGGAAGTGGTATTTTGAGCTGTGTATGAACAGTTCGGATTATTCCCACCACTGGCCATTAACATTATGGATCGGGCCTGTACAAAAATACAGATGCCATATTTATAAGGGAAATAGTTATATTGATAACAATTTCAATCTGAGTTGGCTATTTTTTAGACTATTTGCATTTTTTTAAGTTTGGTCAGAATTTGGCTAACAATATTTGTTGTTGAAATAAAATTGTAGTGTTAAAATTGCAATTTTTATTGCATCTGAGTTGAGTTGACTAATTTCTAGACTATTTGCATTTTTTTTAAGTTTGATCAGAATGGTTAACACTATTTGTTGTTGAAAATAAAATTTTAGTATTAAAATTGCAATTTTCATTACAGAAATGGATTCAAGGTCCTAAATTAACTTTGAGACATCCAAATTATGCAATTCTAATTACTGAACTTAACCCTTTAAACATTTTCCACCAAATTTTAAACAATTTTCACCTCATTTTAACTAAAAAAACTGGCCTAGTTTCAAGTACAAATGGTTGGTTTAGAGTTTAGCTTACTGCATTTCAATCCCGTACCTTATCTGCAGGAATGTCGTCATACACATTCACCGTGCCACCGTAGAAAATGGTCAATTGCGCACCGGATTGCTTGCCCAGAATCGTAGGCTCCGTGGGTCTGCAATGAGAAAAATAAAAGAAACCATTAACCCAACAGGACAATAAGAATTAGCTGAACATAATAACATCAATTCTACCGAATACTATTATCCAACACCTAAAACTCGTAACAAACCCTGAACAGCCGTATCGATCTGACGACGTCTTGTTCTCTACTCCTGCCATCGCTGCTATTGGCGATCCAAAGCCAGGTTGGTTTTGGAACAATTTAATTGAATGAGAACAGCTTCCAACAGAGTGATCTAACCCAGGATTAAACTCTGCAACTGAGCGATTAGCGCCTCCAAGACTCAAGGACAAGTGCAAACTGTTATCTTCTTGACAAGCCATCCCGAATTTCAATTCGGATTTGAAGCCTCCCTTCTCAGAAAGATGACTGCTCAACAGACCCAAATTTTTATCTTTCTTAATATTAACAGCATTACTACTACTAGCATTGTTGTTATAATTCGCCTCAGCAACACTGGTAGTATCAATTACATTCATATCGTCCTGGTCTTTTGCTCCTGCTCTGGTATTTTCTGAGTTGTATCCATTAATCCTCATTAACACGGCCATAACTCGTATGGCCAACTGCTTACCAAGAAAATATTTGGCTGCAGCAACCCTTTCCGGCATCAAATTTATCCACTTTTTTTAAGGAAAACCAAGAATTCCACACGTCAAGATGAAATCAAGACTGCCTTATTCTCTTTGGGATAAATCACGCCGATCTCTGGAGAACGCCAGATAAACGAAGCGTGTTTCTGGTTTTTGGTTCAAGCGAATCTCTTTATTATTTGAACATGTGTTGAATAATACAATCAGGGAAGAACACGCCATCTCCCCTCATGGCGGTCACCTTCCACATAAAAGACTCACTGCAGTCTCACTCATATATTGCCCCTTCAGCTTCTGTCACAAAATCATTCAACAAGATTTTGTCGAATTAGAACAACTTGTACGGTGTACCCATCACAAAGAAAAGGTCTAACCAAAATTTTGCCATCTTCCCTCATGGCAGCCACCTTCCACATAAAAGACTCACTGCAGTCTAACTCATACATTGCCCCTTCAGCATCTGTCACAAAATCATTCAACAAGATTTTGTCGAATTAGAATAA
>LPNX010923706.1:233524-261993 GCA_001517045.1 Pseudotsuga menziesii | reverse complement strand
AGCAAACCTCCCTCCATCGGATGGAGGAGGAGCAAAGTCAACGTTGACTTTGCTCCTCCTCCATCCGATGGAGGGAGGTTTGCTCCATAGCTAGCCCACGCCATAACCAAATAAAATTTTGGAGAGCAATAAGCACCCTCAGCACAGCAATTAATGCTACGGCTATGGGGCACAGCAACAGTTGTATTTGATTCCATTATTGATCCAAAGGTTGCTGTGCTCCACAGCCTCAGCATTAATTGCTCCTCTATGAGATGCTTATTGCTCTCCACAAAATTTGGTGAAAAACAATATTTACTGTAAATATATTAAAATATTTCATAAAATTGCTGCACCTGTAGGGTACAGCAACGATTGGATTTGATTTTACTGTTGATCCAACTGTTGCTGTGCTCCACAGCCGCAGCATTAATTGCTGCTCTATGAGATACTTATTGCTCTCCATAAAATTTGGTGAAAAACAATATTTAATGTAAATATATTAAAATATTTCATAAAATTATTTTCCAGAACATATCATAAAGTAGTCATTATAGATTTGGATTAGAAGTACTCACTGTGATTCGTTTGGAGATTTGGATCGATTATGAAATTTCTTACCTAGAATAAAAAACATCCATCCACTTACACTATTTTAAAAAGGGGTAAGCTAGCGACCCGACGACTTTGCCCAGCGGCAATCGTCACTCCGGCCACCGAACCGGCTTCCCTTCTCTTCGCCGGCTCCGTTCACCCACTGACCGGACCGGCTTCCCTTCTCTTCGCCGGCTCCGTTCACCCACCGTCGTCGTCCGTCCCGTTCTGTTATCTCTTCCGTCGCCGTTAGCACTCAACAACGTCGTGAGCCTTCAACATCGAATTCAAACCTCCATCCCGCCGAAAGTATTGCTCCTCTTCTCAGAACCGTTCAAAACCTCCATCCCGCCAGAGGTATTGCTCCTCTTCTCATAACCGATCCCTGTTCAGAAGAGTACTTTTGGTGATCTAAACTCTAGATTTTGGATAAACTAGATGATTGTTGGGCGGAGCTTAAGCGAGATAACGATGTATGTGCTCAATTTGATACATAGAATGGGTTTTTACTTTCAGTTATGAACCTATGTATGGTAACTGATTATGTGTTGCTGATCTTTATTTATGACTAATCTGCAGGGAAGATTAGTTGCAAACTCTTCAACATTTCCATCTGGTATCAAAGCCCTCGCTGACTAAGTGCACAGCAAAGGTCTCAAACTCGGGATATACTCAGATGAAGGGTATGAATACGAGAACTTTACTCCAGTTTTGATGCTTCACATTGGCAATAATCAGCTAGGAAAAAATGTGTTTTCTGAATTGCTGTGTTGTTTCCAGGTACTATACCTGTTCAAAACAACAACCAGGTTCCTTGGGATATGAACAAACCGATGCAGATACATTTGTTGATTGGGTATATATCTCCAACTCCTCCTGCTCCTTTTCTTAGTGTTTTACAATGCAAATTTTGAACAGAATGAAATTATTGCTATGCATACTGAGTCTCCTCCATTTCACGACAGGCGGTGGATTATCTTAAATATGACAACTGCTTTACTGATAACAACAGACCAGAATTCCAATAAGTCTTACAATCTTCAATTCTATTGACTATTATACTTGGTGGATCATCAAGTATGTACATTTAGTTTATAAATTTCCAGCCTGGATCAGGGAATACTCAATTTCCAGTCTACTTAACCAGTTGGATTTTTACTACGACCATCTATGTACTTTGCTCTCTCTGCACCTAGTTGTCACTTTAAATAAACTAGCATAAATGCATCTAATGTGATATACATTAAGCATCAAGAGGAATAGAAACAAAACTTGAGGTGTAAACTTCAATTTCTAAGGTTCAAACCTCAATGTTTATGCACCCTCAAATACTATTTAATAAGCATTGCTTACAAGTAGGTGGATGAACTGAGATCTCCCTAACCCTAGGCTGTATAGAACCTATGAGAGAACTTCTCTTCCTGCATTATACATTGACATATTGTACTTTAACCTATTGGGATGGATGGGTATAAAGGACTTGTTCAAAGAACTCAACTAGTTATTGATCTCTCCGATATCTAAGTGAAAAGAAAATTGGTTCTTGTTCTTTGAAGAGTTGCCAGATCACTTTTAAGGCTCTTGTAACTGTAAGCTTCTGTTATTAATAATATTTATCAAATCCAATTGCCTCACTGCAAATGCAAAGTAGTTTTTATTCGTGTTCAAGTATTGGGGGACTGAGTCTCTGTACTAAATTACATGTACCCAAAGATGAGAGATGCACTTCTGAAAACAGGGCGTCCAATATTTTACTCACTGTGTGCATGGTAGGTTTTGAATTGAGTACAAAGTGTATGAAATTCGTCTTGAGATCTCTCTATTCATTCATGATTACATATTGTTATCATCCTATATCAAAATGTTGTTGTAGGGGAGTAGATAATCTTGCTACCTGGGGAGCCAAAGTTGGAAACAGTTGGAGAACAACACAAGACATTAGCAACAATTGGATTAGGTGATCATGGGCTCAACATTCACTATGACTTCACAGATTGTTTTCTTACTATCACTTTATGAAAAATAGTAGAGAACTTTCTACCAAAACTACTATTTTATGTTTGATTAATAGTTCATGTTCTGCAGCATCACCTCTAGAGCATATCTGAACAACATATGGGCACATTATGCAGGACCAGGTGGATGGAATGATGAGGGCCTATTCCAATCTCTATGGAAAAGGCTGGAAACTAGCTAGTACAAATAATCCTACCTTGTGTTCTATATTATTCCAAATAACCAAAGTGATTCATTGGACTTTGTGTGGATCAGATCTTGACATGTTGGAAGTAGGAAATGGCAACATAACCAGAGAGGAATACCAATCACATTTCAGCTTGTGGGCTTTGATGAAGGTACTCATCATATCATGTTGGTGGTGGTGAAGATGATATCAAACTTTAGATGATCATTATATCAGATTGATTTCAATCCATTTCTCTCATTAAAACATGGATGACTATGTGCAGGCACCATTGTTGATAGGGTGTGACATGAGGTCTATGAGCCCGGTGACCTTAAAGATCCTAAGCAATGAAGAGGTGATTGCTGTTAATCAAGGTGAGAGATCACTTAGGATTAATTACAACCATGAATCATATGCTACTTTCAAGGTCTAGCCAAACTGGTTAAGACTAATCATTTTGGAGAAAGTTAGCAGGGATATAAGCTAAAGCTTGTTGACACTTCCTCCTTTTGTATTGTCAATATTATGTGCAGATCCATTGGGAGTACAAGGTAAAAGGTCTACAAAAAAGACGATCTGGAGGTATTCATGGCAGATGAGGAATTGTTCCTTCCAAGTAATCTGTTCATGCAACTATATACTGATTTGTATTATAATGTGATACTTGTTGCTTGCAGGTGTGGGCAGGCCCTTTATCCAATAACCATATAGTGGTAATCCTGTTTAACATAAGCGAGTCGAGAGTTTCAATCATAGCCAAATGGGAAGATATCATCCTGTATCCCTCTGATAAAGTCAAAATTAGAAACTTATGGAAGGTAATTTAGAACCTGGGGGCCTTGATATTTTTATTGAGTCGACATCTAGTTTTCATCTACCTCTGTTATTAATAAACTCCATGGGTATGGTAGCACTGATCAGCTGACTATGATGGAATTTAGCCATTTCCTTTATAACTTCTGAAGCTAAATACTACTTCCTGAATATAATTTTAGTTCTTCTATGAAACAGGGTGAGGAAGACAAAGGAGAAAAGCTTGAACGATTTGCCATTCAGCTCTCTGCTCTAGCTGATGTATATGTTAATGATGCATTTAGCTCATGGCAGCCTCATGGTTCCACATACCATATTGCAAAATATCTGCCCTCATATGCAGGACTATGCATGCAGGTGTGTACTCTGTCATTAAATTTATTTGGAATCCCGTTACTTAAACTCTGATTATTTCAATGAAAACACATTTTCGTTCAATCTTTCTAGTCATTCAGCAAAAGGGAAGAGCCAAATTGAAGTTCCTAACATTGTATCCCTCATCAAGGTGAACTTCATCATGTGCAAGCAGTCTTGAATCCTTGCAAACCATTTGTTGCAATTGTTGTTGGTGCAAAGCATGATACTAAGATCGGTCCATTAAAACAGATATACAAGAAAGTTGATAAGTTGGTTATGGGTGGTCTCATATATAATACTTATCTATGTGCTAAATATGGAGTTAAAATTGCTGGTGTTGAGGTATGTATTCTTTTTCCTTCCAATTTGAGATGTGTCTCTGTGGAGTTGGTGTGTTGTTTTACTTATTTCATGTATTTCTCTTTTTTGTGCAGGATTCAGATATTGAACTTGCAAAGGAGCTGGTAGAACAGGATAAGATGCACAAAAAAATTCTAGAGATGTAGGTGCTGGTTGGATCTGATACTTTGGATGGTAGATTTGAGGGGAAATTTAGAATGATTGATATCAAGGTATATGATATAGAATTCTTTATTGGAATTAATAGAACTGTTAAAGTAGACATATCAATCAACTATGATGTGATCTGATGTGGAATTATTTTGTTGTTGATGTGTGGCAGGACTTTGCTCCTGGCCAGACTTACAAGTATGTTGTTGATGTTGACCCTGTCTCATTTGAGAAAGATGAGGTTCAACAAGAAATTAACTCAGCAAAGACTATATTTGTGAATGTTGTGATGGGACTCATGCCGCATTTATGGCACGGCACAAGCAAAATGGATGAGGTCATCGATAAAAATCATTTTGCTCAAAAATTCTTTGGAGGTGGTGATACCCTTCAGACATTTAAAAGGTAAATTTCAACCCTCCATAGCATTTATGTCATGCAAGTATTTGTTTTAAATAGAGCACTAACAATGTTTTCATTTTCTTCCAGCCTTCATCTAGTCCTGTATGAAGCCGCATTGAACAATGTCAAATACTATTTATTTACAGGAGGTGGCACTGTTTTGAAAGTTATTGAAGAGGGAGATGCAATGGGTTTAGAGACTGTAAAGGCTCTTATTGACAAAGGAGCAAACTATTTCAAGAGCATTCAAAATAATTGAAGTAGTTAATGGCACAAGAATAAGGGGTGGATGTCTCTCAAGGGATTGATTAGGTCATGCTATTTGATAGAATGACAGCCATCATGTAGAGATTGCCAATTTAAGGAATATTTGGTAGAATTTTGATAAAGTTATTACTTACATTTTTGTGGAGGGTTCCAAAGATTATGGCAAAAGAATTATGTTTTTGTTACTAGCAGGCATGGCTGTCTGAGTCAATATAAGATTAAGGAATTTCTCAGTTGGTTCTCAAAGCTTTCATTTATTGGACATATCAGCAGAAAACTAAAGGTAATTTGGTACCATAAGAGATCCGTTCCTTAGTTCTTGTAGTTCGACACACTGAAATTTTAATTAGTTATTGTAATGCTTCAACTTTTCCTGAAAATTACCCAACTTTATTTATAAACTAAATAAGATGCTGCATTTATGCTTTTAAGAAAGATATTAGGATGACAGTAGATAATCTTGCTAACAACTATTTTTGGGCAACCTAACAACACTAAAATGGTTGCAGGATTGTTGGGGAACAACCCTACTTTGAGGCAATCTTTGTCTTCAAAGTCCAGTCTATGTGAAGTAGTCTTAAATTACTCTCATACCATGCAGGGAACACAACAATTATTTGAAGTGGATAATACATTTATCCTATAGTTCACACATTTGGCCAGAAATATAGATATCCCTTTAAATTTAGGATATCACGGATATAGGGATGATTAGGGCATGTCAGGGTTTTAAAGACAATTTTGATTATTTGTTTTGTATTATTTTGTTTTAACTTTAAGTGTTCTGGAGACTTACCCGGTATGTAGAACCTTTCTCTTATAATCGGAAATGTAAAATGAATACGGTTTAGTTTGGTTTTTTTTTAAATTCTTTGCAAAAATGTCATGCAAATCATCCAAGTAACAACTTTGTCGAAGCTAGTGGAAGTATACAAATCATTCTTTGCTAGGATTTAACTTAGTAACGGTACGATTGTGGACAACATCCATGTAGGCTTTAGTGCCTGTCACTGCTCAGTCTACCTAGTCATGTCTTTGATCTGATAGGGTACCTGGCAGACTACCCAGTCCTGTCTTTGATCCGATAGGGTGCTCGAGCAGTATTCTACCAACTAGATGTAGTGTAACCTCTTATTAGGAGAGGAAAAATAAAGTTATATATGACAGGCAACAATATGGCAGCAATAATTAATGCTACAAACTCTGAATCCTGCATTTATTATCAATTTGGGTGTGGAAGCTTTGAGGTGCTATACACTATTTATGCAACCGCAAGGCCTTATCTTTGATGAGATGCATTCTATTATCCTATGAAAGATATGGAAGTACTCATGCAATTAAACTAACTCATCAGTGATAAAACCAATGCACCGTATTGTTGCATGCAAGGAAAACCTATTCTACAATACACGATCCAAACGCAAGAGATCCAATGTAACCATTGCTGCACTCCAAATCAAGAAAGCCAGTTGCAAAGAACTATTCAATAGAAAGAGATACAAAACATTGGTTGCTGCACATTAGCTTAAGGAACCATTGGAAGAACCCCTAAATGCACATTAACTTAAGGAACCATTGGAAGAACCCTAAACGATTGAAGAAAATAAAACAACAAATCAATAAATAGATGCATGGAAAGAAAACTACAATGATGAAATTGAAAAATGCACACAAAGAAATAATAGTAACAAAGTTATTATGTAATGAGGGGATTCAACTGCTTGTAGCTTCAGAACGGGCCCTTAATCCAAATTAAGTGAGATGCTAATTCCTCAACCTAAAACACTATTTAGCAACAAATAAAGTAGACCAGACAACTCAATTTTTATTATACAAAATTCAAAATTAGAGTTCAATTTCTTGTATTGTTGAAATCTCAAATAGTTTGAAAGCTTATACATTTAAAAGAAGTAGTTTGTGGGTTCTTGTGGATTCTCATTGAATCCCAAGAACCCTAACGAAGTTAACTAGCTTCTAAAAATATCCTAACTAACCACTAAAATATGTTCTAAGATACCATGCTATACAATCTGGATGAATTTTGCAGCAAAGGATCTCTGTAGTGATCACGATCAAGGATTTCACAGTTGTGTTTAAAGTGTTCTATGTGCAAGGAGTTTTATAGCAAGTAGAAATTTTGCATATAAAGACGTTGAAAACCAAAAACTTCTCTATAACATGGTATTAGTGCTTCCAACATACACTAATCATAAAAAACAAATACATTCCATTTAAAACTCCTTCAAAACTATTATACACTTCAATTTGCAAGGAGTTACTAGATAAAACCCAAATTGCTATAATAGGGTGGCATAAGGAACGTTTAGTATATGCATGGGATATTTAATGGTCAATTACTCATGAAAATCCCCCAAAAATATTTTTTAGACTCCCACATTTTTTCAGAGTGTAACAATATCATCCATGTTGACCTTGACACCTCCTGTAAATGATTATCTTATCACATGGGTATTTGGAACACGTTCATGGTATTCTCTAATTGACTCAATCTACCCTAGTTGCCATATCAAAATAAATTTAAACGAGTCATTACAAATCTAGAATCTAGAAAAATAAGGGATAGCATTCAGGTTCCAATTCCACAAAGGGACCTCTTGTGGGATCAATATGATATGTCTTACAAAATAGCACCATGTTGAAGATCAAGGGCTATAGGATTTCATTGAAGATTCTAGGGTTCATGGGCCATGAACAAGGTTTCAAACCACCATATAAGTGAAATAAGAAAGAGATCAACGAACCAAAAATATCAACCAGATACCAAGAAGAAATCGACAAAATAGAAACTCAAGCATTTCCATCATGCCATCAAATAGATGTCTTCGCAAAGTTCCAAGTGGAACTCTGCCCTGGCATGCATGCCTTGGTTGGAACTCTACCCTAGATGGAACTCTGACTCGGTTGGAACTCTGCATCGGCTGGACCTCTGCTCTGATTGGAATTCTGCCCTGCTGGAACTCTGCCCCGACCGAAACCTTGCCCTTGGCAATGTTCCAACCGGGGCAGAGTTCTAGCCAGGGTTGGAATTTTGCCCTGCTAGAACTCTGCCTCGACCAGAACCTTGCCCCTAGCAACATTCCAACTGGGGCAGAGTTCCAACCAGGGCAGAGTTCCAGCCAGGGCAGAGTTCCAACTGGGGCAGAGTTCCAACCGAGACAAAGTTCCAGTCGGGGCAGAGTTCCAACCGGGCAGAGTTCCAGTCGAAGCAGAGTTCTCTTCAGGGCGATGTTCCAGTCGGGGCAGAGTTATGACAGGGTGGTATGCATGATGTTAGCAACATATTCTCTTTTCTTTATATCTTATTGGTAAGGGGCAAAGTTCCAACTTGGGCAGAGTTCCAATCGAGGCAGAGTTCCAATCGGGGCAGGGTTCTAACCGGGGCAGAGTTCCAATCGGAGTAGAGTTCCAACCGGGGCAGAGTTCCAATCGGGGCAGGGTTCCTGTGAGGGACTTCCAAGCCCTGGCTGGAACTCTACCCCTGTTGGAACTCTTCCCCAGCTGGAACTCCGCCCTGGGTGGAACTCTGTCTCGGCTGAATTTATTTGTCTTGCAGAACCCATCTACTAGGGTATTATACGTAAGAATATTAGGATCTTATTGTTTCCTCATCATTTGGATGAAAAGCTTGACCTCAACCTCGATTTTGTCATTTCTACAAATCCCTTTAATGCAGCTATTGAAGCTTACGATGTCTAGAATATAACCATGTGCTTACATTCCTTCAAACACTTTGAATGCAACGGGATTAAAAGTATGGAAAGAGTGTTAGGTGCTTGAGATCATCTTCTTACATATGGAAAGGGTTGTCCTCGTCAAACCCTAGATGATAGGTCAATGGTGGTGTTACGTTTGCTAGAGGGAGTTGTGACTTTTCCCCGGCTGGAACTCTGCTTGACATGCATGCCCCGGCTGGAACTCTGCCCGGCATGCATGCCCCGCCTAGAACTTTTCCCTTAGCTGGAACTCCGCCCTAGGCTGGAACTCTGCTCTCGGTTGGAACTCTGCCCCGGTTGGAACTATGCTCTAGCTAGAATTGTGCCCCAGTTGGAACTCTGCCCCGAGTGAAACTCTGCCCTGGTTGGAACTCTGCCCCAGCTGGAACTAAGCCCCGATTGGAACTTTGCCCCGCTGGAACTCTGCTCCGACAGGAACTCTGCCCGACTGGAACCTTGCCCCTGGCTAGAACTCTACCTCCTTGAGAATCCAAATGTCTAAATATTCTCTAGCTCAATACGTTCGACAATGCATGGACTTTTGTTTGAAATGTCCAACAAAATCGTATGGCCTAATGTTGTCACATGCAATGTAATTGTTGATGGTCTTGGCAAAGAAGCGAAGTTTGAGGAGGGTATGAAACTTTTCCATGAAATGTCCAACAAAAAACATTTTCCCTAATGTTGTTGTGGCGATGAGGTCTTTGTGTTAGTGTCAATGATGTCTTTATTCCCATTAGAAGTAGCTATCTCCAAATGGATCGGGAACCACTTTAAGGATGCAAGGCCAGGTGTGGCTCTCTTTTGCTAAAATTGTGGCATCAAGAACTTGTCAATCTCATATCCTAAAAGAATTTAGTTTTGGAGTTTTTTAAATCTGAAAGCTGATTTTTGGCTTTGGAGAGCAAGTCCCTACATTGATGTGATCCTGCCTTGCCTCCTTCATCACTCTGGTTTTGGGGTTCAAGTGCCCTATGATAGCATCCTCCTTCACTCTGGTACAAACATTGCTACCAACATTGCTACCAACAGTTTCAGTGCAATGTCTTGTGGTCACTTTTTTAACTTGATGATCGTTTAGCTTGCAGTTGTTATCTATGTGATGTCCATAATAATTATGATTCTTACTCATACAATATGTTAGTATTTGGTTCTTAGTACCAATTACCTCCTGCTGCTACTTACTATTTTTTGGTTTCTGAACTTGCAGGCTTATCTCCTCTGCCTGTTAGTTGGGAACAATATTTGATGGCTTAATACTATCGGAAATCTCAAGGAAATCAATGTCATAGACTGTGAGCTAATCACGGGATACGGAGTTCGTGCATTTTCTCAACACAAATCATTGCAGGTTCTTCACAGTTCTACGTTGGTAATTTTGGATGGGAAAAGGTCCAACAGAGGCAGAGTTCCAACCGGGGCACGGTTTCAGCTAGGGAAAAGTTTCAGCTAGAGCATAGTTCCAACTGGGGCAGAGTTCTAGCCTAGGGTGGAGTTCCAGCAGAGGGCACATTGTCCCTCACAGGAACCCTGCCCCGATTGGAACTCTGTCCTGATTGGAACTCTGCCCCGATTAGAACTCTGCCCGGGCTGGAACTCTGCCCCACTGGAACTCTGCCCCGCTTGTTGCAACCCTGCCCTTGATGAAACCCTGCCCTTGTTGGAACTTTTCCTTGGCTGAAACTCTGCCCGGGTTGGAACTCTGCCCAGCTAGAACTTTGACCCAGCTGGAACTCTACCTAGGGCAGAGTTCTAGCTGGGGCATGCATGCCCAGGCAAAGCTCCAGCCAGGGCAGAGTCACAACTCCCTCTAGCAAACTTCACACCACCAACTCCCTTAAAAGAAGAAAATTAGTGTAAAAAACACAGGCCTTTCAATTGAGGATAAGATTGGGCAAACTATTCAAAAGAATAGATGTTTAATACATACCTGATATGCTTTTGGTTCTATAGCATTGATTGTTCCATGAAAAACAACATAGTCCATGTCGGTTAATGTGCATACAGTATCAAATAGAAGCTTTGGTCTACCTTTGCACAAAATGTTAACCACTGTATAAACTTTCTATAAACAGTTATGTATAGTCATTAAAGGTCCGAATTTATCTTCTGCAGATCCCGATCGACCTCTATCAGCCCTTTCATAGTCTCGATCAGCAAACATCATTTGATGAAGCCGTCTGTTAGTATGTGTAACACCCATAGAACAAAAGAGAGGCCATAGCACATTTTTTTTAGGTTAATATCCAAATATCTAAATAAGGCCAAATCCATTCAGACTACTTTCTTAGGTCTCTTGACTCAGAAACAATGTTGGGAGTATTAGTTTCTTACTAAGTCATAGGACACGTCCTAAATGCCTCCGTGTCCCGTATTTTGCATGTTGGACACGAAAACGGCCCTAATACGTGGCGGACACGAAAATTTGCGTGTCCAAAAATCGGGACACGATATGGCACGTGTTGGACATGTGCCCTGAGCGTGTCCTGATTTTTGGACACGTGTCCTATAAAAAATGAACTTCGGGCATATAAGAGGTACGTTTTTTTAACATTTTCTGTGGTTTGTGGTTTGTCGCCGTGGTGTGAAAGACTGTATCCTGCAGGAGGAAGAGGTATACTATATCGTGGAGGAGGGTTTCAAGGGTTTGTATCGTGGAGTGTAAACTGTAAAGCATTCTATATTGTTGTTGAGAGTGTTGAGCCAGTGGTGATCTTAGATCTAGTAGTACTATAGATACTAGACTGTAGTAGTATCTCTATTTTGTATTTGACAGTTGCATTCTCTCGATATCTATCTAGTATCATCTATGTAATACATTTTGGTTTTGATGGTTTAATGAGAAATATCAGACTCAAAGTTCATGATTCAATGTTCATTGATAAATTATTAAATTATAATTTTATTATTGATTCATGATTGATTGTCAAATTTAAATTGAATCTTCAACTTCAATGATATTATGATTCAAATTTCAGATTGATGTATAGACTTCTAGTTTTTAAAAAATGTGGTATATTTAAAAATTAATATATATATTTAAGTTTTTAATATATATATATATATATATATATATGAAACGTGTCCTTCGTGTCCTATTTCTAGGGTCGGCATGTCCCGTGTCGAATACTCGTATTTTCGTGTCCTCGTGTCATGTGACTTAGGTTTCTTAGAATTACAAATGATGCAATCTTGGTGTTAATATTGTTCATTTCCCCAATTCTTAAAGGGTTCTAGCTCAATGGAAGAGCGTCTGCTTTACAAGCAGAAGGTTGAAGGTTTGATTCCTTCGTGCCCTAATGATATTGCAGTATTGATATTTTAAATAAATATATTTTTTTACGATTTATTATGGCTACGAGGGGGGAGGGGGGTTCAAAACTTACATGGCTTAAAACATAATAACATTCTTCAATGTGTAAGCAGTTACAGTTGATCTTGGAGGTAGCCACCTTGGTCAATGATCCCATTTAGAGGATGTGTGATGATTCAAGGCCTTCATCATGGCCCATGAGCCCAAGAAGCTTCATTTGGCATATTAGTCCCTCGATTTCCTCTTTCACCCTTTATCAAGGCCTTGAGACCCATTGTTGGTGCACAAATCCTCGTTATATGATGGTTTTGCTTTCTGAGAATGACTTGGTGAAAGCACAACAGTTTGGAAATTGAGCCAAAGTTATCAGAGCTTCACAGGGGTTTGAAGCTTTTCCTTTTGTGGCCTGCATGTTCTGTTTGTGCATGGGTGGGCTCTTTTCTCAAAGTATCTATGTTTGGCTAGTGGGTATGCTAGATGGAAAACTATCGCAATGATTATAATAATATGGTATATCAGATTCATACCCACTCTATTTATATCTGTTGTTTGACATTCTGTGTTCCATGATTCCATCCCTTGGATTTGCTTGACATGGATTGCTTTCTTTTTGTGTATATCTCCATTGTGCTCAAATTCCGTTGAATTTTGCACTGATTTTACTTTTAAAAACTCAATTTGATAGGTTTTGCACTATTTTCAAAAAAAACAGAATTTCCCTTTGCATCAAATAGCCCAAATTTTCATCTTTGTCCTTAACTTATTTGGAGTCAGCAGGAAATGGAAAAATTCTACCCTGGTTGGAACTCTGCCTCGGTTGGAACTCTACCCTGGCTGGAACTCTGCCCCGGTTGGAACTCTGCCTCGGCTGGAACTCTGCCTCGGTTGGAACATTGCCAGGGGAAAGGTTCTGGTCGGGGCAGAGTTCCAACAGGGAAGAATTCCAATCAGAGCGGAGTTCCAGCCGGGGCAGAGTTCTAGCCAAAGCAGAGTTCCAGCCGAGGCATGCATGCTAGGGCAGAGTTCCAGCTGGAACTTTGCGAAGACATCTATTTGATGGCATAATGGAAATGCTTGAGTTTCTATTTTGTCAATTTCTTCTTGGTATCTGGTTGATCTTTTTGGTTCGTTGATCTCTTTCTTGTTTCACTTATATGGTGGTTTGAAACCTCGTTCATGGCCCAGGAACCCTAGAAGCTTCAATGAAAGCCTATAGCCCTTGATCTTCAACATGGGGCTATTTTGTAAGACATATCATAATGATCCCGCAAGAGGTCCCTCTATGGAATTGGAACTTGAATGATGTCCCTTATTTTTCTAGATTGTGCCTGGGTGGACTTCGAAGATGCCTTCATGACTGTCTTTATGAATATTCATAGACCCTGGAGAAATGCCCTCCGAAGTTAATTGCCACCAGCACAGAGCTATACTAATCTCTGCCCTTTATCACTAGTTATTCACTATGCAATAATCCAGTGGCTAGGAATACCCTGAAACAACACTGGGATCTAGTAATAGGAACGTCTGCATTATACAAAAGGGTATAGTAGCATTATGAATATGCAGTTGGAAAAATTAAGAAATTCCAAATGGTTATTTATGTTTCTGTTATCTATTCTAACCTAAGAATTTTATATTTTAATGTTTTAAAAATCTGTTAATATCCAAATATCTAAATAAGGTCATATCCACTCAGACTACTTTCTTAGGTCTCCTGAGTTAGAAACAATGTTGGGATTATTAGTATTTTCTTAGAATTACAAATGATGCAATCTTGGTGTTAATATTGTTCATTTCCCCAATTCTTAAAGGGTTCTAGCTCAATGGAAGAGGGCATGCTTTACAAGCAGGAGGTTGAAGGTTCGATTCCTTCGTGCCCTAATGATATTGCAGTAATGATATTTTAAAAAATATATTTTATTATGATTTATTATGGCTACGAGGTGGGTTCTAAACTGACTTCTACGTTGGTAATGTTGAATGGGTAAAGTTCCAGCCGAGGAAGAGTTCCAACCGGGGCACAGTTCCAACCAAAGCATAGTTCCAACTGGGGCAGAGTTCTAGTTGGAGCAGGGTTCCAGCGGGGCAAAGTCAGCCGGAGTAGAGTTACAAACATGATTAGGGGCATCTTTTCCACAATTGTGTCCTCTGAACAATGTGATTTTTTAGAAGGACGCCATATTCATGATGCAATAGGGATTACCCAGTAAGATTTACACAAATTCAAGATGAAGCACTTGTCTGTATTCATTATTAAATTTATTTCTCCAAAGCATATGACTGGGTCAATTGAAACCCCCCTCGTAGACACTTACGAGGAAAGTTCAAAACCCTCATTAAAACTCCATCTTACAAACCTTTGGGGGTGATTATAAACCTCCCTCATAGAAACTGTGACAGAGAGGGTTTTGAACCCCCCTTGTTGTAACATACAAGGTCAATTTTGAACCCCCTCATAGTGATGTACAAGGTCAATTTAAATCCCCCTCATAGTGACATATGAAGGCAGTGTAGAACCCCCATTGTAGCAACATAGAACCCCCCTGATAGTGACATATGAAGGCAGTGTAGAACCCCCCTCATAGCAACATACAAAGACGGTTTGAAAACCCCTATATCCATAATAAATCATAATAAAATATATTTTATTAAAAACCAATATTGTTATATCATTAGGTCATGGAGGAATCGAACCACCAACGTCCTGCTTGTAAAGCAGGCACTCTTCCATTGAGCTAGAACCCTTTAAAAATTGGAGAAATGAGCAATATTAACACCTAAATTGCATCATTTGTAATTCTAAAAAAAGACAATAAGATCTAAATACAACCATGCTTAAAATACAATTGATATTTCCAAAGACAACCATGCTTAAAATCCAATTTATTTTTCCAACGAATGTTGTTACATATGCATCTTTGTTATACATTTATGCAAAGGTTGGTGGGAGGGATGAGGTAGCTAGATAGAGGTCAAGAATAGTTTGCATACATTTGTTGTTGAGGATAGGTCACACTTTCAAGCAGAAAAAAATATGTGCATTGTTTGAAAGTTTGTAAAACAGATGAAGAGAGCAGGGCATGTCCCTGACATGAATTTTGTAGCACATGATATGGAGTATCCTTCTAAGAAAAACACATTCTACCATCACAGTGAAATTTGACCATTGATTTTGGACTTATGGTCTCACCCCTTAGGTAAACCTTATTAGGTGTCTTTAAAGTCTCAAGGAATAATACTGGGGCAAACCTTCAAGGTCCCCTAGCTACATAATAATATTATGCTGAATGAAAGGAATAGCGAGGGTGGCTGAAGACAGACTGGACCACTAAAAAGAGCACCCCAGCAAGAAGTTCAGATTCAGCTGAATAAAGAGAAAGAGCATATACCCTTGTTCTGCTGAAAGGAAGGAATTGACTCGGTTTACAAAATACAAAGGAAGAAGTAAGAAAGGCATCAGCATTTTATTTAAGACATTTCTCATCTGTGTTGTGTGCGACAATGTTGCTATATTCCAATAGGTATTAAATTATTAATAGAGTGATTAAGAAAGATATATGTTGACAATTTATCTAGGTTGCTTGGGTTTCTCTCTCTCTACATATTATCCCCAGGCTAGCATTTTAAGCAATACATTTCTTACAAATTATCACACATACGATAATAAAACACCTACAAAATAATACTATATGTACTTTGCAACAACCACATTATCAAATTTATTAGCTCCATTTCACATTTCCTTCGGAACACACCCTAAAAATTATGGGCAATATCTATAATCTCAGTAAGTGACCTACAACAAGCTACAAGAATTTTAGACGGTGTTTTAGTTGGAAATAGTATCAGAAAAACCCTCTTATAACCCAGAGCAGTGGTGAAATGATATCAATAGCAGTAAGTAAGTGGTCATACCCAACAGCAAGATGGTCTTTCTATGGTTGAATGCTTCATATGGTTAGATCCTATCCATATTCCAACAAATGTACTGGTACACATTGATTAATGGTTTCCTTATTATGGTCAAACCCTTGTTCTAAAGACCATGTATGGGTCACCTCTTATCCATAGACCCTTGGGTAAATAGCCATGATGTATGCTAGTTTTCTAGAAGAGACACCTAGGTATGGAATATCTCCAGTTACTTTGTTACAACCAACATTTCTGGGTTCTTTTGCAACTTGGCTAGATTTTTTCTAGGCCAACTAAGTCATCTTAAGAACCCAACAATCTTGTCCACTGCACCTGAAAATAATCATATCTTGCTCTTCAAAGATAATCTCAACCTTCTCTTCACAATTTTTACTTTATCCAACATTTTCTAACTAGCCTTCTTGAAGACAATCATCAAGTTGGACAGAGACAATCATCAAGTTGGACAGACCCAACATTATAAATATATAATTGCTTCAACTAGACTCCAAAAATACCTCTTCTCACCAAACATAAAAATCTTTATAGGCTTATTGTGATAAAAACAAACTTACAGTTTAAAAATGTTAAAACTGAATTTAGCTAAAAGACCATGTGAACCTGCACATTTCCATCCAATACCCACATTCTTGGGTTTAATATGTTTTAGGTACCTAAAAAAATTGTCTCTGACAAGTTTCAAAGAAATTAAAAAATACCTTTGGAGACATCTGCCCCACACTCTTATGCCTACACTACAACACAACATCTACCAATTGTGCAAATTGTTGCTGCAAAATGTCAAGATATATCCTGCTCTGGTCTTTTTGATAGTTCTAAATCCCACAGGCCTTGCACCTTATACAACACAAAATCATGGTTGTTGCTCTATTGTTCTTGCTGTATACAAGGGTCTACAATAACCATGTTTTTTGTTCTTCTCTCAACATTTGTTTCTCAAGATTCCACAAATTCTTCAAAAGTCTAGCAATTTGCAAATCTTCTTCATTTCTCAAGCTCACATCTCATTGGGTGTCAGATTGATGCCCTAAACATTTTTTTTTTCAGGCAGTTCTTTTCTTTCCTGCTCTATTCAACTACAGTAAACTGGGCAACTTCAAGCCTGTTAGTGTCTGCAAAAACCTTCTTCAGGGCATGAACCTGTTAATAACCTTCTAGATGACTTCTAATCATGATGGAAATTGGACAATGTGATGGACATTTTGTCATGCCAGGTTACCTGTCACAAACCTGCTCATGTTTTTCTATGTTGGGTTCCCTATCTGTTATGATCCTGGTCTGCTAACATGACTCATCTCCTCTCATGATTCATCTAGGAGCCTGATATTCTATCAATGCCCTTCACATTTGTGAGTCCTGGTATGTCTCTAAAATATCCTTCAATCTTTGACCTTCAACGTCATCTCTCATCTCTCCTAACTGTCGGTTCTCTCACAATCCCTTCATCCCGCTTACCATTTTTCCCAATCTACTCATTGTGAATCTATCAATCATCCTTAATGGGCTTGCTAGTCCTCATGGGCTTTCGAAGCCCACACACTTTAAAAATAAAAAAATAAAAATTGAGAGAGTGGTGCTCGTATGTTGGGTATCCTTCCTCGAGCTTCCATAGTTTTTCATGCTACAGCATCATTAATACATGTCACATTTATTTTTCTCTCAACATCTATATGTTTATCTATAATTGTGTATATGCACCCATATGAAATCCTACAGTTAACAAATGAGTTTTACTCTTTTAGTTGTGAAAGTGTTGACTGACAACAAAATTCATGTTATCATCAGGAAAATGCTAACACACTCAAAATATTTTTCACAGTGATTAGTTTAAGTAGACTATCAAAGGACATCTTTTGTTACACATTGGACTTTCTACAATTGATATATCAAAGTCAAAAAAATTAAATATACACCAAATTCAATTTGATGTGATCAAATGATTAAAAACAATACTTAGGCACTGGAAAGAAACAATTGTAACAGCTGACGGCCATCAAAGAAACCAACAAGAAAAGTTGCAAGTTACCTTTTGTTTCATCTCTTTGAGCATGTCTTCCAATCCTGTTCGTTGTGATCCAAGCATTTCCAGCTACCTCTGAAATAAAATTAGTTTTCCAACGAGTCAAATAAAAGGATTTCCCTGTCAATAAACATGGTAAGGAAAATTGAAACATAAATCCAAAAAACTTTCATATTTTGTAAATTAATGTTCAATATGAATAAAAGATTGTATAATATGTATCAAACATATTTGTTCCACTATGGACTCTATCATTGGCTCAGCCAACACAGTTGTTTCTTTTGAGCATCCAATAACCTTATATGTGCAGAAAAGTAGGATGGTATCATATTCCATCTATTTTTTTAATATCACATGCATGAATCCTAGCCTTTAGGCTTTCACAAACATTGTAACTGTAGGTAGAAATACCTTGATGTGCAGGACAATTCCTATAGTGTAAAATGCAGATCTGAAAACATTCAAATTTTCTAATATTGAACTAGAAGTGGTTGATATTTCATCATGAAATGCATATGCTATTATGCAGTAGGCATTAAATGAATCAAGTAAACCAAAAGAGTATTTCAGCCATTTCCATAGCAGCTCTATTAAAATTGTTGAGATGTTATTGAATTATGAAATGACTTAGGCAAACATGACTACAATAAGAGAATGGGATTTCCTATAGCATACCATCTCCTCCTTACCTCACTAAAATGGTCCCCAAATTATAAATGGGAGTGGATTAGGAAAGAAAATTGGATTGTAAAGTCAAGGTGGATTTATGACCAACCAAATAGGTAGCTAAGATGCAGATACATCCCCCCCCTCTACATGTGAATTAGACTAATTGACATGCCAACTTGCCTTCCTATGAATCTGACATGCTCAAGACACGTGTCCCATGAATCAAACACGTGGTGCATAAAAAAAGCATGCCCAACAGAGATATAAAGAAGCATTTTGCTTGATTTCACACACAATTTTTTGCAGAAACCCTAATAGAGAAGGAGAACATAGAATAAGATTGCTTGCATTTTGTACATCTAGATGCTGCCATTATTTTGCTGTGTCTATCATTGCACAACAGCAGTGTTCTTTTATAGTGATCTTACCCAAAAATGTACATCTCTATGTCTATTTAATTGTATTTATTATGTAATTTAAAAAACTATTATATATATAAATATATAAATAATTTTTTCATGTACCCTATTGTCCCATTGTACGGGTCTACATGTCCTGTATCAGATACTCAAATCCCTATATTGCAATTATCAGGTAACTTAGATAGTAGTAGTCCTAGTGTTGACATTTTGCAACGTAATCAAGTAAAAGCTAAGCCATTGGTATATTCAATATTGTCTTGATGATGGATAATTTGTGGAGCATCTTCTAGTAACGGTGTCATATAACTTAAGCTGATTGATGGTACAACTCATCACATTATGGATACCATATACCAATATAAGCTTGAAGATCCAAGCAAAAAATGCAAGACCCTGCAGCTAGAATGATGGTGTAGCGATAATATTGAATAGGCTCCAACTTGCGAAGATGTGTTGTTTGAATCGAAGCTTGTCCAAGCATAACCATACTTTGTCACCATGCTCAAATTGATGTGGGACTCAATGTTTTCCATGCATTGCTTTATATTTGGCCCGTGTTTTTCATAGAGTGTCCCTGACTTTAGCATCAACTTTGTCTATGTGCTCAAAGTTTTGTGTAGGTACATTCATGCATCAACCTTTAAGCAATCTTCCATCAAAGTCATATCCTTCATCAAGTTAACCCTCGACCATCACTATATTTATCCAAGGAGGTGACAATGAATGTAATCTAAGTACCAAATCATAGTAAGAGTGCTCATATTTCATTTTTATTGCCTTTCATAGTCCACAGATTGCATAGGAGTGGCTCAAATTGAAAAATGGCATGTTGATTGTCCTTAGAGATCATATTTGAAGGATTTAGCGTCGTTGCAGCATGCTACTTTACCAATAGAAACGGAATTAGGGGAGGCTCTGTCACAACCCAGATTTTTGTTTGACCTGGCCCCAACCTCACAAAAGTATGTTTTATGCTACCGACACTTAGTTACAATTGGGATGCTATTCAACTTACAGATGATCTAAATAAATATTTAGGCTTCTGCAAGGTGACTAGTTATACGAGTAGTTTGCAAACATTTTGACAAATAATATTTATTTTCCTATTCATCTTCCTTCATGCCCGTAATATTTGTTCAGGCACCTATTGTAATCCTATGTTTCCTCTCAAATGGTTTTTGTGCTAACAATCGATAATTGTTGAAGTAGTATGCCCCATTCGAATTCTATTTTATAATATTTGTAAAATAATTACATATAAAGCATTGTACTTCCCCTCTTTTTCCATTTCACTCTAATACTTTATTTAGGTGCCATCTTTTCCATTTATTTGGTATGCTCAGTTATGATTTAGCAACATGTTGCATGGCTCAATATTACCTGTATATGGGATGTGAGTGAGACTCTTAAATTAAATATAAACTAGATTACAAGCAATTTCTATTGAATAAATATGCATAGGGGCATTTCAAGTAATTTGGGGTGGGGGAAGTTTGAGGGAGCATTTGATACTTCATCTTGGAAAAGAGCATGCAGCATGCATTTGCAGTGGCAAAATAATAAACATTAAGATGAGCCACTGTGTGGCTGTTCCTTTGAAACATTGATACAATCACAACAACTTCTTAATTTCTATAATTCATATTTATTCAGTTAATTAAAAATGTGAGACAATATGTACTGGAGTGAATCTGGGCTGTGGTAGGAGCAACTTTAATCTCATACTACTTCTACTGATGTACTTGAATCATAATATAAACACTATGTTTCTTGAATCTCCTCATTGTTCCCCAATTAGACTATCTGTGCACATATGAAATTGTATTCCACCATTGGCAAGGGCTTTCTTTCTCTGCAGCACGAAGTGTTTCATGCTCTAGGATATTTGCTCCTATTGTTGGCTCCATCATGACATTTTGAAAAATCTCTTCAACTGTAAGTTCTCCACTAGAAATTGGTGGAGTAGAGATGTTGAGGGATAAAGGTGAATCATATCTAGCCTCAACATCCATTTAATTAAAACCCAAAGGACCATCCATCTAAAATTAGCTATCCCACAAGCGGTTCAACCAGCCCTGAATTAAGAGTTGTTCATGCAAATAATAAACAACATGAAACCTTTGAAAGAGAGTAATTATTTCAAACAAAAGTGTAGCCATTTTGATTCTGTTTTGTACATGTATTTTGGAAAATATATATATACCTTCCTCAATCTATACAACCTGAATGCAGACAATCAAGATCTCACATCTCATTCTCGAATTATAATACATAAAAATATAGGTATGCTTGATATTTTATTATATTATCCACTCATAAGAATAAGCATTTTTACTCTGTAAAATGAAGAGATCTCCACGAGACACCCATTGAACTTTACCATAACAGTGTGGTATATAACCCATAAAAATACAAATCAGTTTATCAATATATCTCGTGAATTAAATCTTGGGAGTAATAGGCTGCCAAAGGTTTGGTTAAAAACTCCATCAAACAGCCCTTCAAAAGGTAAAATAATCATTATGTTTTTGAAGCTATGCTTTTGATTTCCAATGGTACAGTGATGATGTTTGCAAAAGCTTTCAACACACTAATGGAGATTGAAATGAGGTGGCACCAGACAAAGCAAGTACAAGAAGCCCATCGTATTATACATTCTGAAACCTTTAGATCCAACTGCTCAAGCTCCCCCGAGCCTATTGTATGATTCTCTTTGTGTGCAATTAGGTACCCTGGACTAGAAGTTTCTTCCTTTTGTGACTGGCCTCCACCCTCTTCAACTGACATCACATACTAAGACACAATCTGTATACTGTTAGAGACTTCCGCTGCAAAGAGATGTCCAAAACTGGACCCTGCAAGTAAAGATTAAAACTACTCCATTAGATCACAAACCTAAAATTAAAATAAAAACCAGAAATAATATGAAGGAATCGATATGCATCACAAAAAACAATGTTACCTCTTTGAGAAAGCTGATGCTGCATTTTATTGTCAGAGAAAGATACAAAGTGTTCCGAGTTAAATGCACCATCAGCATTTGCAAAGGCAAAGCTCAGAGTGTTTTGGATTGCTGATGAATATTCTGACCCATTTGCTTTGGGATAACTATGAAAAGCAAAACTTTCCAACACTTGACATCGCTCGTCACCCACCAAGAATCCAGATAAAGATGGTTTGCTTGAGAAAGATGACAGAATATCTGTTTTGGTGTTGCATGCTGAGCTGAATGAAGCCATTGTCTTTGGTTCCCCTGACCTCAAACATTTACAGATGATGCCCTGTTTACCTTTAAACCCATTTGTGCTATGCACCGATCACTCTACTTGACTAGTGATCCAAGGATGCTCTGCAATATCAAACTAATAATAAGTCCAATTTAAAAGGAATCTCTGGAATCTGACATCTCATTCAACTAGATGGGGCTAGACAAATTTTAACAAATACCCAAGGATTTCATGTAATATCCAATTTACCTAACACTTCCACAGAGGTAAGCCTCTTCCTTGGATCCATGCATAGCATTCTAGAGATCAAATCCTTGGCAGAAGAAGATATATAAAATTAGAGGAATACACCAAGAATTAACTTACTCCTTTCTTACAAATGGTTCAATTTGACTTTTGTAGTAACAATCATCCAACAACTCATTCTCCTCTAACTATCTAACTAACTTTGAAAGCAAAATGCCTTTTCCTTTACACCCAAGTTTTTGATATGAAGGGTATTGATCCATACATTTCAAGATGCAAGAACGCCCAACTTTCCAAAATCAGACTCAAATATACAAAGAATCGAGATAACCGTACATACTAACTGCACAAATGTAATCAAATATACAAAGAATCAAGATATCCTTACATACAAAACACACAACTGGATAAAAATTTACCGTTCATTGTCATTCTAGGTTGGGACCTGCTTCTTCTTCATCACTTAGAGAAAATACTCTGCCTGCATATTCCTTCAATGCAGTGTCATTCTCCTCGCAGAACATATTTTCCCATCCATGGGGTTTGATGGCCCTGTTACCAAGTCCCGGAGTTCGATCTTGGGACCCAGGATTCCTGGACTCCCTCCAGTCAACAACATAGGCAGACACCCTCCTCCGAAACTTGGCCTTGACTCACTCCACGCCTGGTACTTGTAGTGATTGATCATTGCCTTGGAGGCCTTCACATACAGGGTTCTGTATCCCTTCTTCAACTGAAAGCGGTGTATTATGTTGAGCAACGAAGGAGAAGCAACTTCCAACAGAAGTATGGATTTATAGCGCTTCTCCTGCCTTTCCCTGCAAGTGTACCCTTCAGTAACCCCTTTCTGAGGGTGCTCATGGAGGCCCAAGGGCCCAAAGTTTCTGCATCTCAAAGAGATTTGTCCTGTCATCGCAGCCCCTGGTTTACCTACTGTACTTAGATTTGTAACTAATTGCCTCAGAACTGCTTTTGGATATGTAATATTCATTAATGGGTACTCAATATTCCGTTTCATCCATGAAGGAGAGAATACAAACTCATCCACATCTGTGTACATCATCCATTGGCACTTGTCTTTAGCCATCATCCACGGGCTGTGTACATCATCCATTGGCACTTGTCTTTAGCCATGAGAGCACAGTGTGAGAATCCAGATTCCTTTGTTTTGGCCCATGGCCATGGATGCCTGCTTATATTGTAGGATCAATGGTGACTAGTATCATATCTACGCGCTAATTGTTGCAGAGCTGTATTAAGCACCCAGGGCTTGGGCAATGGTCTTCCACAGAGCCTATGATTTCCTCAGAACAAAGAAGCAATGAACATTGGCGAGAGTGTTGTTTGAATTGGGAAGTGTCAGGGATTGTAGCGCATGTAGGTGGTGAGAGGACGTGAAGGAAGGGGAGACGACGATGAATGGTAGGACGTTAACGGCGACGACGGACCGCGACGGAGGAACAGTGTTGGTTTAACGAGTTTTAGCGATCAACGGAGCGCCAGCGATAGAAAAGAAAGCCGGTCCGGTGGTCGGAGTGCCAGCGCGACGATTGCCGCCGGGCAAAATCGTCGCGTCGGTAGCTTACTCCTTTTTAAAATGTTATATTTTTTTATATTTTTTAATATAATTTTGTATATTTATTATTATAAAATTTATTAATATTCAATATTTGTACGGTAGGTTTTCGTAGCTTAAAAATATATAACGAAAAACTTAAACTCTTTACTCTTTAATGTTGATATTAGATCATAATAACATTCTTAAGAATGTTTTTTTTAATTTTTTATTTTTTTATATAGGAAAATTATTAAATAAATTAATACTTTTAATTTGGAAAACCATATTAATTACGGGCATGTTTTTTCGCTGCATCGTCTAAGGACTATTTAATTATTTTACCTTTTAAAACAATATAATTAGTCTATTTAATCGGCACCATTGAACTCTCATCGGCAAGCCTGTTAAACATGCAGTTCATTAAGTCTTAATTTAATTTTTCCATATTTTATCAGAAGCAGATGGCAATTTCTCAGTATTGTGGAAAAAGAAAATTAAATCAAAACGAAAATCGAATGTTAAATGATGATATCTTAATTTGGATTGGCTTTCACATTACAACATGAGATTTTTTAATTGAGATTTAGTTTTTGTTTTGGTTATATTATGGTAATTTGAATTGGAATGGGTTTAAAAGTATTATTTTCTTTTTTAATTAGTACATGAGATTTTTTAATTGAGATTTAGTTTGGTTTTGGTTATATTTTGGTAATTTGAATTTGAACGGGTTTAAGTTTTTTTTTTTTCAATTAGTGTTGTTCTTGTTAGATATTATTTTAGATTTTGGACTTGTTTGAGCATATTAACAAGATTAATTCAAGTGTAGCAAGTATACGGTAGGGATTCATTTCATAGTTCTGGTATCTTGTTATGCTTAAATGTATTTTGATTAATATTTAAATAAGCTTGAGTTAAAGGATGGTTAAAGAAATGATTAACAAGTTGTTTTTGTTTTTTAATATCAATTTTTGTTTTTTTTATTAAATAATCTTTGTTTTGTGTTTATATTAGCTCTAACAATCTGGTATGAATAATGGATATAAAATTATATATTTTATCACTTGTTTAAAAGTTAGCTATCTTCACAAAATTAAATGGACTTTTGTTTATCTTGTGATCATGTGAAAAAGAGAACAGGTTTAATAGTGAAGGATTAAAAAAGTAATGAATTTGTCATCGGTCAAGGATTAATAATGTTATATGAAAATGTATGGCTATAGTTTGAAAACATACAAGCCTAAACATGATTGGGCATTTAAAGGGGTTTATCGTGGAAACCAAAACACATTAACGTTTATCTATTTATTTGTGTTATATTCATTTACATTATTGTTTTTTTAGTTTTAACTCAATGAATACTAACTTGGGCATTCATTGAATGTGTTATAATTTGGTAATTTATTTAGATTCTAGTAACTTAGTTAGATTCTGAATAATTATAGTTTGATTTATAAATGACATATTTATTATGTTTAGCAAATATAATTATATAACTTAAAAATAATGGACATTATAAGGACTAAAAAAACATGAAAATATAAATAAAGAAATGAAAGGATAATAAAATTGTACACTGCAAGAAATAACATACAAATATGTAAAAAATGTAGTGAAAGCATTATAAAACATCATATATTTTCAAAACCAATATTAAAGTAAAGTGTTATATATTAGGATTAGTTGATATAAGCTATATGCAACAAGAATTCTAATTCCAATGAATATGATAGAGTCTTTATCCTGCTATATGTATGTATAACGATTTTTTTAAAGTTTTAACTCAATGAATACTAACTTGGGAATTCATTGCATGTGTTATAATTTGGTAATTTATTTAGATTGTAGTAACTTAATTAGATTTTGAATAACTATAGTTTGATTTATAAATGACATATTTACTATGTTTAACAAATACAATTATATAGCTTAAAAAAAAGAATAAAGGACTAAAAGAACATGGAAATATGAATAAAGAAATGAAAGGATAATGAAATTGTATATTAATTGATAGAAGAAATAATATACAAATATGTAATATGTAAAAAGTGTAGTGAAAGCATTATAAAACATCATATATTTTCAAAAACAATATTAAAGTAAAGTAAAGTGTTACATATTAGGACAAGTTGATATAAGCTATATGCAACAAGAATTTTGATTCCAATGAACATGATAGAGTCTTTAGCTTGCTATATGTATTTATAATTTTTATTGATAAAAAATGGATTCATCAAGAAAAAGAATTTGCTTGCCGTGATAAAGCATGAAGTCTTGAGATTAGAAAATGGTAAAAAAGAAAATTAAAGAAAAGTTATGAAATCAATTTATAAGGATAAAATTAAATCAAATTTTATTAATCAAAAGAAAATAATAAATTTGTATAAGATATCCATTGGACATTAAGAGGTAATTTGAATGTCTAAGCTAGGAGGTCTCAAATATTTCTTTGGAAGAATGTTAGACTCGTTCCAAGAGAAGGACAACATGTGGAAACATATAGCCCACCCACTAAAGTAAACTCCCAATTGACCAATGCATTATTTGACCAAATTGATAATAACCATTGGAGAACTAACCAATGCAAACAAAGAGACTTAGGAACGAGAGATTCACTAATACAAAACGAAAGATAATATGTCATAATGATTTATGCATTTATAATTATAGCATATTATGCATTCATAATTATTTTTAAGTGTCACACAATAAGTCCATCCAATGTCTCCATCAAAAACATGGGTTTCTTTATCACTCAAATATACAAAAAGAATTCTAAACACTCCACACTCATAAGTGAGAGGTAACATATATTCAGGAGAGTGCATGAAGTTGGTGGACCTCTTAGATACAACTGAAGTTTTAGAAATTTGATCATGTTTATGCTATAACTTTTTATTTTCTCAACCATTCATAATAAAATTTTATGTTGCACTACTAGACACTGACCTCTACATGCTATAAAAAATCCAATCCACCATCATTACATTAAGACCTTGGAACACTGCACTAACACTTGGCGTACTAATTTTGAGGCCTTCTCACTTAGATGATTTTAAAAAATATTTAGAAGTACAAATTTATTTTGAAAAAATAGCACCGCACTAGTATTATTTGTTATCTACATGTTTGACAATTTTTGTATATTGATTTCATCATTTAGGCACTCAAAGGTTGCACTGACATGCACTTATTCACTCAGGAGGTAAAGAGACAATATCAGACTCACATTTAATAAAAGGAGAATTTCTGGGAGAGTTAAGACACCCATTCTAAGAGATTTTTAGACATAAGTGTGAGAGGAACCATTTTCAAGAGAAGAATAGTGAGTGAGGGATTGTGATAAGAAAACGGAAGAGAGAGAGAAGGTTGTGCTAAAGGGGGCACACTTCTCTAAGTGAAAAGAGGGGAACGAATTCCAAGAAGAAATCAACACTTGTTTGCAGTAAGGTGAAGGACATGCTTTCTAAGGCACATTGCAGTATAGAGAAAGTGAGTTTGTACAATATAATATAGAGAGGTTGTACAACTAAGAAAGTGAATCTATATGGCACATAAATCAAGGCATCTTATGCACACAAAAATTGAGGTGATATGTTTTGTATTTTATACTTATGTCACATACCCCAATTTTGTAAAATTATGTAATTTGTTTTATTATTTTCTGAAACATTATGTTAAACTTAATCCTAAGTAGGGATTGATGACTCAGCAGAGTCCACAGTTATGGAGTGTAATTGAGAATATTTTATTAATAATAAATAAATTATGGAGACAACAACATGGGAGAGCTGTTAAAAGAGGTTGCTGGTCAAACTGGGTGTTGGAACTAGGTGGAGAGGCAAAGGACAAGTGGCAGCATCCTCAAGCACTTCCTAAGTTGCAGGTGGCAACTTCCCTATATTTGGGGTCATGATTCCCCAAGAAAGTGGAATGTGGGCAGGTGGCTCATTAAATGACAGTTATCCCAATTAAGACCTAGGCAATCTTTAAAAGTACTCAATGAAGAGAGCTGAGGCTGCTCAGTTTTTACTCCAGGAAGAATTCATTCAGCTGAATGTGATTCAGGAGTTTCATTTGAGGAAAAGGGAAGATAGAAGGAAGTGATTTGAGTGAATGTTTGCAGGAACTTGATGCTGATTACAGCTAGTTGAGCTGTGGAAACTGTCTCAAATTCTGAGTTAATACAGAGTTGAAAGACTGTATCTGTTTTGCTGCACCTAGTTCCAATCCAGGAAGAACA
>LPNX010923706.1:213878-230597 GCA_001517045.1 Pseudotsuga menziesii | reverse complement strand
CGATACATTTATATAGTTCTCTACTGAATGAACTTGGTAACAGCATATGATTTATTTACTCTAGAATGATCTGTTAGCAGCAATCCCAAAACTTTACCTTAAGATCTGTAAGAGAAAGGAAAAACTGTGTGCGTTAGCTTTGCAGCTATGTAAGCCCAGTTTATCGCAGCAAATCCCCTTACTGTTGCAAACAGAGAACATTCAGAAAACTGAAGAGAAACTCATCTATTATCCAAAACAAAGCAAATATCATACAGTTACAAATTTAATAGCAATTACTAATTAGTATTTAACGAATGTATTAACATGTAATTATGCTATTATTTAAAAGTTTAAATTTTTTTGAAATTTCGGGGTTTTGACAACTTATGTGCTACACATTTTTCGAGGTGTGCTTCTGCTATAAAAAGGACATACTACTAAACACTAGGCCTTGTTTTCAAGGAAGATTTTTGGGCCAGTTGTATGAGGTGTTTTGGCATAATTTCCAAGAAAATTGTTTGCACGGTGATTGAGAAAAGTACTGTGTACTTTCTACTATGATATACTTGATGTTGTACTCTTAGAAATATTTTCCTAAGAAGCTCAATAAAATATTTCTTGACAGTTTTTCCCGGTTTCCAGGTTCTTAAACCAAATTTCCTAAATTATACTATAAATTTGTAGTCTGTTGTTTTATATTTATTTCCGCTGCAAAGTATACTTAGTTATTGCCTATTAGATTACAATTACATGCAAGATTCATGCAAGTGAAATGTATTGTATTTTCTTAGATTATAGAATACTGATATCAAAGTTGGCCAAGTGACTAAACAAGGTTTAAGTTCATATTTTAACATGGTATTAGAGCTAGGAATCTGAGTGATTTACTAGACTTATATTTTTTTGGTAGTTGTTGACGAGTGATTTGTGCTTAGTACAACTAAGTTGTGATTTTTGGCACTTGGTTAGTAAAATTTTCTTGGTCTTTTTCTTGGAAAAGAAGAAGAAGGCCTCAATTTGTGGAGATACATTCGAGAAGGACATGAGAAAGGTTAACTGCTTTGCTTGTCAAAAATTTAGCCACTATGTAGGCTAGTGTCCGAACAAGAAGAAAGGAAAGAAGAAGGATGAGGTAGAGGTAAGTATAGCATCGAATAAGATAGAAGAGTACTCTAAGAAGTTTGAGAAAGAGTTCTCATTAGTATCTATTCTTTCAAGTAGCAGTGTTGCTAAGATTCCAAACACTAGTGCATAGTTTGTGTATAGTGGGGCATCATACCACATGACAAGGACATGAGCTATGTTCCTAAGTGTGTTATAACTGATTTTACCACACATGGTTGATCACACTTTTATGGCCTTCCTTGTCCCTCTGCAGACTCTTTCGACCCCATGGACTATTTTTGTACCTTTGATGTTTCCAACATCATCCCTAAAAACACTCATTATTTGTTGTACGCGACTTTTAATCCCTTTCTCGCGTATATACATGGATATTACCCCTAAACCTGTGTACATTGAGATGTGTGCAAAAGGCCAAATGTTTTTGAAGTTTTCCTTGATGTGGATCCGAGTCACTTGTCTCTTGTCCTTCCATATGCCTCAAGATCGCTCGGATTTGACCTTCCATTACCCCATTGAAGCACTATATAAGGAACCCTTTGGATACATTGAAGAAGGAGGAATTGAAGAGTAAGAAAACTACAATCCATTGTTGTCATAGCTTGCTTATACTTGAGTCTGCATCCCTTTGTCCCTTGGAGCACTTTGTGTTCTTCCCAAGCTTGCCTTTGCTTGTGAGCTTGCTATTGAGAGATGGAGGATTGAGGTGGTGGAGGACTCGGTTTCTACGGTTCGCAGACGTGCCGACAGAGATTGTCACTTATGTAATCTCTGATTTACTTAATAGAAATCTATTGTCCTGTCCAATGATGTGCATTTAAATGAATATTGAATCCATGGATGTGTTTAATTGCTTATGTATTATTGATTATATATGCTAGAGTAGGCCTAACACTATATTATATAGCATGCTTTCCTTGTTTACTATTGTTGAGAGTAAATTGCTAACGCAAGCGGGATTGGAAAAAGCTCAATGGGGATCTACTACAACCGTCCAGAATAAGGTATGTTTCAAGATCCTTTAGTGTTAGATGTTGTATTTCTCTTGCATATGGGGAATGGATTGATTTCTGCAGTTTCTCTTTCTATTGTGGTACACCCCAATTTATAGGAAGTTTTCTCCGTAACAGAATTACTGACCATACTAGGGACATTCCTAGTTGTTTTTATTTGGGGATTTTCAGCATTCAATGTGCTTTTCTTGCTCTGATTTTTCTGTTTCTATGTCGGGTCTAGGGGCATGATTACCCAGTGGTATCCTGGAGAAGTAAATTTTGTCTCAGTTTGTCCATCTACCTTATTTTTCTATCTTTTTCTTCCTATACGTTGGTTTTGCTTTCACATTCGCATATACATGCGGGTTTTCCTAGAAAAATCACGTATGTACGCAGGATTACTGAGAACAGTCGCATATGCCCTGATTTTTTGCTTTTGGGGGAAGATTAAGTGTTGCTGGGTGATTTTGGGTGATTGTTGAGTATTCTTTGATGCTTATGGAGTCTGTATCTCCCGTCTATTTCTGACCAGAGACTCTTTTTGAGTTAATTTTTGAAAAATGTTCTTAGCATTTCATTTTCTATTTTTGTTTTGGGATTAGTGCATTAGGTCTCTTTTACATTGGTGCTTTGCTTAGCTATTGTCTATGAGTGCTTACAGATTCTAAGGGTTGTAGAGACATACTTTTTCTTTTTATCTCATTTAATTCAAAAATACAAAAACATTTTGCTTTTTTGCATTGTTATACATTGTTTGCATTTTGCATTTAGCATGGTACTTGCATTAGGTTTGCTTGGTGAATATTAGTCAAATTTTCATATAGGAAATGATTGCATATACATTTGAAGGAAAAATTTTGCACTTCATGTAGTAGCATACCCTGTTTTTCATTCAACACAGTGCATTTGCATCGATTGTTAGGTGTGCATTTTACTTCTTGTTGTGTCATCACATCATTAGTTTCACACCCATTTACCCTTTGAGTAATAAAGCCAATTAAAATCAATGCATAATAAAATGAATTACACTCTTTTCTTTTTTAGGGTGCACCAACAAGACTAGGTTTTAGGGTCTTGGAATAGTTCATTGTGAGTCAATTCTCCAAGACCACTAAACAAAACAATTAGGTGTATGTCCAGGTGGGAGTGTGAAATCCTTTATATAATTAGTGTTCTCGGGATCCTCCTCTTACAAGGGAGTTAAGCATGAGGCAGTGTGAGCAGTTATGATTGGGATGACCCCTAGTTGTAACTAAGTATCACCGGAGATATTTCTAGGATTGTATTCGTATCTGGGGGCTCTTTTGAGAGTTTCAGGCTTTGCTACCCTGCCCATGCGATCAATCCCACCTGCGAATGTCTGCCTGAGCATTGATTATATCGAGGTGACCTTAGTTGCCTTACCTAGGTTATCGAGGGGGTATCTGTAGAGGTTATTCTATAGGTGTGCTGGCCAGGTAGGGGTCAGACAACACAATCGTGATATGCATTGAAGCTAAGGGCCACGATAATTGGTTACGAACCTTTGCTTGTTGTGTATGGGAGTCTCAAGGCTCTCCTAGGCGAGACATACCTGCTTCATTCAGGATCTCACATATCCTACCATTGTTTGCTTGCGATTTGGATTTACATTTTATAGGTGTATGCTCTATGCACGCTAGTTTTACTACGATTTGCATAATTAGATTGAGTCTTTTTATTTTTTGAGTCATTGTGGATTCGAGCGCGGCACCCCACCATTCTCGTTGTTTATCAGGACTTCCACCTTTCACGTCTTCTCCTCCTTTGGGAGAGAGAGCCAGAAAGTTCGAGCGCACTACTTCTCACTTTGATTCACACACCATGGGAGATCATAAGGATGAGATTCCAGAGATGTCTTCTCCACCTCACGAGGTTGGGAAGGAAGATCCTATTAGCACATATGATGCTTCACATGAACAACCTTCACGATATGGTTATGATCCCTCATTCATAGGTTGCCAATATTGGTTTCTGGGCAACGAGACTCACCATGAACCCATAAGAACTAGTCATGTTAGATATGACATGTATGATATCCCTGCACCTGATTCGGCACATCGTGTTGAGTCTGAAGTTGGTCCTAGCACTATTCCTAGGGGCACTCCCATCCCTTTCCATGCGGATAGATTTGGGAGCACTAGTCACATTGCACCCTCCATCCTTGTGGTGGAGGAAACTTCACATGTTCATCCTAGACCTAGTGTTAGTAATCCTATGCGGATACTAGAACTGAGACAAGTGAACATTGGGAACACCACTTACATTCTTTTTCATGTCCCCTCGTCTTCAAAACCTGTTCCTTCAAATGCGTTTTTAACGACTCATCCTCCCCCTGGTTCATGTGGGCCTTTAGGATGGAATGTTGCTACTAGCCATGTTCATTCTACGATTGCTCACATGGTAGTATCTCAGAGTCAAGTACCTCCTATTGTGTCAGCAGGTCATGTACATGTTTCTAGATCGTCTCATGTTCCAGCTTCTGGAGCTTCCCATACCCTTTAACTATGGACATTCTCATGGTACATCCCATGGAACACCTTATGGAGCTTCTCATGGACATTCGTATGGACCGCACTATGGATAAAACAATCAACCGTATGGGTACGGATATCAACAACCCACTTACTCTTCCAATTATGGCTTTGTAGCGCCTCATAATCAAGGCACCCCACATCATAATGCTTCCATGCAACCCTACATGGGTCAAATGGGAGGAGGTTATTATGGCCAAGGCCATGGTATTTATAGCAATCAACATTACATGAATCAAAACTACCAGGGAGCATGGAATTGACTAGCTCAACCTAGGCTCCCTTTCCTTGCAACTTTGAACTTTCCTAACTTGTTGAGATTGATGAACGATCATGTGTCTCATACCCCGGCATGGCCGACTGTCCCTAACAAGTGTCCTTCGAACATCCCCAAGTTTGAAGGTAAGGTTGGTGAATATCCTGGTGAGCATGTCACCACTTTCCACCTTTGGTGCTCTTCCAATTCCTTACATGATGATTCCATTCCTTTGAGGCTATTTCAACGCACCCTAATGGGTCCTGTAGCGAAATGGTATATAGAGTTACCAAGGGGGGGGGCTTATGTTACGTTTGATGATCTTGCGTTGACTTTCCTTAATCATTTTTGGCTACCCGTACGTTACGATGTCGGTACCGAACTCTTGTCGACCTTCCGGCAAGATAAAGACACACACATTTCAGATCATATTCAAGAGTGGCGTAGACAAAAATGGTTAATCATAGCATTTATACCACCAGATTTTATTCTTGAGTGGTTCCTCAAATCTTTATTACCTTACATAGCAAAGGATGTTTCGACATCCTAAGTTCAAAACAAGGAACAAGCTATTTTTAGGGCACAAGAGTTGGATTTGATCTATGCTCAATCCATACTTTTGTATGAGATTATACCCAATTCTCCTAGGTCCAATTTCAACCCCAAGGTCAAGCCTGGGCCACATGCCAATGGTATTGTGGGATGTACAAGTACCAAACTTTTGGACTCGGTTGTGAAACAAGTGAGCCAATTGTCAATCAATCAGTATGCATCGGGACAAGCTACGGCTTTGTCTCAACCTACCCAATCATCGAATGTACTTTCCATGAAAATGTCGAACCCGAAAGGCAACCAACAGCCTCGAAGGAATAAGAAAAAATGAAAAAATAATCGTAAGGGTGGGAACAAGAACAGAAATGCTAATAATAATGACAAGAACACTAATGCTGGGGGCGACAAGCAGTCTAAACGTAAGGTGAAGTTTCCTTGCAAATTGTGTAAAGAAGACCATCTCACTCACTTGTGCCCTCATATGGAAGATGCCTCGAGGTTCATAGCACAGGTCCTAGCTGTGTTAACTAATCCTTTACCCAACAATCAAAATATGAACTCGAGGACCATTGTTCCTCGTTGTGCATCGGGTGGAAATCAAAACCCACCGGAGGCCACTAGTGGTCATGGATGCATCAACATGATGAGTGCTACTAAGGTTGTGACTCGTATGAAAGACTATGGTTTGTCACAACCAAACCTTGGGAAAGAACCTTCACCACCCGAGATCCCTTTGCGAATCGAAAATCCTATGGATAAACCTGAAGCTCCACCTCACATTCCTAATAGAGTCTTAAAGCGTTTGGGGCACAATCCTAATGGCTAAGCCACCTAGAACTATTCAGTTGTTGAGGATTTGGGTCAGACTCCTTGTGCCATGTTTGCGTTAGAAGTGCTTCAAAGTTGTCCTCTGCAGAGGAAAGCTTTGTTATCTGCTCTTGGGTTCAGTGATGATAACTCTTCTACTATGATCAAACTTGAAACCATGGGAGTACAGCCTCGCTTTCCTTACTATGTGTCTCTTTTGATTCATGTAGAGTGTATTTACAACACCGTCAAGCATACTATCATTGATGAAGACGTTGCCACTTACGTGATGTATTTGTCTTGTTGGAATGGCTTGGGTTCTCCCGAGTTGTCTCAATCCGCTACTATGTTGACAGCTTTCGATGGTAGATCGTTTCAGCCGCACAGAATTCTTCCTTCCTTAAAATTCCAATTGGGAGGGAAGACCATCGCGATCGAGGTCGAGGTGGTTGATGCCCCCCTTGACTACAATCTTTTGCTGGGTTGGAATTGGATGTATAGTATGCAAGCCGTAGCTTCTTCCCTCTTTCGAGTGATATGCTTTTCGTTTAATGGGAAGATTGTTACGATTGATCAAACATCATTCCAAAATCCGAGTGTCAATGCATCATCAGGAGCTTCTATCCCGATTATTGATCATTCTCATCCGGCAACTAGGAGTGTGGGCGTAGGTATGTATCCTTCTCTTATGGGAACCTTTAATTGTCATGTGCTCATTTTTATGATTGGGTCTAGTTTTGGTGGGGCTTCATCCTCGTTGAATTCAGTATCTTTTCGCACTACCCATATGGAAGATCCTTCACTGAGTACTTTGAATATGCCCACTGAGACTGACGTGTCGTTGCCTGCAACGATGGTGGCTTATTAAGAGAATCTTGATCAGGTTGCAGAGCCTAGTCCTTCCTCTTCACGGACAGAGGAGGAGGACCCATATGTGGTGCCGGCATGGGCAGTAGAGTCATCTCACTCACATGATTTCCTCGATGATGTTTTTCCATTGGATTAAGCTATCCTTGAGGCCATGTCGAGAGTTGAGTAACCTTGGGAGGAATTGCATCATACATCATATTTTCTTCCTAACCTTGATTGTATGGAGTGTGATGACTTTAGGGAGATTATTAGCAAGAATATTGGTAGCCTCGTGGTTCCATTAAGCTCTCCTGGTTTGATGGTTGATGGAAACATGGCTAATGTATCACCAACTATTCCTATCAATAATTCTCGTGATCCTGGCAAGGTTGAGAATGTCTACATTGGGGCGGATTGTTCCCCTGATGAGATCAAAGAGTATACCACATTGTTTAAAGAGTTCCATGACATCTTTGCTTGTTCATACGATGAAATTTCAGGTATCGACCCTCATATTATCGAACATGAGATCAAAACCGATCCGGATGCAAAGCCGGTTTGACAGCGTTTGCGTGCAGTGAATCCTAGAAAAGCACCTGACATTAAGGCTAAGATAGAGAAACTATTGAAAGCTGGTTTTATCTATCATGTTCCCTTGACAGAGTGGGTTTCAAATCCCATTCCGATGGATAAGAAGTAGGGAGCGATCCGTATGTGCACTGATTTCTGTGACCTAAATCGTGCATGTCCTCATGATAATTTACCCACACCATTTATTGATCATATTTTGGATGAGTGTGCCGGGAGTGAGGTATTTTCCTTTATGGATGGTTTTTTTGGATATAATCAGATTCATATTAAGCCCAAGGATCAACATAAGACTGCATTTATTTGTCCTTGGGGTACTTTTTCATATCGAAAGATGCCTTTCGGCCTTAAAAATGCCGGAGCTATGTTTCAGTGGGCCATGACCTTAATTTTTCACAATCTCAAAACAATTATTGAAGTATATTTGGATTATCTCGCTGCTCACTCTTGTTTGAGAGTGTGTCATCCATATCATTTGAGATTAGTATTCGAAAGATGCCGTCATTACCAGGTTCATTTAAATCCTCATAAGTGAATATTTTGCGTGACTGTTGGTCGCTTGCTAGGATTCATCGTATCCAAGGAAGGTATAAGAGTCGATCCCTTAAAGGTTGAGGCAATACTTTAATTGTATCCCCCACGTAATATTAGACATCTTCAGTGTTTGCAAGGCATGGCAAACTTCTTGCGAAGATTCATGGTTAATTTTTCCAATTTGACTAAAGGCTTTATGCGTCTTTTGAAGAAGGAAACTCCTTTTTACTGGGATAATCGAGCCCAAGAGTCCTTTGATGCTCTTAAGCGATCCTTAGCAATGGCCACCGTGCTTAGTCCACCTGACTATAGCCGTGATTTCTTGATTTATGTGGTCGCGTCCATGGAGACGGTTGGTATGGTTTTGGTTCAGGAAGATGAGGAGATCCATGAGCATGTCATATATTATTTGAGTTGAAACCTTATAGATGTAGAACTTCGCTATTCCCATGTGGAGAAGCTAGCCTTGGCTACCGTTCATGCGGTTCAGCGTTTGAGACACTACATTCTCCTTTGCCAAACCTTGGTCGTAGCTCATATCAATCCATTTCAGTTCGTCCTCACTAGAAGGATGATTGGGGGAAAATACAATAAATGGATTGTCATTTTGCAAGAGTTTGATCTCAAGTTCGTTTCGGCGAAATCGAAGAAATCATTGATCTTTGCGGAGCTTATATCCAATTTTCCAAGTTTGGAGGAGGAGGAAGTTTATGAGGATACATTTGTTGATGAGCATATTTTCCTTATATCAACTTTGGACCCATGCTATGGGGATATCATTGTATATTTGCAAACATTGAAGGTCCCTACTCACCTATCACGGGATGAGCGACGACAATTACGTCATGTAGCTAAGAACTACCTTATAGTGGATAACACTTTGTACTGTCGTGGGGTAGATTCCATTTTGCGTTGTTGTTTAACCCATGATGAGGCTAGGGTTGTGCTGAATGATTGCCATGGAGGGGCGTGTGGTGGTCATTTATCTGGGATTTCTATAGCCCAAAAAATATTGAGAGCAGGATATTTTTGGTCGTCAATCTTCAGATATTGTGTTAATGCGATCAAGAAGTGCCACCCTTGCTAGGTCTTTGCATGCAATATGCGCTCGCATCCAGCCCCGTTACATCCTATTGTCACCGCCGGTCCCTTCACCAAGTGGGGTCTTGACTTTATGGATTGCAACCCAACTTCAACTGGGGGGCATCATCACATTATTGTGTTTGTTGATTACTTCACGAAATGGGCAGAGGCTATGCCCACAATTAAATACGACGGTGAGACAGCCGCGCATTTCATGTTCAACCAAATTATCACCCAGTTTGGCATTTCGAAAGAGCTTGTCACTGACCATGGTAGGCACTTTTAGAATAAAATGATGGAAGAGTTGGCTTCCAAGTTAGGGTATAAGAAAGAACATTCATATTCTTATTACCCTCAAGCGAATGGACAAGTTGAAGCAATGAATAAATCACTTAAGTCTATTCTCCAACGAACCATCACAGGAAGCAAGACCAATTGGCATATTATGTTGTATCCTTCTTTGTGGGCATATAGAACCGTGGTTAAGACTACCACCTGTTTCTCTCCATATCAGCTTGTACATGGGGTGGAGTTAGTTTTACCGATTGAATGCGAAATCCCTTCTCTAAAGCTAGCTGTAGAGATTCTACCTGACACTTCCGCATTGGAAGAGTGTTTGGTCCACTTAGAGTAGTGTTGAGATGCCTTAGTGGCTCTAGAGGTTAACAAGCGTCGCGTCAAGTTCTAGTATGATACGTTTGTCCGCCCAAGGAGGTTTAATGAAGGTGACTTGGTCCTTTTGTGGGATCAAGCTAAGGAACCCTTGGGGGTAGGGAAATTTAATCCCATGTGGCATGTTCCTTACGTGGTTAAATGAGTCTTAGAGAAAGGCGCTTATGAGCTGGTTGGTTATGAAGGGACAGCCTTGGTGGATCCTAGAAATGTGCTCTATCTCAAAAAATACTATGCATGATCTTCAACCAAGGCTAATTGTTGTATATTATTGTACAGTTTTGCATTGCATAGTTAGGTTTTCTTATCGTGATCGGGTTTGTTGATTAGTTTTCATTTCTTATGGCAGATGACGATGGAGTCTTCCATTTACATAGGATTCATTGATGGTGCTAGACACCACACTCAAAACTCAGCTTCAGCTACTTGGGTGATTTATACCCCTATGGGTCAAGTATTGTCTTCAGGAGGCATATGTTTACGGCCTTCTTCAAACAATGTTTCTAAATATAGTGTCGTCATTGAGTTATTGCATGATGCCATTTCACATGGTGTTCATTCTCTTGAGGTACGTCATGATTCGCAGTTAGTGGTTTCATAGCTTAATGGCTTGTATCGTATTAGGGATCCGACATTATTACGAAGATTCTTACATGTGAGATTTCTAGAACAGAAATTTGAGAATATAACATACATTCATGTTCCAAGAGTTTTAAATCAAGTTGCTGACTCATATGCTAACTATGTGTTAGATTGGAATTTGTTTCATAGACCATAAGAATATCACAAACATACATTTTACACGTGTAAATATAAATAAAACTGATCATCATAAAAGTTTTTTTCATTAATATCCAAAAAGTGATGTCATCATACATAAGTGTCATATACAAAATTGGGGTTTCCGAGCCACCAACATCTAATACACGGTCATACAAAAATGAATACACTCAGGTCTCTGAGGAGGAGGAGGGTTTTGATCATGATATAGCACTACAACTCTAGCTAGCTGTCGAAAGAGTTGAACCCATGCTCGTGGTACACCAACCACCTGACGCTGCATTACCTCAGGCAAGTCCTTGACTTGTGCCATGGGTACCCTGTGTGTCAAGCGAATGAAGTTTGTGTGGATGCTTTGCAGCATCCGCACCCATGATATCGTTTCCTCTTCCCCTCAATTGATGATGAGGGAAGCCTTCTGGTCGTCGTGGTCCTACATCTGCATACACATGACAGATTGTCACTATGTGTCGTCACACCAAAAATATGTCTTTTAAGTCAATATATCAAAAAACAAAAAAATTAAATAATTTAGAAACTTAAAAGTTGGGTTTGGGATTATTTACCTATGTCGCCATAAGATGCCCCTAGTGGTAGTGGCATATCCGAATCTCCGCAGAAGTCTATCCCTGCATAGGGGTAGTCATCTATGTCGATGATCTGTCTCCACCACCATGGAAAGAAGTCTGTTAGGTAGGGGTTATCCACCCTACCTCCAGCCAGTCTGCGCATGAAATTTTCCCAACGTCGCTGGGTTGGATCCCAAACTCCATGTGGAACAATGTCCACCCTAGGGCTTAGCCTTGGCACCCACTCAAAGAAGAAAGTGCTTAATATGCTTCTGAACCCAAAGTTTGACACCCTTCCCATCTTGTAGTCACCGAGCCGTTATTTCATGTTGCTCAACAACGTCATACTCCAGTCATACACTATAGGTCGCATACACTCTACCGCATAGAACATCATTGGCCGTGAGGCCTGGTGAAGTGAAGCTAACCCTACAATCCTACCTAATGCCAAAAGTATGGCCTTTAGCCCCAGAATATGGGTAGATTTTGTCGAGATTTGACTCCCAACCTTTTCCATCTCCGGAAAGCATTACATAGCTATCATACTCATCAATAGTCTGCCCACCTCCTAGCCCATGAGATCGGAGGTTCACCATCTCTCCTCGTCAAGACAAACCAGTGATAAAGTATATGTCCTCAACCTCAATGTTGAGCGACATCCCATCAATCTGAAATGTCTTAGATTCTGGATCCTAGTAGTCCACCAGCAGCTAGAGTAGTCTTGGTTTGGCCCTTAGGCTGTCAAGACACCAAAACTTGTATAAACCACATGCCTGTAATGCTTGTTGGGCCATAAGATCACCTTGCACAGCCTCATCCACATCAGCATGCTCTCTTTCCCTCCACTCTAACACCATCTTACAAAAAAAACCAAAGTTTTGATCATTTTTTGCCTTCGAAAACCTTGTTTGCGGCCTTATATGCAGTTGTTCTCAAAACAGTCGTGTATGTACGCGGTTTTTGGTGCTTTTTCCACGTATGGAGAGCCCTATACGCGGAAAAAAGGTCGATTTCCATGTGGGATGAAACGCACAAGTATGGATGGCTTAAAAAATAAAATGGACCATGAAAATTCAAAAAAATTGCATGAAATTGGAAGAGGAGGGCATGAGAATCTTCCTGGATCAAACAAGGAGATATTCTGCTGGACAATGCTCCCAGAATTCGCTTCTGAAGTTCTGAGCTCAAATACAGTATGTTGGGTAAAAATTTCAAATGATATGAAAATTTTTAAATTTTTTACTATTTATAGAAAAATTTTGACATGTTTACCCACCTTCTATAGTTTTTTACCATTTTGGACCGTTTGAACTAATTTGATGATGTAGGAGTCCATTTTGAGTGCGGTTTGACCATGGCTTTGATCTATTCGTTCCTACTGCAGGTATTATGTCTAAACTGGCATATAGGTTAGGTTTCACATCCGTTTTCATTTTGCATAACCTTATGACCGTTTCATTTTAACCTTAGGTACGAACCCATTCCATCTTGTCACGGAACCTTCTTGCTTCTTTTAGAAGTGACATGTTGCGAATGGTAGAGATTTACCATACATGGGTACCCTATTTAGATCTTGGTTTGCATTTGGTGCCCATGCCGACATTTCTCCTTTAGGGTGTGGGAGTCGTTTGTATAGTACTTCCATGACTTTGAGCAAGAGCTTCATACTCCTCTTGACCTTTATGCTTCCCTTTTCCCGAGGACTCTATTGTATATGTCAAGTTGTAATTGCATTATCATGAGTTTTTCTTACCTTTTTTTAGCCTTATGTCAGCTTCCCTAACTTTGATTATCAGCCATATAGCCCGAGCTTGTCTCATGTCTAGCCAAGCAGAGTTGTTTTATATATCTTTTGCAGCTTGATTCCCCATTTTTTACCGGGAGGGGACTTTCCCTCGAGTGTCGTTATCCTGCACATGTTTCCTTGCATTGAGCATAGGTATGTTCCACTGCTTGGAACTAGTTTTTTTTCCCTTTGACACTCGTCTCCTCCTAGATTTGTAACTATAAAGCACTTTTATTATTTTTCAAGCTTTTCAAAATATCTGAAAAAGTCCAAAAAAAAAAATCAAAAAACCAAAAAGCTGAACAGGAAAAGATGTTATCTTTGGAAGCATTTGAGTCGTGTCACCTTCGAACAGAGCACTGTATATCACATCCATTGGTTGGGTTAGTAGTTTGAATTTAGGAGCTGTACTCGTATCTGTTGGAATATAATCCGTCAGGATTATATGTTATTGTAAATATTAGGAATATGAAGAGACTCTCGGATGTGTGATCCCAAGAGTCATTGTAAATGTATAAATAAAGGCATTCTATGGAGAAATAATATGAATTCGGGAGTTATTTCACCTAATAGTGGTATCAGAGCGAGTGCCTACCATAAATCTTGCCTGTATGCTTGTCAGTCCTAGCAGTCTCACTGCCAAACCTTCATCCATCCTTCCTTCTACTTATTTATTTCAGGCTTCCTACCCCATCAGTCTGTATTTGCATGCATTTTCCTACAGCTTGGGTGCCAATAATTCTGTGCATCCACCTGCAAGATTCCACTTAGTAGGCGTTTTAGGAAAAATAACGGTTTGCCTCTCTTTTCTACGTTAGCATTGGGGTCTGCCATTCATTTCAACCTCTGTGTGGAGAACCCTAATCGGTGTAAGTGAAGATTATTGCGCATTTTTTAGAACTATGTGAGCCACATCTACGTGACAGCGCCCCTTTACTGTGCATGGTTGATAGTTGTGGATCATTGAGAGTTCTCAACCTGCATGAGACTCTACCATCATGGAGAGAGTTCACGACTGCTGATACCTTGATATATCTTGTTGATACCGTTGTGCTGCATCGTGGAGAGAGCGCTTGTCTCCCAAGAGATGTGTATCTTTTTTGTTGCAAGTTGTGCATTGATGACACGTCTGGTCTTTATTCACGAACTCTTTACTAAAACTGCAAAATGCTCTAATGGTGAACTCCCTTTGCGTGAATATTAGTGTGATTGTTGAATGAATCGAGTTGCGGTTTCGACTGGTGCGGTGAGCGTGGATCGAACACCAATGTGGTACTCCCTTATCTCTCATTATAAGTGGAGTGTAGTGTGTCTCAAGATTTTGGAAGTGGAGACTATTGTCACGGTTCCACCTTGCTTTATAAACTGCTTCTGTGGGTGAAATATTTGCTCCTCGACCTCCCTTCAGTGTGCGTGCAGCTTGAGCATCAACATTGAAGTTTGAAAAAAAAATGAGCTGCAACATGGCTGCAAAGCCTACTTTTCTTTGACCTGTGATCCCATGTTACTTGCCTCTGAAATCAAAGATATCAGAGCATAATCTTGTTTATGTGGTTGTGTTCTCTCATAGAGAATTGAGGGATTGCTATGGTGAAATATTGGTAAATCTCATGGAGTGTATGCATCGGTCTCCCAAGTGCGTGGGCGCTTTCTAGCTTGTAATCTAATTCTGATATCTCTTGTGAAAACTGCGAGAAGGTTGTTGCAATTCGAGACCATCAATATATTGTTTCCTGGAGAGTGAATGTTATGGTGAAAAGATTATTCTTTTGATGATGTGTGAGATTGATATTGAAGCAATGATGAGTCTTGATCCTGCAAGTTCTTTGATGAATGACAATTGGAGATTGCTGGTAGAGAACATATAGCTGAAGATTCATGCCTTTTCTCAATCTGCATGAAGGTAATAAGTTGCATAAATTTTTTTTATGTATTTCCTGTGACCGTTGGAAGTGCATAAAACCTAATTTTTGCCCTAATTCTTGTGCGTGGACTTTTTTTTGGAAAGTCTACAAATATTTTCATATGTACGATATGGTTGCTGTGTATTGAAGAGGCCTGTGACTGCTGTATTGAAGCTTTGAGTTTGAATGTATGTGTATGGGAGTGTTGGGGTTTCTCCTTTCTATTTAAAGTTGTGCTTTGAGCTCGAAACTGTGACCAGTATAGGAGAAGATTGTTGGTGTTTGCTGTGACCGCTTTGAAGACTGATTATCATTGACATTGTTGTAAAGCTTGAGGAAGGTGGAGACTTAGACCTCCACCTTTACTCTTTCTTCTTTTTCTCCTATTGTTTTAGTTGCAAGATTCAATCACAGAAGATGCAATCTATAGCATCTGTAGTTGGTGCCACTCTCACTGGCAAAGACCAATCCAAAGATCATCCCAAAGGAGAAAGCAGCAAGAGAGGTAGAGGAAGAAGAAAATTCGGAGCTAGAGGAGGCAGAAACAACTCCAGCAAAAGATCAGATTTGAAGTGCAAGCGTTGTGGAAAGATTGGACACACAGCAGATCAGTGTTGGGCTTCGTGGGACTCCATCAAAGACAGACATAACCAGAAGAAAGATGACAATAAGAACCAATATGCTAGTAAATCTTCAGATTCTTCTCATTGTATTGTTGCACATTGTAATCTTGGTATTAATGAAATGATTTCACTTTCATCTTACACAGATTGTTGGCTACTTGATACTAGTACAACATCACACATGACTTTTAGAAAAGACTGTTTTGAAGAACTTAATGAAACAATAAATGGCATAGTTTACTTTGCAGATAAGTCAAGTCTTAAACCAAAGGGAATGGGCACCATTCGGCTGAAGATGCCTGGGTTCCCTGATTTCTTCTTGAAGAATGTTCTTTATCTTCCAGAGTTGCAGAGAAGCCTGCTGTCCTTGGTGCAGATTCGACTGCAAGGCCATTCCATCCACATGTTTGATGGAATCGTAGAAATAAGAAAGTCCTCTGACAACCAAGTCATCATGACTGGATACGAAGATGGGAAGCTGCTGAAGCTAAAGGGTTCATCTGCAAGGGTTCAGAACTATGCCTACCTCTCTCAGCATGGAGAAGGTAATTTGTCATCAAGTTTATTGTGTCATGCAAGATTTGGTCATCTGAATTATAACAGTCTTCGTTTGTTGAGAAAGAATGGTGTATTTGGTTTTCCCACCATTCCCAAAGAGGAGCAAATTTGATGCATGTATATTAGGGAAACACAGTAAGCTGCCATTCCATGAATCTAATTTCAAATCAAGTAGGAAATTAGAATTAGTGCATTCTGATTTATGTGGCCCAATGCCAACTCCTTCTGCCAATGGGAATAAGTATTTTATGACCTTTGTTGATGACTACTCAAGAATGTGCTGGATTTACTCATTAAAGACAAAATCAGAAGCATTTCAAACATTCAAGGACTTTCATGCATTGATAGAAAAACAAGCACAATCTAATATTGGTACACTTCGTACTGACAATGGGAAAGAATACACTTCAAATTATTTTGAAGATTATCTTTGCCAACATGGAATTGCACATCAGACTACAGTTCCCTACAATCCTCAACAAAATGGTGTAGCAGAAAGAATGAATG
>LPNX010923706.1:77089-212589 GCA_001517045.1 Pseudotsuga menziesii | reverse complement strand
AGGTGGATGACTTCAAACTTATTGGGTACTCAGACTCAGATTTTGATGGCGATAAGGAGACAGGAGTATCAACTTCTGGATACACTATGAGTCTTGCATTAGTAGCTGTCTCGTGGAGATCATGCAAACAGTCAGTTTCGGCAGATTCAACAACAGAAGCAGAATATGTGGCTGCAGCTGAAGCAACGAAAGAAATAGTATGGCTTAGGAAGATACTTGAAGATTTGCAAGAAAAACAAGAGAACTCCACTCCATTATTGATCGACAATACTTCTGCAATCAAGCTGGATAAGAATCCCAGATTCCATGATCGAACCAAACACATCAATACAAAGTATCATTTGATTCGACATCATGTAGAGGCCAGGACAATCCATCTTCGACATTGTTCCACAAATGATCAAGTTGCAGACATCTTCACCAAAGCGCTTGGATGAGAAAAGTTTGAAAGATTCAGAAACATGCTCGAACTTACTAACACCCCTTCGGATTAAGGGGGGGATTGTTGGAATATAATCCGTCAGGATTATACGTTATTGTAAATATTAGGAATATGAAGAGACTCTCATATGTGTGATCCCAAGAGTCACTGTAAATGTATAAATAAAGGCATTCTATGGAGAAATAATATGAATTTGGGAGTTATTTCACCTAACAGTATCTATGAGTTTATCTCCACCAACTGGTTAAGCTTCCAGTCCCTATGGAGCCTCTGTCAATGCCTCATGTGTCGCAGAGATGTCCCAATTTTGTATATCGAGTCTATGCTGCCTACATTCAGTCACCATTCACCTTTATGCTCTTGTTCAAAGGAATTTGAAGCCTGAGTCGACCATTCCTCAGTTGTCTTGACTTTGCATGTCGGCCATTCCCAGTACTATTATTGGTTCGTGCACATCTTGTTCGAGTCCTTCCACATTATACAGTGTTGTTGAGTACCTCGTGTTGGTTGATGGGGGATGTCTTAATTCCCTTCTTCCAGCGGATTCCATCTCATCGACTTCAGATCATTTATTCTATGATAGGAGTCTAGAGTCATTTGAGTGCCTTGAGACTTACACTCATCAATGGTAGGTTCTCTCGCCATCGATAGTTTTGGGAATACATCAATGTCCCCTGATTGATGGATTCTTCCAAGTGTTCGACCTCAACACATTTATTCACACTTGTTAGATTGTAGTCTAGTACCTTGATTCCCATTTTCATTATCAGTGGGTGATCTCGTGTATGTTAACGGTATACATCAATGACCGGTAATTAGACGATGGACTACTGTGTTCAACCTCAAGACCTCTATTCACATAGTAGGACATGTACTCATAGCAGTTTATGTAGAAGACTTTCCAGATTGGTGGCATTTCATATATGCTACCTCCTTGATCGTGCCAGTGTTCATGAGATTTCAGTTCTCATGACTTGATTCCAGTGTATGTTAGATATCTTCAGCCACTATGGAGATCTTGATCCATGGTATATCTTCAGCTTTCATGGAGATCTTGTTCCTTTGTATATCTTCATCATGGATATTATGATCTATTGTATATTGTACATGGTGATGACCACACATGTCACAGTTTGTATATCATGCCTATTCATGGCCATTGTACTCTTATGTATCCGGGACTGCTATTTGTATTTGTAGTCATGTGCAGAGTTTGATGATTGTATTATACTGTTGGATGGATGGTTCTTCCACCTAGTTCTTCATCACTCCACTTCTAGGATAGATTTATAATTTATTTTGGCCATCATGTTACCCCTCTGACCTCACACATTAGGGGGCATTTGTTATAGCTGATTTTACTATGCATGGTTGATCACACTTTTATGGCCTTCCCTGACCCTATACAGACTCTTTGGACCCCATGGACTATTTTTGTACCTTTGATGTTTCCAAGATCATCCCTAAAAACACTCATTATTTATTGTATGTGACTTTTAATCCCTTTCTCGCGTATATACATGGATATTACCCCTAAACCCGCGTACATTAGGATGTGTGCAAAAGGCCAAATGTTTTTGGAGTTTTCCTTGATGTGGATCTGAGTCACTTGTCTCTTGGCCTTCCATATGCCTTGAGATCGCTTGGATTTGACCTTCTATTACCCCATTGAAGCACTATATAAGGAACCCTTTGGATACATTGAAGAAGGAGGAATTGAAGAGCAAGAAAACTATAGTCCATTGTTGTCGTAGCTTGCTTATACTTGAGTCTGCATCCCTTTGTCCCTTGGAGCACTTTGTGTTCTTCCCAAGCTTGCCTTTTCTTGTGAGCTTGCTATCGAGAGATGGGGGATTGAGGTGGTGGAGGCCCAGGTGGAGGACTCAGTTTCTACGGTTTGCAGACGTGCCAACAGAGTTTGTCACTTATGTAATCTCTAATTTACTTAATAGAAATATATTTTCATGTCCAATGATGTGCATTTAAATGAATATTGAATCCATGGATGTGTTTAATTTCTTATGTATCATTGATTATATATGCTAGAGTAGGCCTAACACTCTATTATATAGCATGATTGCCTTGTTTATTGTTGTTGAGAGTAAATTGCTAACATAAGCAGGATTGGAAAAAGCTCAACGGGGATCTACTACAACCGTCCGGAATAAGGTATGTTTCGAGATCCTTTAGTGTTATATGTTGTATTTCTCTTGCATATGGGGAAGGGATTGATTTCTGCGGTTTCTCTGTTTGTTGTGGTACACCCCAAGCCATAGGAAGTTTTCTACATAACAAAGTGCTTTACATGTTGACTCAAAAATAAATGTTGATAGTGGGTTGTACACCACGCATGCAGTGGTGGGAGTTGGACGTGTCAGATTCCAAATGGAGTCAAGAGGACATATGGAGGTGGCTTATGTGTACTTTTACCAAAGCTAAAATTGAACTTATTCTCATTTTCGGCTCTCAAGGATGATGGATATGTAGTCCTATTCAGTAATGGAAAGGTGATTATTCGTTCCTTGCACTAGTACAAAATGAGAAATTAGTGACTAAAGAAATTACTAAAATTCACATATAAATTACTATTTTTCAATCGACGACTAATAGAAAATAACTTAGTCGCATTTATTTTAGTCATTATAGTTTCCTTATTTATTCGTATATTTGGTCATTTATTTAGTCATTAATTGTCGCAATTAATGATGAAACATACGACTAAATAAGACAAATATTAATGACTAAAGTAAATATGAATAGGTTAGTCAAGCTATAAGATAATAAAAATTAGATACTAATAGTCGTGTATAAGCGAATTTTCATCGTTTTTTAGTCACAAATTTATCATTTGTAGTAATCAATTATCTCTATTTAGTAGTTCAAATTCATTATATAAATGACTAATTTACTAATTTTATATTATTTCATTTTCATTCATTTTTAATCAATATAAACAACTAATTTAGTGGTTTATTCATTTTATTTGTGTTCATTATTAATCAATATAAATTAATTAGTATGATAATGTGAGTAAATTAAAAAAATGTCATACAATATTCATGTTCATTTAGTAATATGAATACACGTGTGAATCATGCAAATTCACATTAGTTAATTACAACACTAAATAATATCAATTACAAACATATATAATTTCAACCATGCAAATTATATTATATGAAATGTCAAGCATTACAATATATATGAGTTTCCAATAGAATATCCCTTAATGAAATAATATTGGTCCATAAAAAAATTGTCTCCATACTTTACATGAAAATCATCTACGCCGATGCCTTTTTAAAATATTACAATGGCCACTAAGTGGAACCTTTGTAATTCCCACATAAATCCAATTATTCCCTTATTGTCATTTAACTAACACCCACTATGCTCTCACATGTCTTGTTTCCCAACATGTGTCCTTTATGTCCCTTGAATTCCATGTATTTTCCTATGTAGAAGCCATCTTTTGATTTTATGATTTGAGACTTGAGATTTTCTATCCTCTAAAAATTCCACACTACAAAGGTGAAGAGACGAGGTATCAATTAATATTGAATTAAAGAATGTTGCAAACAACTATGAAGTGAAAAGACGAGGTATTAGCTAATACTGAATTAAAGAATGTTGCAAACAACTATGAAGTGAAAAGATGAGGTATTAGCTATTAGTGAATTAAAGAATGTTGTGAAACACGCTACTAACAGTACCAAAACTTTGTCATGAAATATTTTCATGGAAATTGTTCATTCCCAATACAACAACAATAAAAAAAAATACGAAAAAGGATTTCACAGTTAGCTCAGAAAAGAACAATGTTTACAATAACAAATATAATACTTCTATTCAAAATTTAATATCATGGATGGCCATCATTGGCCTTTCCTAACTATATGTTTTCCAATAAAAGATGTTTTATATGATTTCTCCAATCTGTTGAATACCATAGTGCCTAAAGTACCATATAAAAGTCAGCTGATTTATTTCTCATGATCATTTGTTGTAAAACTAACACCATGCAAATAATTGTTAAAGATTAAAATAAAAATAAAAGTGGTAAGCCAATATTAAGAAATTAATGGTTACTTCAATATTTCTTGAACAACTTTCGTTATGTCACCAAACTTCATCTCCAACATTTGAATATTTCATAAAAGAAAAAAAAGCATAAGCAAATGCATTGTACAAATTTCTAAAAGGTTAGATTCAACAAGATCAATGAAGGATCAATGTACAAGATAAATACAAGAATAAATTACTACATATTCACTATCGGAATGGTGAAATATTCATTTCTCCATGTCAAAAAAGGAATCAAGTATTCACAACATAAGGTACATGCAACTAGCTTCATCAATTTTGGATTATAAAATACCATGCAAACAATGATATTCCAACCTCTATATGTTCCATTCATTTTAAACCAATTGTTTAATACATTCATCTCTCACATATTATCATTTCCATTTATCACCTATTTACTTATATCCATTCATATCCACCATTAGAGAAAATCATTTACCTTACCCTATACCATATACCCATTATCCACCTCATAAACAAATTTCATCAATCCATAACATTTTTTACCAATAAATATATTCCTACAAGACACCACATATAGGTCTTAGTGCACATTTCTACAAAAACGCCCACCTATAGGCTCCAATGGAAGTCTATAGAAAACTTGAGCTACAGGAGTACCATGTCTCAACCTCCTATAAGAAGCTAAATAAGAGTGAAGCTACAACCAATGTCTACAAAAGGATAGACCTATAGTCACTACCATGTCATATCCTCTTACATGAAGCTACAAAAGATTAAATCTACAACCTAGATATCATAGAAGCATACACATCAAACTAAGGGTTTACTACATAAGCGTATAGATGTTAGTATCCCAAACTTAAATCATTATTAAACATAGAAGAAGGTTTCCAAAATCCATAATTTCACTTAACCATGCAAATAATTCAACCATCATACTGAAATTCAAATATTTCCAATCATAATTAAAAATGTACCAAGATTAAACGTATTTCACATCTACTTGTTTAAGTGATGATAGTTTTAGACTGTTGTGTCATATTCGATGGTTGTCCAACCTCTCACTCTATGTTTTTATATCCCTCTCATAATAAGTACCATTACTCCTTGTCAACATGGTCATTGAAATTTAATTTGGGGTTGAAATAACTGTGTGGCAACATGAAGTATGCGACACAAATTAGTGATCTTCATTCAAATGCCACAATTAAAGAAAGAGTGTGAATTTTTTAAAACCAAATAAATTTAGGAGCAATATAGATAGTCATCTAATTCCTAGGAAAAAACCACCCCACACTAAAGTACACAATGGAAAAAGGAAGGATTATGGGAGAAATAATAGAGTAGCATAGAGCAATGGTGATTATCAACATGTTATTTGGGACTCTAGTAGCATAACCAAAACCACCAGGAGCCCAAGCCTCTTCTACCTCTGCTTCAGCCTTACAAAGAAATCTCTTCTTGACATGGTATATCAGTAGTGGCACCAGCAAAGAAAGTTGAAGCATGTAGCCTATAAAAAAACTTATTTAAAATGAAAATCCACATACAAAGTAAATCAGACATAGAAACCTAGAAACCTTAAGAAGCAAACACATCTCATCAATAGAAAAATAATGAATTCTTTTAGATACTAAGAACTAGAAGTAGTTTCATAGAATTGAAAATAATAGAAGGAAGACATGCAACTTACTTGAGAGAAAAAAAACTAATGAAGAAGGTGGCATTGGAGGGAAGAGAATTGCCAAGAAGAATAAGGATTATGTTGGGTTTCTTTTCAATCTCCTTGAGGGACTGGAACAAGGAACCACCTAATGTAACTCCCAGGAAAACATTGAACACTATAAAGTACAAATAATTTCCTAAGGTAACGCTCACTGCATGGCCTTTAAAAGGAATCCATTCATCCTTGGAAAGAATTGTAAGAATTGTAGGAAATAAAAGAAATACAATAAGATCAATATTAGGAAAGTAAGCTTCAAGGATGATTTTAAGTGATTTTTTATCCACATTTAATTTCAGAAAAGGAATAATTTTCTTTGATTATCAAGGGTTGTAAGTGCAGAGATAAAGGTGATGGGAATCATGTAAAAACAATAGCTAGAATCACAAGAGTATATACAACTTTCTCTCAAATCATCCTCCAATAGAAGGGAATGGAAAGGTTTTTCTACTATACTTGACGAAGAATATGAGCACCCATTACATTCCATCTATATGAAAGTTATGAATGCACAGCCTATGATGTAGTTGTTGTTGTAGGCCTGCTCTTGAAAATTATAAAGGTTCTTGCAACCTCTTTAGTTTCCAATGTAATCTTATTTTTACATTTCCATCTTGAGTGATAAATCCTTAATATACTCACTGTATAAATTAATCAAGTCAACCTTTTGTCCCAAATGTCCCAAAGTTCTTGTCCTATGCAATGGTTGCACCCCCTATGGTTTTGTTAGTGTCTTATGACTTTCAAATATAACTTCAACAAGAGATAATTTATTTTTGTATCCTTTTGGTTTCTTCCATGCCTTCTAAGCCTGCGCATGAATAGAAAAGGTTCAAAATAAAACAAACCCCATCATTCTATCCCTCTCTAAGTATTTGATTTTATAATGAACACAAAGTATTTATGTTTAAGCCACTAACAAGGGAATTCAATAGGGGGAATGTCAAATGGAATATAATTTGATGACGAGGCATGATTTTGAGCAAATCATCAACCAAGTTTTTCACAAGAAATACAATACTCCTTAACTTTGAATAATTGAATAATTGGACATACAACCACTAACCTGCTCAACTACAAGGGTTGCTTGAGATGTTTCCAGTTTTTCCTGAAGAGTTATTTTTTTTCGCAAAAGTCACTTGTTTCCAAAGGCCCATGGGAATACCATCCACAAAAATCAAGTTAGCAACAACCTGCACTATCTATGATGTTGGCACTCTTGTTGCATTTGGAGCATGCTTTTCCCTGATTAAACAAAAACACCATTAGTACAATAGTATGTATACAATCAAAATACTATGTCAATAATGCCACTGCATTGCTCAAAAATACTACTCACGTGATTTTGAATGCTGACCTTAATATATTGAGGATTAACCTCTTTAGCATCCTAAAGCCTCTGCATATGTTGGTTTCCAGATTTGATGATAGCCTCACTATGTTTAGCATACATACTAGACGAACTTACTACTGCCATACTCCTAAATAAAACGACATTAAATGACAAAAGAATCTCAATTTCTCCTGGACTTGTTTCTATTATCATGATTAATCACAAATAAACACAATGCTACATATTATACAATTTGAAATTCAACAAAGTGAATCCATGCATCCAAACATTATGCAATGATACATCCATATATCACCATTTGCCATGATATTGATCAAAGTTTCACATGACAAAATTTTAAAAATTATGAATATTTTTATATTTCAATGATAAATGATCATAGTGTTCAAAAATTAAATTAAAAGATAAGTCATTAGCCTAGATGAAATAATTAGTACCTTATTACTTCTCACAAATGATTCTCTATTTGTTTGCCTTTCTTTTATTGACTTACAAAAATATTTAGGGCTTTGAAAGCAAGTGGGATATTTAAAAAGAAGAGAGGAACCTCTCATAAAACTGAAACGGGAAGATTGACAAGGGTAGTACCTCACGTTCATTCATCAAGGATGTCTACAATCGTGCACTTGCATTTTTGGGACAAGAAGGAATGTCCCTAGCACATAATTGGGAAATTGGATGTAGACGATGCATACCCATGGAACACTAATCTCAATTGATAGGATCATAATCTCTTTTATAAATTCTTCTAGGATAAGGTGGAATAATTTCTATGAACATAAAACAATAGTGGCATACAATTTTATAATGAAAAATGTTGGGTTAAATTTTATGAAGATGACATACATAACCCTTCTTACATCCAAAGTGAAGAAAAATCAACAAACTTTACTAAAGATGTGATAAGAAATATGAAATCAATAATCCAAACAGACTAGTGCCAATATGTACCATGAGAAGATAAAATGTACAATGTGAGCACACATTCAATATTTACAACCTAAATGAAGTAACACCTTCTTGTCACCAAGGGATTGACTAGTTAGTCAAGCAAGCAGGGATAGTGAACCGTGATACTCCCATCATTAGGTTCAATTACCCACCAGGAGATTTGATATGTTCAACATTCTCATTAGAGTGGTTCCATCAAGGCCATCACTTGAAGACAAGTCATGTTGTGATGGAAACACATCCTATCCCCTAGAGTCATCTACTTTACACTAATATATGTGTTGATTGGGAAGCACCATACCACTAATAGGAAGTTTCCTTGTATTCCATATTTAGGCCTTCAAGATTCTAGCATGCACGAGACTGGTATCATGCAATAATATACAATATGCTAATACTTTTTATTCATATAATAACATATTAATGATTTCATACAAAAGAATAGAATGAATTGCATTACCCTTCATCCATAAATGAATCCCTTAAATACCCTCATATTTTTTTAATGATTTGTATTGATTCCAAGTTTGCACTTTCCGAAAAAAAATGAAAAGAAATGTATCATTTTATGCAAGAGATTCCCAGCACAAGCTACTTGGTTACAAGAAATATGCAAACTAAATCAAATTTCCTCAACAGAGTCTACATTGTACAAAGACAAACAACAAAAACAATAATGGGACCAACATCAACCCAACTGACTAAGGATTTCTCCAATGATTGTTGGAATGCATGGGTGAATTAGTATAAAGCACATATTATATTATTTTTCACTAAACAAATTATACTCCAACAATAAAGGACACCAATGTGCAAATAATTTGTAAAATAATGTGCACACACACACACACACACACACACATATATATATATATATATATATATATATATATATATATATATTACTTACATAGAAAGATAGGAGACACCAATCTCCAAGATGTGAGCACCAACTCACTCAAACACCAATTTGATTGGGACACCAATCCCACATGCAAGCACCAACTCATTGATTACATGCACCAACTTGTATGGACTCCAATCCTCTATGCAAGCACCATCTTGTTGACTTCAGGCACCGACCTGAGAGGACACCAATCATTTTTATGAAAGAACCTACTTGCTATGTTTAGGAAACAACCCGAATGGAGACTGTAATCTCATTTCCTTGTACTTCAACACCAAATAAAAAGAAACTTCAACTTCCTATCCTCCCCCCTTCCTTCCACCCTGATAAAAATATGTTGTAACAAAGCTACTACTTTTGTGATCTACGATCTGCACCTTCTGCAATATGCAATATAAAAAACATGTAACTTCTATGATATGTCATCTATGTCTTCTAAAATATGTAATAGTAACAATATTCTATAAATTCTACAATCTGCAATATGTAATATCAACACTTTGCAACTTCTGTGATATGCATCTTCTACTATATATCTTCTTTTCACGTCTCAATGTAGGGAATCCAATTAATTTGCGTATTGTATTATTCTCTTCTGCATTGCTTCTGTGCATTCATATTTCTATTGTATATAATTCTTTTGGATCAATGAGCATTTGATACCCCGAACTTCAAATCTTGCAAAACCAAAATATCACATCTTCTTCATCTTCAAGCTTACTTCAATATTTCCATATCTTGCTTATTTATATTATTCTTGCTCAAGAGATGTATCCATACATAGGGATTCCTTTTAGTCGGCGACACTCGTACCTCCTTACTTATTGGTCAATATAACCATCTCATCCTATCTTTCATCGTCATACATATTTTGATAATTTATCCTTGTGGGATTTTGCGCACTTGAGTCCATTGACTTGGTGGTATCTACGGATATGAGTCCCATGTCTTGGTGAGATTTGTGCACTTTCAAAAATTTACACACTTCTTCTCTATATACTTCTTCAAAATGGATTTACATATGTAGAGAGCCATTACTTGATGGGTTGTGCACACATTTTTATGTATTTATTCAAACTGACTTCTTACTTGACATCATCAATTGTAACACATTAGTTCAATAATCATCAACACTTCATCATCATGTTTGAAATTCATCAACATGGATCATGTTTGATGTTAATAACAACACCAAAGTTCAACCATATACCCCTTTGGCATTGATGGCAACACCAACTCAAATTAATCTCCCCCTGAATATGAGCTCTTGTTTTGTGCACAACATTTTCCCCTATGTTTATGCCATTTAATCCTCCACTTTTCATTTGTGCAATTTTTGTTTGTCCCTAAAATCTCTTCCTTGAATTTTTCATTAATCCCCCCTTTCTCATCAATGGAAAATGGATTCTCCTCCTGAGTATTAAACTCCCCCTTGATTCATACTTCTAAATTATCTTCCCATCATTTCTACTACGCCATATTCTATGCCATATCGCAGAGGGTTCAAATCAATGTGGAGTGGGAAGTATTCCTAGTTTCCTTCTAAGATATTCAAAAGTATCCCTTGGAAGTGGGATTGTAAATATGTCTACAATATGTTCTTTTGTGTCCACATAGTCTAACTTGATAACATTTTCAATGACTTCTTCCCTCACGAAATGGTATTTTAAGGGAATACGTTTAGTTTTCGAATGTATTACAAGATTCTTGGAGATGTTGATTTCACTTGTGTTGTCACATAAAATTTATAGAGGATGCTCGATTTCCAATTCGACATCCTTTAACATTTATTTCGTCCATAGAACTTGTGCACGACAGGATTTTGTAGTAATATATTATGCTTTTGATGTAGATAAAATACTGAGGATTTATTTTTCTCAACTAGGATACTAAGTAATTTCCTACGATAACATTGCTCCACTTGTACTTCTTCTATCATCAATAATTCCTTCCCAGACTGCATATGTATATGCTACTAATTTTAGATCATCACTTTGTGGATACCACAAACCAAAGTCTAAAGTTCCTTTTAGATATCTAAAAATTATTTCCACCACTTGGACGTGAGTTTCCTTAGGTGTTTCTTTAAATATTGCAACCAAACCCATTCCTTGCATAGTATTTGGTCTTGAGGTAGTTACATACAACAAGATTGCAATCATTGACCTATAAAGCTTTTGATCTACTTCCTTTGCATCATCTTCTTTGCTCAATTTACAACCTGTAATCATGGGTGTACACACTAGCTTGTAGTCTTCCATGTTAAATTTTTTCATCATTTCTTTAATACTTAGTTTGAGAAATGAAAATGATGTCCTTCAGTTGAGATATTTGGAGCCCTAGGAAGAAGGATAGTTCTCCAAGAATATACATTTCAAATTCCTTCTGCATGTTTTCAGCAAACTTTTGACTTGGACTGTCATCATCACTTCCAAAAATAATATCATCCACATATACTTCAACCACAAACATATTTCCATGCTCAACTTTTATATATAGATTATTATCTACATTACCCTTTCTAAAAAATTGTTGTTGCAAATACTTGTCTAGTCTTGAATACCAGGCTCTAGGAGCTTACTTAGTCCATATAGAGCCTTTTTCAATTTATAGGAATAATCCATATTATCTAAGAGAGAGAGAAACATTCTAGCTATTCCATATATACTTCTTCTTCTAATTCACCATTTAAAAAGTTGTTTTTACATCCATTTGATATAGAATGATGTTTTTGGAGCAAGTATAGGCCAAGAACATCCTGATTTCTTCTATTCATGCTACAGGGGAAAAGGTTTTTTCAAAATAAATTCCTTAAACTTGTCATATCCTTTGCACACCAATATTGCTTTTCTTCTAACCACCTATCCCTCCTCATTTAATTTGTTTCTAAAAACCCATTTGGTACCAATGAAGTTTTTATTCTTGCGTCTTGGAACAAGTTCTGAGGACAAAATTTTCTCTATCTGATTTAACTCTTCTCTCATGGCTTTGACCCAGTGTTCTTCAGTCCTGGATTCATCAAAACTATGCATTTCTAATTTGGACAACAAAGACAAATGTACTTCTTCAACATTGTTTTTTAAATATTTCCTTCTTGTTTCTAGTACAACAACATTTTTATATATGGTAATCAAATACTCAGAATGATTCTTTTGCACATATCTGGAAGCAGTCTTTGTATTAGGTCTTCTTTCTTATTCTTCAGGTTCTTCTTGATACACATATTCTCTTTCTTTCAACTCTTCCTCATCCAGTAGGTCTTTCAATGATTGTTCAAGTACTAGCTGATGATCATCATCCTCAATTCTTTTGTACACAAATGTTTCTTATACTTTTACATCTAGAATTTCCACCATTTGTTTTAGAAATAGGTTGTAACATTTGCATGCCTCGATTCTTGTGGCATATCCAATAAAGATTCCTTCATCATATCTAGAATCAAATTTTCCCATGTTTTCATTATTTCTCTTTATATAACACTTGCTCCCAAATGTCCTAAAATGCTTGAATGTTGTTGGACTACCTTTCCAAAGTTTGTAAGGGATCATGCTACTGACAATTATCATTTGTCCTCTATTTAAAATATGAATGGAAGTGTGAATATATTGAGTCCAACAAATCTTAGATAATTTAGATTTATTTAACATTGTTTTGGCCATTTCCTGCACCATTTTGTTTTTTTATTTCTGCTACTCCATTATGTTGTGGAGTCCTAGCAACTGAAAATTGTCTTATAATTCCAATTTTTCACAAAAATACTCAAACAATATGATGTGTACTTTCCTCCATTTGCTAATATTAGACACTTAATCTTCAAATCAGTTTCATCTTCAACTACTTCCTTAAATATTTTGTTCAAGAATTCAAATGTTTTTTTTCTTAAGAAAGAAGACCCGTGTCATTCTAGTATGATCATATATGAAGAGAATAAAGTATGATTCACCATTTATTCCTTTAGATCTCATGGGCCCATAGAGATCAATATAGACTAATTCCAATGGTTTTTTCATAGAATATTCCTTTATTTTCAAACTCACTATTGTTTCCTTTATGTGTACGCAATGTTTGCAAACAAAGTTTAAGGGCCTTGTGATTTTTGGATTATATCTCATTGTTTGTTCTTTGTTGAATTTGATTAGGTTGTCAAAAATTATATGTCCCGCCCTCCTCTACCAAAGCCAACTTTCATCTATTTTTCCCCATGTGGGACCTTTCTTCCTTTTCGTATAATATGTAAACATTATTCAAGGTTCTAGATGTTGTTGCCACTAATATGAATGTATCCATGTTCCTTACTTTACATTTCTTTGAATCAGAGGTGAAAGTATATCCTTGATCACACATTTGTCTCATGCTAAGAAGATTGTGCTTCATGTTTTGAACAAGAAATACATGTTATGCTTTGGATTTATTGTTTCCAATACTTACTATGCCCTTTCCAAGGATCTTGGTAGATCCATTATCTCCAAAATAAAAATTTCCTCCTTTCTCTTCTCTAAAGTTCAAGAAATATTATTTATTCCTTGTAATGTGTTTGGAGCATCCACTATAAATACACCATTTCCCTCTTTTATTCTGTGCATGTAAGGCCAAGCTGCATCCATTTGATTCCGTTGGTCAATATTTTTTCTATATTTTTTAGAGTCTCTTTTACTAAGTATGGTTTCTATAGGTTTCACAGATGATGACTGACTTGCACAACCCTGAGTTTCAAGGCCATGATTGCAACAATTTTTACATTCATTGTCTGAATTTAATGGGGTGGAGGAATTGAAGTTTCTTTCAAGGTTTTAAGCAGCCTTCTAACATCATTCTTCCTGTAATGATCCTTATAACAATGTTATCCTTCTTAACACTAACGTTTTCAAGTGCCTTTCAATTTACTACTTTGTGACCAAAAATAGAAATTTCCTAAGAAAAGAGTTTGGTACCTTGTAGCGCATGTTCTTCCAGGTTGTGCAAAACCAATGCTCATATGTGATGCCATCTTTTCATTGAACTTGTTATATTTTCTTGGAGTAAATACTTTGGGAACATTTTTAAAACTCATTTCTCTTATAAATAGGTTAAATTGTGTGAGTTTGAACCTTCATAGCCCAATGCTTACTTCTCAGATGGTTGTCTTTGATTTTTAATAATTGTGTCTAGAGATTTAGTGCTATCACATGATTTATATTGAAAACTCAACTAGATTTTCAATTTATGAAATTCTCCTTTTAAGGAAGTGACTTCAATCTCTAACTTCTCACAAATTTCTTCCTTTTGTTTTAGGTGTTCAATCATGTCCAATTCTAATTTTCTTATCTCCTTGACTTGTTCTTCATATTTTAAATGTTGTTCCATCAAGGATTTATTCCTCTTTCTTTATTTATTTCGATCTTATACGGAACTGGTCATTTCACCTTCCAAAACTACTTCATCCATCTCTTAATCTCCTAAGTTCTCATTTTTTATGACTGCTTCAATTCCCATAGAAAACACATCATGTTTATCCCCTTATGCACAAATATTTACTTCCAATGGCTAAATTGTTACTGAATACACCGAATCTGATACCAATTGTTGGAATTCTTATTTATAATGGGATGGGGGGTGAATCAGTATAAAGCGCAGATTATACAATTTTTCACTTAACAAATTATACTTAAATTGTGAAGGACACCAATGCACAAATAATCTATAAAATAACTGTGTGTGTGTGTTTGTGTGTGTGTGTGTGTGTGTGTGTGTGTGTGTGTGTGTGTGTGATTACATAGATAGGAGACACTAATCTCCAAGATGTGAGCACCAACTTACTCAAATACCAATTGTATTGGGATGCCAATCCCACACGCAAGCACCAAATCACTTATTACAAACACCAACCTGTAAGGACTCCAATCCTATGTGTAAGCACCAACTTGATGACTTTACGCACTGACCTGAGAGGACACAACTCCTTTTACTCAAGAACATACTTGATGTGTTCAGGAACCAACCTGAATGGGGATTGCAATCTTATTTCCTTGTTCTTCAACACCAACTGAAATGAAGGTTCAACTTCATGTCATTTCGCCTTCCTACTGTTAGGGTTAACCTTGACTCAGGATTGAGTCAAAGGTGGTTTAGGTCTGGCACATGGTTTGGGAACATGATTTGTTGTAGCCCATGGCATTGTCTCATAGTATTGCATGTGATTGATCCTTTATAAGGCTTGAGGAGGCTCCATTGTAAAGTGTCCTGGAGGTGAACGGTGGCTATCTCACTTGTCCCGGATGGTCGGTTTTGGCCACGTAATGAAGATATTCATTGGTGATGGTTTTCTCCACATAGGGTTTCCAGGGTATATTGTGTGTCATCTTGAATTGTTTATTGCAATGTTTATTTTCTCACATATTGTTATATATTGTTGCTCGTTATAATCCTAACAACTGGTATCAAAGCTCAAAGAGCTTGTGTGAAGGCAACAAACAGCTTGTGGGAGACCTGTGAATTCTCGGCGAGCTATTTGGCCCATTTTTTTTAATCTCTGGAATGTGAAGAAGAGATACGCTCTATATATGGAAAATGAAAATTATTGTTGAACCTGCCCACAAGGAGAGGATCTACATGTATGTAGATCTCACTAAGATGCATTGATGATGCAATGGAAGAAGGTGGTTTTCTGGCGAGTCTACGAGCTATTGCATCGGGCTCTGTATCTCAATTGAGGAGCAAGGAACAGTGAATCAAGGGGCTCGGAAGTAGGCCATGAAAAGTAGAGCCGCCCTTGTGTGCATTCTACATGGTGAGAAAATATCATGTGCATTCTGCATCGCAAGAGGTTGCAAGGGATTGTGTCAGTGACCAGAAATGAAGCAATAAGACGCCAGTGAAGGATTTTCTTTGGTATTCCAAGGACGCCGATGTTGGTATCTGATTTAGTGGCTTGGGATCAACTGATCATGACAGTGAAAGAGATGGGAAACTTGTTGAAGGAACTGATGCATCATTCTACAAGGATCTTGATGAGGACACACAAGGAGATCCATGGAACAGCCTTTGTGTGAATTAATCAACCAAGCAAAATAAAAATCCCTAGCCCTGTTTGGGCGAAGAATCCAGCTCGTGGATCGCAGTGATCTGTGTGATGTCCTTGATTTTCAAGCCATGTGGGGTTTGAATCCATAGAACCTGTGTTCGTGTGAAAAAATTTCCTCTAGTGAATTGCGAAAGAGTAGCCGTCATGGAGAGGAGGGTGTCACATTCTACAGGTATAAATCGTGGTTTGATAGATAAAGAGGATCTATGTGGAATATGGTGTTGTGGCACATGGAAGATGTAGACCTGTTTGTACATCGATTGAACTGCGTGAAGGAGTCACTCCCAACCATATTGGGTGAAAGGAAATCATTGCTCAATCGTGAGAACTCTGAAGGTGTTGCTGATGAGGATGGGTTGAGAAATAGGGAACCTCCATTATGAGTGTTGAACTTGCAAAGGGGAGGCTGCAAAGCCTAGTTCTAGTTTCTGTTCTTGGAATTTAGCTCAGCTAAAAAAGTTGGATGAATCTGCTTGCATATATTGTTGAAGAGATCCCTAGTTGCAAATAAAAAGGGTTTATGTGAATGCTACTAACATGAGCAGTGTCCAGGGCATGTGTATGGTCTAGAGGGGCGATGTGCAATGGTGGTGATCCGTTAGAGTAGGGTGCCCCCATCGATGAGTCACCTACGACAATGGATAAAGTGATGAATATGTAGGAACTAAAGGCATGGCATGGCAAGTAAGGAAGCTAGGATGAAGCAATGAATGGTGATGGTGTTGTCACCATGAGACACATGAAAAAAAACTAATGGAGCATTTTGCATGTAAATGGGCATATGGCTATAAGACCTAGTAAGGCATGCATACCCCTAGTAACTCACCAATAAAGTCAAGATATAGACCTAAGTGATAGGGGGTGTAGGTAAGATTCCTCGGTAAAACTTTGAGGGGGTTTGGTGATTACTCCAAGTCAAGTTTAAAGGGGGGTTGTTAGGGTTAACCTTGACTTGGGATTGATTCAAAGGTGATTTAGGTCTAGCACACTGTTTGGGCACATGGTTTGTTGTAGCCCATGGTATTTTCCCATGGTATTGCATGTGATTAAGCCTTTATAAGGCTTGAGGAGGATCCATTATAAAGTGTCCTGTAGGTGCACGGTGGCTAGCTCACTTAGCTCGGATGGTCGGTTTTGGCAACGTAATGAAGATCTTCATTGGTGTCGATTTTCCTCGCATGGGGTTTCCACGGTATATTGTGTGTCATCTTGAATTGTTTCTTGCAATGTTTATTTTCTCGCATATTGTTATATATTGTTGCTCGTTATAATCATAACACCTACCACCCTGATAAAAATATGTTGTAACAAAACTATGACTTCTATGATATGGGCTCTACACCTTCTACAATCTATAATATCAACAACCTATAACTTGTGTGATCTATGATCTATGCCTTCTACAATATGCAATATTAACAATAGTATGTAACTTCTATGATATGTGATATGCACCCTTTTCAATATGCAATATTAAAACTTTACAAATTATGTGGTCTACGTCTTCTACTATATATCTTCTTCTCACATCTCAATCCAGGGCATCCCTTTAATTTGTGAATTGTCTATTTCTCTTCTTAATTGTTTCTTCACATTTAGACCTCTATTGTATATACCTTGTATGTATCAATGAACCATTGACACCACAAAAAGTTCAAAGCTTGCAAAATCAAAATATCACATCTTCTTCATATTAAAGCTTACTCACCATGTTGTAAGCATACTCTAGCTTTTGATGTGCAATTAGATTAAAGCTTGAACAAGAGGTAAGGAAGTATGGATGTCCACCATGGTGAGTTAGCTTGACTAAAGATATATGCATACTTACTCAACATCTTCTGACATTTTCCACCACTACTATTTTTTTCCTATGCCACTCTAGTTACTTTGCAACATGCATTTGTTTTAGGTCAAATTTCACTTTGGTGGTATCATATTTCCATGTTTTGACTCCATATTCATCTTGATTTAGCTTTGGTTGCAGGATTCCAATGCCAAATTCTCCTTTGTTATGATCTATTGCATTTAATAACCTTGGGACAACCTACCCCTTTGGAAATGTATGAGGGTATTACCTATTTTGAACTGTCATGACTATTTTTTTCTTTTAGCTATATATTAAAATGGGTTCATTTTTATCTCCAATGGTGTATTTAAGTATTAACTTTAGAAGTTCCTAGAAGATAAATTATTGTAGTAGAACTTGTTAAGATTTCATATGCTTATCTAGATATCATTAGTGTTTAATCTAATTGCACATCAAAAGCATATGCAGAATCACTAAAAGAAACACAATCACAAGATAGACACAGATTTATCCTAGAAAACCCTCAAGGGGAAGAAAACTCAACAAAACTTCCTCTATATAGATGTATAAGATAAAATCCCAAAACATGTACTCCTTCTCCTTGATGATATATATATATATATACACTCTACGCTATACACAAGTGAGAATGTGTGTTCTAAAGAGGAACATAGCCCCTCTATTTATACTCTTTGTCACTTGACTTTTACCCTAACAAGTCATCCCCAACAAAGTTACTGGGTCGACTTCACCTAGGAAGACACAAAATGACATTATATTATATTCAAGAGGGTAATATTGACCTGACTTACAATGGAGGTTGTCCCTCATGACTCTTTAATGACTGAATACAATAGTAACATCCCAATGGAGGAATAAGACATCTCCCTTGGGTTACATCAGTAAAATAACTTTATAATATTCTTCAAAGTTACAATATTTCAACACTCCCCCTTACTAAGAAAGGTATTCCACTGACAACAACATCATCAATGATAGGAGCAAGGAGAGAGAGCATCTTCAGTAGCATCAAGGTAATACATCCATACATCATAAGGAATTTTCAACAATCATCAAAAACTAGAACTATTATTGAAACATCTTCAGTACTGGAACATCATCTTCTACAACACTGAGTCTTCATATTCTACAGTATTCGATCACTTGATCCTTTACCGCAACACTTTGATCTTCATCTTCTTCCAGCACTCGATCACTCGATCCTTTGTAGGAAAACTTTGATATTCATCTTATTGTTGTACTGGATCACTTGATCCTTTGCAGCACTCGACCACTCAATCCTTTGTAGCACTCAACCACTTGCAGCACTCGATCACACGATATTTTGCAACATTCGATCACTTTATCCTTTTCTCAATACTTTCAGTGTCTGTATCTGTGCTTTATCTGTCAATCAATATCATCGTCAAAAGCATCATAGCCTGCAGCACACATGATCTCGTCGTGTGATGATCAATCCCTATCACTTTAGGACATTATTCCAAGTATGATGCAATCCTCATCATCCTACTCCCCCTTAATGAGGAGGGTCCACATCATAGACCAGTTGGATCATCCGCAAATGAATGTAGGAACATATCGTCCACAAATGAATGCAGATCTCATCCGTAAATGAATGGACGACCAATTCATCTACAAATTAATGTAGATCGAGTTCGCAAATGAATGTAGGACTACATCATCTACAACTGAATGCATATCTCATCTGCAAATGAATGCATGACCACATCGTCTGCAACTAAATGCATATCTCATCTGCAAATGAATGCAGGACCACATTATCTACAAATGAATGTAAATATCATATGCAAATGAATGCATGACCACATCATCTGCAACTGAATGCATATTTCATCTGCAAATTAATGCAAGACCACATTGTCTGCAACTGAATGTAGATATCATTTGCAAATGAATGCAGGAACACATAATCCGCAAATGAATGCAGGACTCATTGTAGACCATCCTTATCCTACTAGCATTAGGACCACTCTCCAGAGTAGATTGTTCTTGGCTACAACACCATCCTACAAGTGAATGTAGGATGACTCTCCAGTAGACAGTATCATCTACAGGACCATCCTTAGCTGCTAAGGGTTAGGACTACTCTCAAGAGCAAATTGTTCTTGTCTGCAAGACCATCCTCAAGAGAGGATACTTTTGTCCACAAGTAAATTTTAGACCTCATCAGCATCTGTCGGTGCACTTGGCCTTTTCTGTACTAGTGCATCACTGCCATCTCATTCACAGTGATAGTCTCATAATCACTCCCCCTTTCCAAGGAGGATCCATATCATCAACTTGCTCCCCCTTTCCGAGGAGGGTTCATATAATCATCGTTCCTCCTTACGAGGAAATTCTGTAACATCATCATCATTGTTCCTCCCTATGAGGAAATTCTATATAATCATCATTGCTCCTCCCTACCAAGAAAGTATTCATCATCATCGTCATTGTTCCTCCCTATCAGGAAAGTCTATATCATCATCATTGTTCTTCCTTATGAGGAAATCATTTTCGGACTACACCAAGCTTATCATGGAAGTATTCAAACTATACTCGAGACATAGGTTTGGTCAATACATCAAAAAATTGCTCATATGTACTCACATACTGTATTTTTATAACTCCTTTAGGTAGCATATACCTTATGTTAAAATATCGGATTTCTATGTGCTTTGATTTATCATGGAACACATGATTCTCTGCCATCTTTATACAACTCTGGTTGTCACAAAGAATCATTATGGTGTCCAACTCCAAGTCAAATAGACATGACATCAATTTCTAATGCCACATCACTTCACAGCTAGCAGAACAGGTTGTTATGTACTCTACTTCATCCATGTTGAGAGCAACATTAGATTGTTTTGTACTAAACCATGAGATCATGGTGAATCCCAAACAATAACATCCACCTGAGGTGCTCTTCCTATCTGGGGAACTTCCTACCCAATCTGAATCCATATGTCCATACAATATGTAGTCATGATCTCTTTCATAGTATAGTCCAAAGTCTATCATACCCTTTAGGTACCTCATCACATGCTTTGCATCTATCAGGTGAACCCATCTAGTTTTAACTAGATACTGACTCAGGGTGTTCACAGCAAAGCATATATCTGGCTTGGTATTCGTCAGATACATCAACAACCCAATAATATGTCTGTACTGAGTCACATATACTAAATATGATGATTCATCATATAACAGCTTCAGGTCAGTATCCATGGGTGTGTCCATGGATTTACAATTTAACATATCAAATACTTTTAATATTTTCACTGCATACTTTCCTGGTTCAAAAGATTCCTTCTAGAATATGCCACACTTCCAAGCCAAGAAAATAGTGCATCAATCCAAGATATTTCATCTTGAATTCTTGAGCAAGCTTCCTCTTGCAATGTGTAATCTGTTTTTCATTTCCTATCAGGAATAATTCATCCACATGTAGCAATAGTATCACATGTTCATCATCCATAACCTTCAGGTAAAGGTTAAGATCAACTTTACTCTTGGTAAATCCCAAGCTTGTCAAGAAGCTATTCATTCTTCCATACCAAGCTCTAGGAGCTTGCTGAAGTCCATATAGAGCCTTTTTCAACTTACATACGTGAGTCCCTCTGTCTTCAACTTCAAATCCGTGTGGTTGTTTGATGTATACTTCTTCCTCAATCACACCATTCAGGAAGGTTTTCTTTACATCCATCTGGTGTAGGTTCCACTTCATCATGGATGCGAGTGCCATGATGGTTCGGATGGAATTGTTCCTTTCTATTGGAGCAAATGTCTCTTCATAATCAATCCCCTCTTTCTGAGAGAATCCTCTGGCCAGAAATATTTCCTTGTATTTTTAAATACTTCCATCAACTGTATGTTTTATCTTGTAGATCCACTTGGAAGATATCACACTCTTGTTTTTTGGTTTGGGTACTATATCACAAACATCATTCTTCATTATTGATTGGTATTCTTCCATCATTTCTTCTACCCATTCTTTCTTTTGTATGACTTCCTCATAACTGGTAGGTTCTTGATCTACAATATCACGCATCAAGGCAACATAGCTGGAGAATGGCTTTGATCTCTTGCTTATTCTTGTGGATCCTTCTGGAGCTCCATAATTTTCTACTTCTTGTATGATTTCTCTTACCTAAGCAGGTTTTCTCTTTCTAGATATGTCCATAGTAGGGGGTTCCTAAGGTTCTAGCATATCATGATCTTCTGATGCTCTATTTTAGGAGAGGGTGAAGCTTCTACTTTTCTAGGAGGTACATATTATTCATGTACTTCCTCAAGCTGACACTTTCTAGATTTCTTAATAGTTATTTCTTCGTCAAATGTTACATCCCTACTAATTTCTATGTGATGGAATCCTGAAATGTATATCCTAAAGGCTTTGGAGTCTTCACAGTATCCAACAAATATTCCCTTCTTTCCGGAAGGTTCCAACTTGATTCTCTTTTATTTTGGAATGTGAACATATACTGGACATCCAAATATCTTGAGATGGCTCACTTCAGACTTCTTTCCTGTGTACATTTCTTCTGGAGTCTTGAAATCAAGGGCACTATGGGATAATCTATTTTGCACATTGACAATTGTTCTTGCTGCTTCAACCCAGATGCGTAGGAAGATCTTGATCATGTATCGTTGTCTTTATTTCTTCCATAATGGTTCTATTCTTTGTTTCTACAATACCGTTGAGTTTGGGATTGTAGGGAGTGGTTAGTTTCCTCTTGATTCCATCCTTTTTAAAAAAGGATTCAAACTCTTTTTAATTATATTATCCACCATTATCTCTTCTGAGTGTCTTGATTTTTCTATCTGAATGGCTCTCTATCAAGGAATTGAATTTCTTGAATTTCCCGAATACTTCATTCTTTGATTTCAAGAAGTATATCCATGTCTTTCTTACTTAAATAGTCATAAATAAATGCAACGTAATATTCATATCCACTTAAATATGTGGAGGGAATTGGACCACATACATCATAATGAATTAATTCCAACATACTTTTAGTCTTTGTCTCACTCTTCGAAAATGGATTCTTGATATTCTTTCCTCTTGCATATCCTTTTCAATTTCCTTCATGATCCATCTTCAAATTTGGTAAACTAGTTACTACTTTTCTCACATAGGGTAATTCTTTGTAGTTGATGTGAGAAAGCCTTCTATGCCATAGTTCACTTGAGCCAGTGATATCATGGAAAAAGGTTGTTTTTTAATTTCCTTTGAGTTTATATAATCCTCCTTCCTCTTCACCAATGACAATTGCATCTTCAATTGATTTTCCTTTGGTCCACATGAGCACTTGCCCATCCATAAAAGCAACTCTATATCCTTTCTTAGCTAATGCTGAGATGGAAAATATGTTCTTCTGCAAACCTGGTACATACAGTATTTTCTTCATCTTCATAGGAGTTATAGATTCAAGCTTGTAGCTTGCTTCACCAATACCTTTGATGAGATATTGATAGTCATCTCCTAATGATACTTTCTAAGGAGAGTTCTTGTCTTCATTTATTGACAGAGTTTTATTCAATCATGCCATGTGCTTTGAGGAACCATTATAAATAATCCATGTATCTTGTCCTGGTATTACAGACCTAGAGAGTTCAGAGAACAGTACATATTATTCTACATCTTCTTCTTTTGCTTGTTTCTTTATAGGTATTTCTTCTTCTTCTTCATCCTCGTCTTCAGCTATATTTGCATGATGTCTTTTTTTGTTATTCTTGTTCAATGGACACTCTCTGGAAAGGTGTCCTATCTTATGAAAGTTATAGCATTGATATTGGTAGTAGTCCCTTTTCTGATTGTTTTCTCTTTTCTTTTAAAACCTCTTGAGAGGTTGATACTCCTTGTGACTATCCTTCTTGAAGCTTGATTTTCTTCTTCCTCTTCTAGTATGGGTGGCTAGGTATTGATCATTTTCTTTGAGTAGAGATTCTCTATTACCTACTCTCGCTTCTTCTTGGATGTAGTCTTCCCATACAATGTCAAAATTCATACTTTCTTGCTGGCACACATAGTCTATATGAATGAATCCCAAGGTCTAGTGATACCATTGAGAGAATTCATAACTAGTTCATATTCATCAAGGGAGTCTCAAATGGATTCTAGTTTCTTCTTGAACTTGGAGGCCCTCATGAAGTAGTCTTGAATGGTTTCTCCTTTACTCATCTTGTTACTCTTCAACTGAGCTCTCAATTTCATCCTCTTGTTGATGTTCTTTCCTTCATACAATCTGGAAATGGAATCATACATTTTCTTTGGTGTCTCTTTGGATGACACTTGAGGGATCAAGTGATCCTTGATAGAATCAACAATGATCCTCATTTCCCTTATTAGGTCCTTCTGGCTCTTTTCCTTGTTATATTTTTAACATTTAAGATATATGATCTTAGGATCTTATCTGAGAGAATAACAAGAACAACAAACAAACACAAGAGAAAATGAACACAAATATTTTCCTCGGGGAAACCATAAAGGAGAAAACCCCACAACTTCCTCAGAGATAGAATCAGCACCAAAAGTAAAACCCAAAAAAAGTAATATGATCTCCCGACAACAATAGTCTCTCTCTCTCTTGTCCCAACTTATTCTTTATCTCTCAGTTATGTGCTACAACTGAGTGTGAGTAATGTGTGTTAAATAGAGAAGCTCCCTCTCTATTTATACTAATTCCCGACTTGACAATAACTCACTAGGTCCGACTTATCTAGGAGAGTCTAATAACCCTATGGCCCCACAACTGCGGGGACTTTAACCCTTGATCAATAAGGAGGGTTACACTCTACGACTTTACATGACTTGTTTACATTATTGAATCTCCCGATAGGAACATCGGGGCATGACATGACTCAATTACATTACAAATACTTCCCGATAGAAACATCGAGGTACAATACATAAGATATACAAGTGAATACATTCTGAAGTTACAAATACATCAACACTCCCTCTTAACTAGGAAGGTATTCTCTCGACACAATTTATCAACACAAGTCTTCTTCTCTGTATCATCTGGATCATCATCTAGTCATCTTCATCTTCAAGTCTAGATCATCACTGGATCTGGATCATCATTGGATCTGGATCATCACTACCGGATCATCACTAGGTCATCATCACTGGTGCTATCTCAATTCTACTCATCACAGGAAGTTCTACAGAGCCAACCCTTTTTCATGCTAGTTGTAGGCCTAGCCTCCAGGTAGGTCTTCATCTTCTTTAGCACTTATATCTGACCCAGTCAGAAAGGCCCACCCAGCACTTACATCTGACCATGGGAGGAACACATCCACCACCGTGTCAAAAAGGCATGCCCAACACTCACATCTGACCATGGGATGAACACATCAACCATTTCAGAAAGGCCCAGCACTCACATCTAACCATGGGATGAACACATCAACCATGCCAAAAAGGATCAGCACTTATATCTTACCATGGGATGAACACATAAACCATGTAAGAAAGGATTAGCACTTATATATTACCATGGGATGAACACATCAACCATGTAAGAAAGGCTCAGCACTTATATCTTACCATGGGATGAACACATTAACCATGTAAGAAAGGCTCTGCACTTATATCTAATCATGTGGGATGAACACATCCCACAGTCACATCGGAATGGCTCTGCACTTATATCTGATCATGTGGTATGAACACATCCTGCGGTCACATCATAATGGCTCTCTAATTATATTTGATCATGTGGGATGAACACATCCCACAGACACATCAGAATGGCTCTGCACTTATATCTGACCATGGTATGAACACATCAACCATGTCAAAAAGGCTCATGGACTCATCACTTCCCTTTCGAAGGAACCTCGATCTAGAGAACCCCAAGCTTCTCCCTGAAATACTCAAACTTCACTCTAGCTAATGGTTTGGTTAACACATCAACTATCTTCTCATCCGTCGCAACATACTGGAGCTTCACTGCTCCTCTTTGCACCATATCCCTGATATAGTGATATTTGATCTCGATATGCTTCGACTTGTCATGGAACACTGGGTTCTTTGACAACTTCACACAACTATGATTGTTGCAATATATGCAAGTAGCATCCAACTGGATATCAAACAAATCAAATAGTAGATTCCTAAGCCACACTGCCTCACAACTAGCCGAACAATCTACAACATACTCTGCTTCAGTTGTACTCGGTGCTACACAGGATTGCTTCCTGCTAAACCACGAGATCATACCTGATCCCATACTAAAGCAACACCCTGAAGTTATCTTCCTATCAATGGCACTGCATGCCCAATCTGAATCTACATAAACTTCCAGCTCAATCTTCTGATTTGCCTCATACTTGAGCCCATAATCAACAGTACCCTTCAGATACCTCAAAATATGATTTGCAGCAATCAAGTGAACATGTCTTGGATCTGTCAGGAACTGGCTCAATGTGTTCACAACAAATAAAATATCTAGTCTTGTATTCATCAAGTACATCAAGGACCCAATCATCTGATGATACATCATAGCATCAACTGATTCTTATGAAGCATCACTCAATAGCTTCAGGTTCGATGCCATAGGTGTGGTCATGGCCTTGCAGTCCATCATCCTGAACCTATTCAAGATATCTATTGCATACTTCCCTTGTCCCAGGGAGATTCCATCTACATTATACCACACCTCCATTCCTAGAAAGTAATACATCATACCCAATTCCTTCATTTCGAACTCGACAACAAGCTTCCTCTTTGTATCAAAAATCAACCCATCCTCACCTATCACAAACAAATCATCTACATATAGTAGGGGTATCACTGGGTTCCCTTCTTTAACCTTGTAGTAAAGGTTGGAATCTGCTTTACACTTAGTAAATCCCAAACTAGATAGGAAGCTATCAATTCTGTCGTACCATGTCCTAGGTGCATGTTTTAAACCGTACAAGGATTTCTTCAATTTAAACACATGAGTCTCCTTGTCATGTGTCTCAAAACCGAGTGGTTGCTCCACATACACTTCCTCTTCTACTACACCATTCAAGAAAGCATTCTTGACATCCATTTTCTGTATCTTCCATTTCATTACTGCAGGTAGAGTGAGTACTGATCTAATGGAAGTGTATTTGGCTACAGGTGCAAAAGTCTCTTCATAATCTCTTTCTTCTTTCTGGGAGAAGCCACGAGCCACAAATCTTGCTTTAAATTTCTCTATGCTACCATCTGTAGCATGCTTGATCTTATAGATCCACTTGGAAGTTACACCAAACTTCCCTTCTAGTCTTGGGATAACATCCCAAACATCATTCTTCATGATCAATTGATACTCTTCGATCATAGAATCCTTCCATTCTTTCTTTTCTATCGCTTCTTCATAGTTGGAAGGTTCTTTATCAATGAAGTCACATAATAGGGATACATAACCGGAGCAAGACCTGGTTCTTTTCCTCTCTCTGTGTATCTCTTCTGAAGCCCCGTATCTTTCTACACCTTGGATAGCCTCTCGTACCCATGCAGGTTTCCTCTTGTGAGGATTCTTCTCTTGAGGTGGATATACCAGTTCCTGAGGTTCTTCCATTTCTTGATCTTCTTCTGGATTTGCTTCATTCATAGTTGTATTACAGATTCTGGGTACTTCCGATTCTTCAAAGTATTCAACAGGTCTTTTGTTGGACTTGATGTAAGCTGAGTCTTCATCAAATGTTACATATCTGCTGATGTCGATATTTTTGAATCTTGGGAATTATATTCTGTAAGTCTTCGAGCCCTCGGAGTATCCCACAAATATACCCTTCTTTCCTGAAGGATCTAACTTTGTACTCTTTTCTTTTGGAATGTGTATGTACACTAGACAGCCAAATATTCTAAGATTACTGAATTCTGGTTTCTTTCCGGAAAATACTTCTTCAAGTGTCTTGTTCTTGAGTACTCTATGTGGAGTATGGTTCTATACATACACAGTTGTTCTGGAAGCTTCTACCCATAGATGCATAGGAAGGTCTTGATCATGAAGCATTGCCCTTGCTGCTTCCATGATTGTTCTATTCTTTCTTTCTACAACCTCATTCTATTGTGGATTATTTGGAGTGGTCAACTCCCTCTTAATCCCTGAATCTCTACATAATTCTTTGAATTCATTTTATGTGAATTCTACTCCATTATCTGATCGAAAGATCTTGATCTTCTTCTCTGTGTGGTTCTCAATCAAGGCTTTGAATTCTTTGACTTTGTTGAATACTGCATCCTTGTTCTTCATGAAGTATATGCATGTGATCCTAGAAAAATCATCAATGAAAGAAACATAATATACACACCCACTTAGAGAACTGGATGACATTGGACCGCATACATCGAAGTGGATGATTTCCAAGATTCCTTTGTCCTTGCTCTCACTGACTTGGAAATGTCTTCTTTGTGTTCTTTCCTTTCGCACATCATTTACATACACCTTCATGTTTTTCCTGCATTTCTAGAAGGCCTTCAACAACTTTTCTTGCAAGTGGTAGTGCCCTGTAGTGCACATGTGCAAGCCTTCTATGCCACGGTTCATTTGGTTCTACTGATCCATGAACCAAAGCATGTTCTGGTTGGCCCTTCAATTTGTATAGTCCTCCCTCTTGTTCTCCAATTACTACTACATCGTCAATAGTCTTTCCTTTTGGCCATATGAGGACTTGGCCATCTATAAATGCAACCCTCATGCCTTTTGCATCCAATGCAGAGATGGAGAGAAGGTTCTTATTTAGTCTTGGTAAAAATAGGGCATCCTTCATTTTCATAGACTTTCCAGAGTCTAATTTGTAGGAGGATTCTCCACTACCTTTTATTGGATACTGGTAGTAATCCCCAAGTTTCACCTTATGGGGTGATTCATGTTTTGATAGTTTCACAAATGATTCTTTGAATCTCGTCATGTGTTTGGAAGCCCCACTGTCTATAAGCCAATCATTGCTTTCATGTGTGATGTTTCCCGTGAGAGCGGAAATCAAAACATATTCTTCATCACTTGAAGAATCACCATTGTCTTGTTTGATTCTCTTCTTGGAATGCTCATCATCTTCTACAACATGATCATGATGTCTTTTCTTGTTTCCCTTCTTCTTGTGAGAGCCATTTTTGTTCCTAGGACAATCTCTAGCATAGTGTCCTCTTTCATCATATGTAAAGCATCTGAATTTAGGTAGATTATTGTTATATCTTCTAAGATGAGAGTGCTTACCTTGGTGATGGTTTGTTTTTCTCTTCTTGGATTGTACTATGAGAGCTTGATCTTCATTTCCCATCTTTTCTTCTCGAGCTACTATTAGAGCTTCTTGTGAGCATTCTTCCCACAATCTGCTAAACTTGAATAGCTTCTTTCTGGCACAGATCCCTTGAATAAAATAGTCCCATGCCCTAGGGAGACCATTCAAGGTGGTCATCACAATTTCTGCATTCTCTACTTCTTCATCTACCGCTTCAAGCTATTCCTTGATCTGAGAGAACCTTGTAAAGTAATACTGGATGCTCTCCACATTCTGGATCTTTACATTCTTCAATTGGTTTCTCATAGTCATCTTCCAGTTTATGTTCTTCCCTTCAAACAACTTGGTCATGGCATCAAACATCTCTTTAGGTGTCTTTAGAGAGGACACCTGTGGTATGAGGTGATCTTTGATTGAATCAGCAATAATCTTCTTAGACATGACCAATTTCTTCTTGTGTAAGGCCTTAGCTTCATCTCCCTCTCGAACCGGAACCTCTTCATTAATGTAAGAGTCCAACTCATTTTCTTCCAGGACCAGGTGTTATCTCCATATTTGTCCCACAAATTTGGATTCCGACAAGCATGAATGTAAAGTCTATTAGCATTTTTTCCCAGGTCATGAATATCCCAGTCAGCCTAGTCAGTCCTCCTTATTGTCTCAGCTTCCATCCTGGTCAATTTGTACATTGTGTCTTTCGCCTTGTTTTCTAGTTTTGCCCATTATCTTATGTGCCATTTTGTTTTAAATAGTTCTTTTTAAGAGAGGTTATCACATAAAAAATGGATCTTTTGTCTCCTTCCCAAGGACGAAAAAGCCAATGAAAAAGAAGATTATTTTTGTTAAATCTGGAGCAGTTGTGTTGCGCCGCATCCAGGTAAATGACACTATTTGTGTTGAGAAGTTCTCTGGTTTTCTTCAACTAGGAAGGTTCACACTTCGTGATGAAGGTAAAACAATCGCTATTGGAAAAGTCATGAAGTTCTCAAGTGTTGCAGGCAGTGTATAATCGAAGAGAAGTTCACTATGATTATCCCTTGGCAATGATTTCATATGCACGAGTAAGGCTGGTAATTGGAATATTAGGTCACTATCTTTCGATGTTCATGGAAATGGCTTCTTCTCTAAAGTTTGGATTATCGTCTTCAAGCAATTCAGTTTCCCGATCATCCGGAGGAATCATCTGCCAAAGTACCATAAACAGGAGATCTTACGAGTTTGTGACTCAGGGATCTTGTCATTTTTCATTTTCAGGAGATCAGTCTTCACATTCACTCAGTTCATTGGCGTCTTGTAGGAGATTTCCTTCTCTGAACTACAAATCACAATGGATATCTGGAGTGCACGAAGAAGAATGCAGCACTTACAATAAACAATGTGAATCCCCTAGCAAGCTCTGTAGCTGCAGGGCATTCAAGAAATAGCAAGCATCTCGTAAGATCAGTAATGCCACCATTTTCTTCCTATAGTCACCAAGAATCCCTGTTGGATTTAAATCCTCGAGTTTCAATTCTTTGGAAAGATGGACGTGATATAGCAGGTTTTCAAGAGAATGGGGATGTAAACATGGTGTCTGGTCCCTGGCAAGACTCGCTTTCAAATCCAAACTACAATAAGGCCACAATTAAGGTTGTAGGAGTAGGAGGGGGAGACTCAAATGCTGTGAACAGAATGGTTGAGAGCGATATTAAGGGTTTGGAGTTCTGGGTTATCAACACAGATGCTCAGACATTGAAAATGTCACCTGTGAGTCCTGAATATCAATTACAGATTGGTGAGAAGTCAAATAGAGGACTTGGAGCAAGCGGGAACCCAGAGATTGGTATCTATGCTTTTATTTTCAAAAATCTACAGTTCCCTAATGAGTCGGTTACATGTGAACGTGGCAGTCCATTGCTACTTGGCATTAAGGAGTCGACAGAGGATTGGAAAAGTACTAAATTCCCCAAAAATAGTGAATTACTTCCACAAGGGCATGATCGAGGTTGAAGACTCAGGATCAGTAGTTAAATTTGGCAAGAATACAGGGTATCCAATGAACATGTGGCAGCAGGAGGAATTTATTAAAGAAACAAATACATAAATATTGATTCCTCTTCTTGGATTCAGTTACAAAATTTTCAGCTGGCGATTATATTCAGGATCAATTGTGTAATTTGTAATTATTATTTAAATATTCGATCCTGAAATTGTGGATCTCAAAAAAATGTTTTGAGAATTTAGTTTATCTATAAAATGTAAAAAACTTATATGTAATGTGAGGAGAGGTCCCAGCTAAGGGCTCGAGAGCTAGAGGAGAGAGTTCTTCCTTTCAGGAGAACTCAGGGGACTGCAGGTTGGCATTTTTGGGGAGCCATGCTTGATCATTTGTAAGCACATCTGTGTAGCATGAACTTTTTGCAGCTTCAATGACAGGTTCTAGTTTTGAATAAACTTGATGATGATTTGTCCTTGTGTTATATAAATTGTCTCTCTGATAATTCTGTTATGTACATGGTCATTCATATTCCATTACAATAATTCTTATCGTGAGATGACAGTTATCTTTTATTTTTACAAACATTGATAGTTTCACTTCATGATTTAGGATCATAGTACCTGGGTATTGAACTTTGTGATTGATTTCATGTTATACAGCATCTGTTTGATTTTCCTGTAGCTCTGATTCATACCAGCCTTTACTTCAATGTTTTGATCTTCTTATAAATACCTGTATTTACCAATCTGTGATATATACCAGCTCTGTTTACTGTAAATTGTGTGATGTTTTGATTTCATACCAGAACTTTGTAAGCTGTAAAAACAAGTAATACTATCCTAGTGTCTTCTAGTACTGTGAGGTTCCATTAGCCCTGGTTTGATACCAGCTTGTGTTTGTAATTTGATTTCATTTTATTTTTACATTTTCGAACAAATATTTCCTTAAGCTTGAATCCCGTATTCTAGGTTCAACTTTAGGGATAACACCAGGGAGATCCCATACTTCCAAGGTCAGAAGTTATCATCTCCCTCGAGATTTTCATCAAGCTTGGTATGATGAGACATCCATGAGGGCTTCACTTGTTGACTAATATCCTATCACGTTAGTTCATATTGTGGATTTTAAAATTATAAAAATCAAACCAATATATTGCAGGTATTGGGGGGATGAGGGGTTTAAGGTGGGAGTGGGTAGGGTGGTTTATAAGTATTGAGGTATAAAAAGGGGTGGGGAGGAGGTCTTAAGTATTGGGAGGGGGTTTCAAAAAAAGAGATCCAGAGCTGAATTTCTGCAGAGCTAGTTTGCTGGTTCAGAAGCAGATTAGGTTTGACTTTCCTGGAGTTCTACCCAACCAAAAACTTTGATTTTGGGGAGGATATCAATCCAGGCCTAGTCTCACTCAAAAATTCCACTTCTGTGGAAAGCCCTAATTTCCTACAGTAGTGTCAGGTCAAAAACTGAAAATGCTCAGAATCAGATTCTGCTTCGACAGAGAGACGTGCCCTAGAGAGGAGAGTCATCCTAGCCTCCTTTTTATAAAAATATGTGGAGAGAGATCCAAAAAGTAGGAATCCCTAGCTTCAACATCCGCACAGTATCTTCTTCTCATGTTAGCTCTAATACCATGTGATATTTTTAACATTTAAGCTATATGATCTTAGGATCTTATCTGAGAGAATAACAAGCACATCAATCAAACACAAGAGATAATGAACACAAAGATTTTCCTCGGGGAAACCATAAAGGATAAAACCCCGCAGTTTCCTCATAGATGGAATCAGTGCCAAAATTAAAATCCAAAAACAGTAAGATGATCTCTCGACAGCAGTAGTCTCTCTCTCTTGTCCTGGCTTCTTCTTTCTCTCTCAATTATTCGCTACAACTGAGTGTGAGTGAATGTGTACTAAATAGAGAGGCTCCCTCTCTATTTATACTAATTCTTGACTTGACACTAACTCACTAGGGCTGACTTCTCTAGGAGAGTCTAATAACCCTAGGGACCCACAACTGCGGGGACTTTAACCCTTCATCAATAAGGAGGGTTACACTCTATGACTTTACATGACTTGTTTACATTATTGAATCTCCCGATAGGAACATTGGGGCATGACATGACTCAATTACATTACAGATACTTATCGATAGAAACATCGAGGTACAATACATAAGATATACAAGTGAATACATTCTGAAGTTACAAATACGTCAACATTCCTTATCTTCATCTTCATCTGGTTCTTAAACTTCTTCTTTGATATATTTCTCAATATCATTCTCTCTTAGAATGAGACCAATCCTATACTTCCATGCTCGGAATCTTTCTATGCCTTCTAGCTTGTCCTCAAGCTTAGTGCTTAGGGGCATCTTATCCAGGAGGTCACTAAAAAATGAAATTTCTCAAAATTAAATACTGACCTTACCAGGAGATGTGCTTGAATGAAGCGAGTTGGTTGGTCCACTTGGTTTCTAGAGATTCCAAATATTCACCCTTCAAAACTTTCTTGCGCGATTTCAGTTTCTGCAAATTTATGGTTCTGGTTTTTTGCAGTTTTTTTGTTCAAGGACAATCTACGGTTTGGATTTCCTGGAGATTCACCCACTCAAAAAAATCAACCTATGGCTCAATAGATGCTCTCTAGGGAGGCACAACTTTCTATGCGATCAAATTTCCAAAATTCCATTTTCGACAAAAACCCTAATTTCTTGTCGAAAAGAGAGAAGAGAGAGTTTCACCTTGTGAAAGTTGTTCTATTCAGGATATCTTTGAAACCATGTTAATATTTCATATGCTTAGCTAGATATAATTAGTGTTTAATCCAATTTCACATCAAAAGCATGTGCAAAATCACTAAAAGAAACACAATCACAAGATAGACACAGATTTATCTTGGGAAACCCTTAAGGGGAAGAAAACCCAACAAAACTTCCTATATATAAATATATAAGATAAAACTCCAAAAAAATTACTCCTTCTCCTTGTTGATCTCTCTCTCTCTCTCTCTCTCTCTCTCTCTCCTATACACTATACACAAGTGAGAGTGTATTGTTTTCTAATGAGAAACACAACTCGTCTTTTTATACTCTTTTTTTTACTTGACTTTTACCCTAATAAGTCGGCCCAAACAAACTTATTGGGTCAACTTCACCTAGGAAGACACAAAACAATATTATATTATATTCAAGAGGGTGCTATTGACTCGAATTACAATGGAGGTTGTACCTCATGACTCTTTGATGACCGAATACAATAGAACATCCCAACTGAGAAATAAGACATATCCCTTGGGTTATATCAGTAAAATACATTTAGAATATTATTCGAAGTTACAATATTTAAACAGAACTTATCGTAAACATAGGATTTTTTTTAATTGAATATTTAAATTTCTCTTTCATGAGCAAAGTTTCTTCATCCATAATATCATACTACTTCTAAATTATCATTTCTAAGGATCTAACTACTTTAGGAATATTTTTAAACTTCTTACATCCACCCATATCATTTGGTTTTCCTGATCCTTTAGTCAGGGTTTCGTGTGAGCATGCTCACTTAAATCCATGATAAAAGGCTCACTTGAACTGTGCTAGACAAGATCGCTTGAATTCATGGTAATGGGATCATTTGAACTCTACTATACCTTCCTTTTACTCCCTGCCCTCTAATTATGCAGTGTATCCACTAGTAATACTGCACCATTCGCTACTTGAATCTACTCCTCTTCAATTACTACATCATGATTTTCTTTGTTACAACCATATAAGCTATTTATTTTACCACCTCCTCTACTTAATTTAGCATCGAAAAAAATTCCATTGTTATTAATTCAAGATCATTATTGTGTTGTTCCATTAGAATATGGTTGTATTGACTTTTTTATTTATGTTACTATATGCATTTCATTAGAATCATACTAGTTAGAATGAGTACCATTTTATTTGCATTATTTCAGTACACATAAGCTATTACATAAGAAACATGTATAGGTAATGATAACAAGCATATTAACTCTATATGAGATGAAATTATATTAATATTTATGGGAATACTTTCTACGGAAATGAGAAGCATTGTTATTGATATTATATCAAATTATTGTGTATTGATTACTATAAATTCATACTTATGTCGACTAACATAGCGTGACTAATGTGACACGATCTCCCCCATACTGGGTTGGAGAGCACCGGTGCAATTACTAGTAACTAATGGTAATTGGGATTGATATGTACATGATACATATAGATATTCCCAATCAATGGAGATAAAAGTAGCTTAATATCTTATGTGTAGAACACTTTGTTGTTTCTATTAAAGTCGTTTCACCATAGTTAAGTAGGTAAAACATGTTACAAGTTGAGCTCTTAGTTCTATGAAATTTATTATGGTTATTTTTGTCAATGTTTGAGCAAAAAACAAAGATACTTGAAATTTAAAACTTTCGATAAACAAAACCACTGGATGTAGATCTCATAAAAAAATTAAACACATAAATCATTCAATCCATAAGACACATGATGTACCCTAGGAAAACCCTCCAAATCCAGAGGATGAAAAACCCAACAAACAATCCTTTGAGTAAGATAGGTAATTATAGAAAATGATTTTACACCACTTGCAGATTTCCTGATAAGAAATATCTAAGAAGAACTAGAGAATAGAGATCACTCGGAATATGGTCATAGTCTTTCCAAGTGCATAAAACTATAATAACGAGCTTATTAAGTCATACAATGAGAGGTAGAGAATGGTTGCATTCCTTTTGGGCATTGTGAACACTATGTGCACTATCCACACATTACCTATAATGCCTTCCTTGACTTGGTGCCAAGTTGTCACCTCGAAATTATCATCCATGCAAAATATATGCACCCTACACTAATTCACTAGTGTTAACTTCCTCTAACTTAATGTTAACTAATTGAACTGAACTGAACTGAATTGAATTGAACTGAACTGAACTGAACTAAACTGTATGTTAACTGATTAACTAATCGATTGACCATTAGTTAGGATTTTAACTAAATGTCTTTATTTATTCACAATCAATGTCATCCTCAACAAACACTTTGCGTAAATCAAGGAGTGGGTTCCTTAATTAACTGAAACTTGTTTTCCACAACTTAGAATTAAGTGACGTCTTTGCAATTCGAGTTCACTTGAGGTATGATATGGGAAATTGAATCCTTACTCTATCTCTGTGTTCATCTCATTTATCATTAATTAATTATGCATGGTCCATGAGTGTTTAGTTAATTAATCATCTTTATCATATCATACTCAAAAGAATGTTATGAACCTATGACCATATGTATTAGCCATACATCACATAGTATATCCTCATGACTCGATACAACACAAGTCATATGGTCTTGATGCAACATAAGACCAATCTTGATGCAACACAAGATTGTTGAACTTAATACAACATAACTTCCGGACTTGATACAACACAAGTCTCCAACCTTGACACAACTCAAGGTCCTGGTCTTAATACAACATAAAGATCATGATTTTAATACAAAATAAGATCACAGTACATGCATCTCTCATGAACAGAACTTAATACAACATAAGTTCCAAACTTGATAGAACACAAGTCTCTTTGTCATCACATCTACAATATGCTCATTAGTAGCTATGTACTGAATTTTTATAATACATTTCTGGACCATGTCTCAAATGAAGTGATACTTCATTTCTATGTGTTTTGACTTGTCACAAACACCATATTTTTGGAAAGCTTTGTACAACTTTGGTTGTCACACCTGATCACTGTAGGCTCTATATTTTCACCAAACAATCTTCTAAATAGATTTCTTATCCACACTGCTTATCTTCAAGCAGTACTAGTACAATGTACTCAACCTCTGTGGTGCTCTAGGAAATTGAACCCTGCTTTCTACTAGACCATGAAATCATAGCATAACCCAACCTGAAATAATATATGGAGGTCCTCTTCTGATTAACACTGTTTCCACCTCAATCAGATTCAATATATCCAAGCAATAAAACTCCTCCATTGGAGGCATACCCGAGTCCATAACCAATTGTAGCACAGAGGTATCTCAAGATATGCTTACCTGCAACCCAGTGTCTCTGTCTAGGATTAATCATGAACTAACTCAAGGTGTTAACTGCATATAAAATTCTATCCTCGAATGTATCAGGTACATCAACGATCCAATCGATGTATGTATAATGTGGGGTCTACTGGATCAAATCCAGTCTCAGTCTCATGGAGTTTCCTCAAATTGGAATCCATTGGAGTATTTATAGATTTACAATCCACCATGTCAAATCTACACAAAGATGTCCACATAGTACTTCCCTTGATATAGAAATGTCTCGTCATTCCTCTATCAAATCTCAAGGCCTGGGAAGTAGTGCACAAGACCTAAGTCTTTCATCTCAAACTCTGAGGTAAGCTCCCTATGACACTAACAATAAGTTTTTCCTCTCTAGTGATGAAAATATTGTCCACATATAGGACTAGTACCAAAGGTTGGTTCTCCACTACTTTGAAGTACAAGGTTGAATCTGTATCACTCTTCAAGAAACCCATTTTCTGAAGATAATTGTGTATTTTGGCATACCAAGCTCGAGAAGATTGTTTTAACCCATACATGGCTTTCTTCAACTTGCACACATGGGACTCCTTCCCATGTATCACAAAACCACATAATCTTAATATAATAACAATTAAATGATACACCACATGTTTACGCATACATAATTATGTCGAATATGTTTAGTTCATTGGTTCAAAATTCTGTGGGTACTAGCTTACAAACAAACAAACAAAACACCTATCGGTGTTATTCTCTCCACTTTTGGGTTCGGATGGAGGTCAATCTCCATAAAGCTTACATTCTCTGATATTCTTTGTAGTAATCTTTACTAAGGGTTTTTACTTCACTTGTTTATTTTACTGTGGTTATAATTCATAGTCAGTAAATCAAACACAATAGACAGTAGGGAAAATCACAATCGAGATTGAAAATGTCATTAAAAGGCTAGTTGTTCCCATCCCACTGTGCAATCTAGAATCCATGCTCAGATTTAGACGGGTTTACTACCTTCCGCAAAGTGGAGAAGTCGAGGGACACATGACAATGCCCAATTTTCTTTCTTGATTTTGAATTAGGTGAGGAGGATATGTCTTGATTTAATATTTTTATATTTTTTAACTAAGAAAAATAGTTGTTGGATGCTATCAGTGTTCACCATTGAATTTTTGGATGAGGTGTGCTAGTTATACTCATCATATAAGATTTTGTTTGCATTAAGTGTATGCACAGTCAAAATGATGATTAGAATTTTTTTAAATTTCCCAAAATTTGGCATCTTTGGTTTCCCTCTAATGTAAGGTAAATGCTCATTTTCTAGTGGTTTTTTTGTCATAGCTTGATGGGATAACATCTAGTGCATTCATTTATCTCCTTCAAAATTGGCATCCTAGCAAAATGTGTTTCCCAAGGTAGATATAATACAAGGAACATGATTTCAATTCCTTATACAAGAAACATGATTGCAACTATTTATACAAGGAACAAGATAATAGTAAGAAACATGTATGTAGCTCATCATATCACACATTATACAACTTCAAAAACATTGTTCAAACACCTTTACTTTTGTTTAGTAGACATTAATAAATAAATAAAAGTATTTTCAATTTTAATTAATGAATTTTTCTTCAAAATAATATTATTTTGTAAGAGACAAATACTCATTTTCAACTTCTAAAGTTTTCTTTCATTATGATTTGACCAAAAATATTGTTTAAGAAATATCCAATTAATTATCATCATAATCAAACAAATGTAGTAAATAATATAATACACCATATAATTATACATTCACAATTTTGTCTAATTTTCCTCTCAATATTGCTGCCCCGAAATTATTATAAACAATAAACATTAATTAATTATAATCATATTAAAATAACAAATCTGTTAAATAATATGCCATAATGATTATGCATTCATAATTATTTTAAACTTGTAAAATAACATTGAAAACATAATAAATTCATCCCATACCTCCATCAAATCATAGGTTTCTTATCACTTAAATATACGTGAAGAGTTCCAACACTCCGCGATCAGAAGTGAGAGGAAATATATATTCTTATATTTTTACTTTTTCCACATGAAGCTACGGCAAAGCAAATCATGGGCACATCACTATACTTGTATATAACACTAGTAACTAAAATCAGCAAAAACATCTACACAACATGGTTGGGGTCTAAACCTTGTGCCTATATAACTCCATATCGTGGTTTGTAAACTTGAGGACATTCATATCACACTTTCAAGAATATGGGTAATGGGTGCATCATCGTGAGTTGTCTTGGCTATATAATTTGTGGAACATGTCTAAACATTTGGCGTTATAATCTATCTAATTTATGACATGTCAAAACTTTTGATGATTTCGTTTTATTTGGCGAGTATTTTATGCCAAAAGGTGTATATATTTTAGAATTTTGGGATGGACTGCCATCTATGTTTTTCATCTATGGAGGAGAATGAGACAAGTGTGCTATCTAGATTCATTCTATGGGCATCATTTAAAATTCATAATTAACAATTATAAAGAAATTGAAAATAGAGTCATGTGATAACTGCACTTTGTGATAGTTGGAAAAAAAACACAATAAAAAATAGCTCATGTTATAAATGTACTTAATGGTATGGTAATGTTATAATTGAACTGCATTTGGCATCTAAGAGTCAAGCTAATGTGCAGTTCATGTAACAATTAAACTTCTAATAAAATCGTCTCAACTCTTAATAAACTCCTCCAAAATTTTGAAGTACAAGTTCATACAAAATAATTAATAATTGAAGAAGAGTTCAAGGGCAATTTGTTTTAATAATGAAAGGTTAGAATTGTTTATTAACAGATGAAATGTTTATTAACAACCAAGTTGAGTTGAGTAGTCAATGGATCAATGATTGGAGAGTGACTTCAAATGTTTATTAAGTGGTGTTAAGCTGACTCGAGCATGGATCAATGGTTGCTACCACATGGATTAGTCACTTGAAAGGTATGTTCAACTATTTGTTAAGTAATGTTAATCTGTTTGAAGGGCATGTTCAACTATTTGTTAAGCCGAGTAAAGCATGGATCAGTCACTATTAGCGCATGGATCTGAAGAGTGAGCTCAACTATTTGTTAAGCGATGTTAAGTTGAATCAACCTTTCATGTTAAGCTGAGTAGAGCATGTATTAGTTGATTTTAGAAAGTATGTATATGCGTGAATTGGTTTTCATGCTAGGCTTGTTGAGCGGAGCACGAATGGGATTTCTTCATGGTGGGAAAGGTTGTTAGCCAAAACCAAGTTGACTAAACTTGAGTTTACCGCTCAGTTAATATTAAAAATTAAATATTTTCACGCCGACCCCTTTTTCTTTTTTTTCACTTGTCGGGTGAAACTTGTCTATCTCCCAACTAGACAAGTCTATCAACTTTGGTCAGACTTTCGACTCGACTGATTTAATTCGACTTTTCGATTCTACCGACTTCAACCTCTAAGTCGGCTGACCTCTTCAACCTCTCAAGTCAACTGACCTCTTCGACCTCTAGTCGGCTTACTCAACCAACCTTGTCGGTTCACTTGGTTTAGTTGAAATATACAAAGAATGTTTCTTAGTCTAAAAGACTTAAGAAATTACAAATTCTTTTCACCTGTGAGTAAGATGAAGTAAAAATGGACACATTAACAAATCCAAAGAACTTATAAAACATATGCCCAAATAGATAGGAAGACTTGAGTCGACTAATGTGCTGTAAAACCTAGAACTTTCACGCGGTGAGAAATTTATGGGTTCTTTGATCTTTCACTTAACTAGTAAATGTAAACAACATTTACACAAGTAAATCTCGAAATATTGTGCAGCCAAATAAACATACATTCAACCATAAACTATTTCATATATATATAACTATGCGGAAATAACAAAGGTATTACAAACTTGTATGTTTAGACTTGTCGGCTCACCGACTGATCCTTTTACAGAGCTTCAGCTCTTCGACTGAATCTCTTACACAGAAGCTTGAGCTTCAACTTCTCTTTCCTCACTCTGGAGTTCTCTCGTGAGTTCTATTGTCCAACATGATTTACAATTTGCTTCTACTATTTATAGGCAACCTGAAAAATTGCTTCTACATGAGTCGACTGACTCTCCATTAAAGACTGTAATAACTATCTACCTAACAACTTAGCCTCAGAAATAAATTCGACTAGTTTACATTGTCGAATCATGGACTCTTCCCTCTTGTCAGACTGACCGACAAGATCTTAGCTGATACAGACTCTGACAGAGTCGGCTGAGAGTCAGGTACGGATCTACGAGTAATTACTTTTTCCAATGCTCCCCCTTAATTATGAGCAAATGAGGATTTTTAAAACAAAGCTTACAAAATGTTTTGGAGCTTAGACATTCTTTGTTTATGACAGAGTTCACTGTGCAAAACTTGTCATTCCAAGATAATTACGCAGATACTGGAATGTTCCCTCTGCCAATGGTTTTGTAAAGATGTCTACACGTTGATCTTCAGACCTGTGAAACACATGATTCTTTGATAATGCTATGGCTGAATTTTTGTTGCAGAATATTGTTGTCGGTTCTTGATGGTTCTGTGACAAGTCTTTTAACACTCTCCTCATCCAGACAACTTGACATGCAGCACTTGTCTCTGCAACATACTCTGCTTCAGCTGAAGACAGAGTTACTATGGGTTGTTTCTTTGAAGCCCATGAAACAACACCTGTACCAAAATGAAATGTGTACCAAGATGTGCTCTTCCTGTCATCTATGCTGCCTCCATCGTCACTGTCAGTGTAACCAATGAGTTTAAAATTTTATGAGGTTGAATACATAATTCCAAGGTCTTTTGTGCCACTTATATACCTCAGAATTATTTTACCTGCTTGCCAATGAGAGTCTTTTGGTGACTCCATGAACCTTGAGATTAGACTTACACCATACATAATGTCTCGTCTTGTCACTGTCAAATACATAAGGATGCCAACAATACTTTTGAACAGCGTAGGATCGAGAGTGGATCCTTCATCATCTTTTCTCAATTTTAAACCTGTTATTATTGGTGTTGGGGCTGTCTTGCAATTAGACATGTTAAATCTTTTTAAAACTTCACTTGCATATTTAGACTGTGATATAAAAATACCACTTTCAAACTGCTGAACTTCAATGCCCAGAAAAAACTTCATAATCTCCAGATCAGTCATTTCAAATTCACTTTCCATTACTGCTTTAAAATATGATAGGACAAAATCACCAGTAAATATTAAATCATCTACATACAAGCAGACAATTAACATCTTACCTTGCTCGTCCACTTTGGTGTACAATGTCGGTTCACTTTCACTTCTGTGAAATCCATTTTCAGTGAGATAGGAATCAATCCGACTATACCAAGCTCTAGGAGCTTGCTTCAAACCATAGAGTGCCTTTTTCAACCTATACACTTTATGCTCTTGACCTGGAACTTCATACCCTTGTGGTTGTTCCACATATACCTCCTCTTCTAGATATCCATTTAAGAATGTTGACTTGACATTCATTTGATGAACATTCCATTTGTTTTGTGCAGCAATGGCCAAAATTGTTTCGACTGTATCCATGCATGCAATAGGTGCAAACATTTCATTGAAGTCTATGCTGGGTTGCTGTGTGAACCCTCTTTCTACCATTATTGCTTTGTGCTTTTTCACATTCCCATCAGCATCTTGATTTGTCTTATAAATCCATTTGACACCGATTCCATCCTTGTCTTTTGGTACATCAACCAATTCCCATGTCTTGTTAAGTTCTCAATGCATTCTATTTCTTCATCCATGGCTTGTGCCCACACTTCTTCTTCAACAGCTTCTTCAAATGCTAGTGGATCATATATAGGGGAAAATAATGCAAAGAGAGAGAATGAATTAGGTGTACCAGCTTCATATATCTCTCGCATACTTCTTGTCTTCACCGAATCTGTTGATGTCGACCTCGACTAAATGCTTGATGGAGTCTATTGTCCTCTTGGTGTACTTGTCGATGTAGCTTGAGCTGCTACTTGTGTCAATGGTCCTTGTGCTGAACCATGTCATGGTGTCATGGGAGTCGACGGTGCTGCGACCGGTTGGCTTACTTGTGGTGTTTGAACCACTTCCTCTTCCATATCATCATTGTCAACATTCGACACAATCTTGACATTTATGTCAATGATTCCATCCCATGATTCATTCTCGACAAATTGAACATCTCGACTGATTATCACTTTCCTTGTGACAGGATCATACAACTTGTATGCTTTTGTGTTTTCTGAATAGCCAATAAAAATACATTTATGTCCCTTCTTTTCTAGCTTCCTTCTCAGCTCATCTGGAACATGAGCATATGCAACACAACCAAAAACTTTTAAATGGAAAACACTATGATTCATACATGTCCATGGTTCTTGGGGAACTTTGTTCTTCGCACTCTTTGTTGGACACCGGTTCATAATGTAAATGGCATTTGCGACTGCTTCACCCCAATATTCATTTGGAAAATGCTTGGCTGCTAACATGCTGCGTGCCATCTCCATGATGGTTCTGTTCTTTCTTTTGGCAATACCTTTCTGCTGAGGTGTATACCATGCAATGAATTGTTTCTGTATGCCATGGGTCTTGCAAAAATTCAGAAATTCATTTGAAACATATTCACCTCCTCTGTCGGTTCTTAAGATCTTGATGCAGTGTCCACTCTGGTTCTCCACGAGTGCCTTGAACTACTGAAAATAACTAAATGCATCAGATGTATGTTTCAAAAAATATACCCATATTTTTCTTGAGTAGTCATCAATAAAAGTCAGAAAATACTTGCAACCACCAATGGATGATGTCTGCATTGGACCACAAATATCAGAGTGCACAATTTCAAGTGGTGTGTGTGCTTTATATGACTTTCCGACTGGAAAAGTCTCTCTGTGTTGCTTGCCAAAAATGCAACATTTTTCTAAGACAGTAACTTGGACATTGTTTCCAAGTGTAACATCAGTTTGAATTGAATTGTCTAGACTGGAAAACAGGTTTAAATTACCGGTCATGTGGTTGTTTCATCCTGAATCTAAGTACCATATGTCATGTGGACTTTCTTGAACAGCATTGCATTCGAGTGGAGATGTCGATTCCATTAACATTGCACTTGTAGAAGTGCTGGTGCTGGTCGATTGACTCGGGATTTTCCTTCCTTGGTCATATTGTTTCTTCCTGCATTCATATGCATAATGACCAAACTTCTTACAATAATGACATTGGATTTTTTATTTATCAAACCTCTGGCCACTTGGCTGACTTGGGATCTGATTATATCCTCTGCCATTGACATTTGCAGGACTTATGCCTCATTTGCCTCATCCTCCTCTTGAAGAACTTCTTCCTCTACCTCTGAAGTTGTTTCTCCCCCTGCCTCTACCACGGCTTATGGATGTATGTGTTGTGAATGCACCTTCCAATGATGTATATGTTTTGTTGAGTCTGTGTTCATGATTGATGAGTGAAGCTTGCAGCTCATCAATGGTAAATGTCAACATGTCTGTGTGTTCTTCTAAAGTCACGACCAAATTTTCAAATCTTGGGGGGAGACTTCTCAGAATTTTTTCAACCACCCTTTGGTCTTCTATGGCTTCTCCATGAGATTTTAATTGGTTTATCAACCCAACAACTCTGGTGTAGAATGCGTCCACATTCTCTGAATCTTTCATGGACAGAGATTCAAAATCTCTTCTGAGAATCTGCAGCTTGGATGTTCTTACCTTATCCAAACCTTGATAGGTGGTTTCCAATGTATCCCATGCTTGCTGAGCATTAGTTTTATATGCTACTCTTGGGAGTATGCTTTCATGCATAGCTTGATGTATGTAAAACAGAGCTTTTCCATCTTTCTTCCTCTGTTCCCTCAAGACATTTTTCTCAGCCTATGTAAGATTGTTATATGCTGTCATGTCTATTGGTTCTGCATAACCATGCTAGACTATCTCCCAGACATCTTGACCTCTAAATAAATCCTTCATTGTTAAAGACCAATATTCATAATTATTTTCTATAAAAATTGGAGTTTGCAATGAACCAAAAGTGGAAGTCATTTTTAATTTTTAATTAACTTTCCTTAGAAAAATAATTTTCCACCTTTTAAGACAAGATTTCTTTCCTAAACCTTGATCTGATATAAACCTTACTCTGATACTAGTTAGCCAAAACCAAGACGACTAAACTTGAGTTTATCGCTTAGTTAATATTAAAAATTAAATATTTTCACGCCAACCTCTTTTTCTTTTTTTTCACTTGTCGAGTGAAACTTGTCTATCTCCCGACTATACAAGTCTATCAACTTTGGTTGGACTTTCAACCCTACTGATTTACTTCAACTTGTCGGTTCTACTGACTTCAACCTCTAAGTCAGTTGACCTCTTCGACCTCTCAAGTCGGCTGACCTCTTCGACCTCTAGTCGGCTTACTCAACCAACCTTGTCGGTTCACTTGGTTTGGTCGAAATCTACAGAGTATGTTTATTAGTCTAAAAGACTTAAGAAATTACAAATGATTTTCACCTGTGAGTAAGATGAAGTAAAAATGGACACATTAACAAATCCAAAGAACTTATAAAACATATGCCAAAATATGTAGGAAGACTTGAGTCAACTAATGTGCCGTAAAACCTGGAACTTTCAGGCTTTCAAGCAGTGAGAAATTTATGGGTTCTTTGATCTTTCACTTAACTGGTAAATGTAAACAACATTTACACAAGTAAATCTCAAAATATTGTGCAGCCAAATAAACATGCATTCAACCATAAACTATTTCATATATATAACTATGTGGAAATAACAAATGTATTACAAACTTGTATGTTTAGACTTGTCAGCTCACCGACTGATCCTTTTACAAAGCTTCGGCTCTTCGACTGAATCTCTTACACAGAAGCTTGAGCTTCAACTTCTCTTTCCTCACTCTAGAGTTCTCTTGTGAGTTCTATTGTCCAACATGATTTACAATTTGCTTCTACTATTTATAGGAAACCTGAAAATTGCTTCTACATGAGTCTACTGACTCTCCACTAAAAACTGTAATAACTATCTACCTAACAACTTAGCTTCAAAAATAAATTTGACTAGTTTACATTGTCGAATCATGGACTCTTCCCTCTTGTCAGACTGACCGACAAGATCTTGGTTGATACAGACTCTGACAGAGTCTGAGAGTCAAGTACGGATCTGTGAGTAATTACTTTTTCCAACAAAGGCATCAAGATTTAGGATGAATTGTCCCACAATCAAGATCTTATTTGGTGTTAATGAACTTTGGTGTGGGTAAAATTGTCGGTGCAAAGAACTGAGATGTTGCAGTAGATCAACAAAAAGTAGGTTTGAGCGTTGATGGAATTAATTTATTTGTAAAATGAATGCAGAACATGCTTAGCTTCTTAAGAACATGGGAATGTACATCTATGATTTTCTATCTTTTGGCAACACATATTTCCAAGTGAGATCTTTTGGTCGCACATAGTTCCAAGTGAATTAATGTCTTTTGCAATCCTTGTAAGGAATTAGTCCGTATTTTAAATAATAATTGGAAAGAAAAAAAATTGATTATGTTACATCATGGTTAATCTAACGATAATTGGAAATAAACAGTTCGATCTATTTAATGCATCTTTTATTCTGTAAAACAATCCTTGAGGTTTCGTTAATGCTGACAAATTATTTATTCAGGTTTCAACAACCAACATGCGCATTGATTCCAACCTAGGAATTGCAACATGCACAAGACTGCAATACTCCTAAATACTTTGCCAAAATGTCACCATGTCTCGGTTATGATCCAAATCTACTACTTCTATAATCTTTAAGATAAAAACTGTTATCAGTGTGTTAAATATATGCATATCTAAATATTCATAATATATTAATATATTATTAATATTGTTATCACTAATTAATATATCCATGTAATTTTTAATATACGGTCATAATCCGCGTTATCATATCCCATTATCATATTTCCATGTTGCAAATATGATACATTTCTCTGTAACAATAATTATGCCTGTTCAATTCTCCATTTTAGGTAAGTTATTTATCTTATATTAGATGAGATTACCAAAAACGGACGAATGTCGGAGATTGATTACAGATAATAATAAAAAATTTGTAAAGAGAATTCAAGATGAGATTATCCAAAACACGGATGAATGTTGGAGATATTATAGTTAAAATTTATAATAAAAATTCATTTATAGTTGTATTTGGGAATAAAAATGAAACCAAAGCGGTCTGACTACTTGGTTTTCTTGCTCCTTTTTGCTTTGAATAATGGCATATTTTCAAGCTCGCATGAGCGGTCACATCCTACTTGCTGGTCGTCCGATAGGTGTAAATGGTCAGTTAAATTGGTCAATCTAATTTTCAATAATCAACGTCAATAACCCTGCAAAAGAAAAGATCGAAGGAAAGAAAATGTCACCCATGTTGGCTGCACCTTCCCTTTTTAAAGAATTATGGGGTGGTTTAGTTTACAAGAAGCTTCTAAAACTAACCTATACTCCAACTAAAAATCTTGATCAACATTCTGGGGTTATCTACCAATTTAGAGAATATATCAAAAAAAATTTAATAAACAGAAAATATAAAAGGATTTCTAGGCAGCTACTTCACGTATGAAACAAAATTACTTAGTATTTTTATTCCGTGCAAGCAGGGAATATTGGAATCTACTGGGTTTTGAGATTTGTGAAAAGTAAAACACGATTTTTAATTTTTATGATTATCAAGGGGTTGTCCTAAGTTTTAATAATGTATCGTCTTATTGTGGATTCATCAATATCATTTAGTGCAATCGATGGAGTGCAGTTGTTGTGGACACAATGCATACTGGGAGTGTGGCAATGTGCTGAGAAGTTCATCATTACTGCAGTCATCTCATAATCATCCTGCATATATTATTTTTTACTCATCTTTCTTCTAGTCATTGTAGTTGTAGAAGCTAATTCACCAAAGAAGCTTGATAAAAGCACGCCATTGTAGCTGCAGAAATTCATACTCTACACATTTTTGAATAATTCCTTCCATTCCCGATTTTTCTACATATGCAATTCTCAAATTGCAGTTATTGTGTCTTATTGATTATATCCTTTATATCAATTTATCTCATTTCTTTAGTTCTTGTATATTGTGTGTAGTTCGTTGAACAATCCATAAAGAATTTTGTTTATAAATTCTTTTGGGTATCTTCCATTACACATACCTTCAATTGGGTTGTCATCAGATTTAGTGAATTACATAATTGTGCCCAGGTTCAATACATATTGTCAAAGGGTTTCAAACTAGTATTCATTTTCAATAGAAAACAGATAGAATAGGAAGAATTAGCTTTGGTGGGAGAGCACACATCAAAAATTATATTATTGCATTGAAGAACATTACATATATATATAGCAGAAGAGGAGGTTTAACAGACTCCGAAATAAACGGATCTGAACCGCTCGTGAATCTGCTTGTAACAATATTATCAGATTCTCCATTATTATCTAACACTCCCCCTTAATGGAGAAATGGATTTTCTATCACAATTCACACACAATTACAACACTTTGAACATTCGTCTGTCTGTCTGGTCTTCCCCAGCACTGAAACCCACTCTGCAATCTCACGGCTTCCGCTCTTTCTTCTTCCTCTTCTTCGAGCTTTCCATAGACACATTTAAAGTCAAAACGCCTCTGACCATGTTTCTTGCACTTGTATACTGGACAATTTGACAAATTGGCTCATCGGGGATTCCGTGATAAAAGGTGCCAATTATTGATGCATTCTATTAACTTGCCTTCATTTGTAGGATTTTTGCTTTCGGCTATCCTTCAGTATCTAGAAGAAAAGTTTGGATACGGAATGGCCTCAACATTCCTTTACACAAGGTGACATTTAAACATAAGAATGTTTGTACTTGAAACTGAGGCTTCCAGCTTGAATCAAGATACAAGTTCTTAGTTTTACAAAACACTTACATAAAATCCCACCACACACCACACATACATAAATATATAAATATCACTCATTATTTTAGAACAGCGTGAGAGATGACTCTCGTGATCCTTCATCACTTTCTGAATCTAATAATTCATCCAGGTTGGCAATGTTTGCAGATTCCTTGCCATTCAGGAGATCTCTAGCACGAGCTCTACAGCTCCAGGCTATATGTCCAATTTTGTGACAATAGAAGCATTCTGTTGAACCCTTGGCTTTTCTCATTTTACCTTTTGAGTACAATGCAATTTCACGCTAACCACCTGCATCGAAGTCTTCAGATTATGTCCTTTTTTCTTCAGCTAACAGTGATGTTACCATTCCTTCCAATGTTTGTGAGGGTAACTGAGTTAATGTAAATACAACATTGCTATATTTAGAAGAAAGACTATTCAATAAAATTGCTTTAGCATCATCTGGATCTACCTTGATACCTATTTCAGCCAATTGTCTAAGTAGAGACATTAACTCATTTATATGAGTAGAAAGACGGGCCTCTTCATGCATTTTGAGACTAAAGAGCTGCAGTTTTAAAGAGAACTTTGCATTCGTAGCTTTTGCCCCAAATAATTTACTTAATTCCTCCCAAATTTCGTTAGATGATTTTGCTAAGTCAATCAAATGTAATTGCATATCTGAAAGAGCCAAACCAATAATAGCTTTAGCCTTTTCTTCCTTCTTTTGCCATTCAACAAGGAGTCTCGGATCATTAGGTGCTTGTTCTATGCCTTTTACTATGCTCCACAAACCTCTATTCATCAAATGCATTTGCATTCTAACTTTCCATGTATGGAAATTATTACCATCAAATTTCTCCATAGGTAGAGAATCCATATTACCTTACCAAATCTTATTACCTGACGGAATCTTACAGAATTTCTCGCATATGATGAGTCTCTTTGTAGCAGATAGCAATCAACGATCCCGGGCGAGAACAATTCTCAGGCGCTCTCCTCAATTCAGCGGACGGCGTCTATGCTTTCAGCGATCACTCCTTCTCACAAGCCACCGCTCCTCTGCTTTGATACCAAGATAGAATAGGAAGAATTAGCTTTGGTGGGAGAGCACACATCAAAAACTATATTATTGCATTGAAGAACATTACATATATATATAGCAGAAGAGGAGGTTTAACAGACTCCGAAATAAATGAATCTGAACCGCTCGTGAATCTGCTTGTAACAATATTATCTGATTCTCCATTATTATCTAACAAAAACCCTCGTACATACCCCGATATAAATTCCTGTTGAGATGATTATTTTGTGCATACTCGTATAGGATTCCTGTCAGGTTTATTATTCTGCCGACATCCATAGAATTACTTGTTGGGTTCGTTGTTTGATAGATACCCACCTTCGAATCCCTTTTGAGTATATATCTATTCCTTTTGGTTTAATTCGTTATTGTGGTTTTAATTGGATTTGGATAAGGATTTGGTATTTTTAGTGGATTTTGTTTTAAGATTATAGAAATTTATGAGCATGTCTATGGGAATTCTTGATCAAATTGGCTCATTGTGTGGAGTTAATGTACCCCTAATAAGACTTCACATTATAAAACATCTTCTGATCATTTCATGCCTCAGGCTGGAAGGAATATATCAGCTCAATGGGAGCCTCCCTTATGCCTTAATTGCAAAACCCTCAGACCTAAAGTATATTTTGATATGGAGTCACCAAATTTTTCTTCCTCCTCTAAGCCCATGTAGTTCAAAGAACAAAACTAGCTACATGTTTACATTAAGTACCAGATAAGATTTAATTAAACGAGCGAAGCAATTTAAAGAAAATTCATTTTTTTATTTTGAGTGTGTGCACTACGAGGCACGACATGGTTTTTCTTGTTATTTTCATTGCAAACACTGCCATTCTGATAGCACAGACCGCAATTTAAAATGTATATATATTTTTTGTCTTATGACATTCTAAAGGTTTCGCAAATTTAGGGTATCGAACAAGAACGCGGACTTATAAACTATTAAAGTTGTTTTGTAGGCATTTACACGTGCATGGAAAGTTGCTTGCAAAGTGTCACTTGGAACTTTGCTTGTACCATGGGGTAGAATGTTTCTTCTAAACCATTCCATTTTCATGGCCGTGCGCTATGAACTTCACTTTTCATGTATTAGCCACGAAGAGAAAATAATGACTTTATATAAAGATTGCTATTGACGATAACTAATTATTTATTTCTACAAGATTGCAGGTTGATGGAACGTTAATGGGGCCTAAGCATCCATTAAGATGGACCAGTTCAAAAGTATGGTTGGAATTTAAGCAACTTAAACAATTTTCTCTGACAGGAAGAGGCATGATTTTTGGAGGAGACAATTGGTGGCGACTGTCATGCAGGATAATCAATCATAGGGTAAACAACCAAATACTTTCTTTTTAATCTTTCAATGCAGTAAATTTCAAGTATGGGGAGGAGACTAAACTCTTTATCTGTTTATATCCTTAAAACTGGTGAAAAGCTTTAAAAATTACTCTAAAGCAACCTAAAATTCATGTAATCGTGAAAAGATTTAAAGATTAATATAAAGCAACCTAAATGTGAAAACATAACGGTTTTGGGGATGGAGGTTTTGATTTTTTGACGGTGCGGAGAGAAGGGAAAGTGCCGACGCGATCTGTGCTTGGCTCAGGCAGGGTGGGGGCTGCGAACCCCCCCGTGCACGCATGTTGACAGCCACAGTGCGGAGCTGAGGGTCGATGGGAAATAATGAGGACAAAGAGGGGACAAGTGAGGGGAGGAGATCGGGTGTGGGAGGATGCCTCCTGAGGGCTCAAACTATCCCGGCGATCCAGATCCAATCAGAATCGATCCGAGGGAAAATAGAGATGTGGAAGGAGAAGGCCTTAATTGGGAAATTCGTGGGGATCTGACCCAAGGAGAAAGATCTGGTTCGATGGATTCAGAGTACATGGAGCCCAAAGGGTCACTATGACCTATAGTTGGTCACGAAGGGTTTTTTCACCATCATCTTCTTCAATCAGGAAGATGTGACAGGATCTTGGAAGGAGGGCCATATTTTTTCTTCTCGGCAGGGCTTTACCTCCGGCCATGAAAGGAACGATTCAACCCTGAATCAGAGGATATGACAGTAACCACGGTGTGGATTTTTCTGGTGGGTCTTCCCAGGGAATACTGGGATATGGAAGTCCTACGTGATATAGGGAACTCAATTGGGAAATTTGTGAAAGTTGCTGAGAAAAAAAGGCTCCAGAAGTAACCACGTTTGCACGAATATGTGTGTATATGGATCTCTCGAAGGACCTCCCTAAAGCAATAATCCTGAACTGGGATGATGAGGAATGGATCCAGCAAATTGACTATGAGCAGTTGCCTTTTCGGTGCAGGATCTGCCGTGAGTATGGCCATTTTGGGAGGAATTTCCCACGAGGGAGTCAGGAGAAGAAAGCACATGATCAGGAGGAGACACCAGCAAACGACAGATTCACACAGCTCAAAAATAGGAGGGGCAAGAGTAATGGAGGGTAGAGAGCACATAAGGAAGGATCTGGAAAACCCCCGAGCTCTTCAAACCCGTTCCAGGTCTTGGAGGAAGTGGAAGAGGATTAAACGAAAAAAGAAGGAGATTCAGCCAAAGCCTAGGAGTCCGAGATGAAGGAGGCAGCTAATGAGAGCAACAGTGGCAATAGGCCAGTCATCATGGAAAAAGACAAAGCTGAAGACATGGAACTTGGAGATCTGGATCTGGACGCACTAGAAGAAGAATGTAGGAAAGCAGGCTCGGGCTATGTATCCCGAGATCAGATCGAACTTTTGCAGCATGTTATTATCTTATCTAAAGCGCACAAGGATCTCGGGATAAGTGTGGAGGGGCAGAAGGGCAGCAAGAGGAAAATGCCGGAAGAGGATCAGAAGAGAGGTTGGAAAACGAACAAGCAGAGGATAGCAGAAATTGGAGTCAAGCTAATCGAATCAGGCTAGTATCCCACGATCAAGGCGGCCTTCTCTAAAGTAAGTAAAGTTACCCTATGAAGATAGTTACCTGGAATATTAGGGGGTGTAACCACCCAAGGAAGATTATAACCCTAGCTAGGAAGATAAAGCAGGAAAAACCAAACATTATCTTTTCGCAAGAAACCAAGTGTAGTTTTCAGACAATGCAGAAGATAGGGAAAAAGTTATGGAAAGGTAGTCTTGTTATGGCATCAGATGCAGACTCGCATGAAAGGGGGGATGGCCATTTTATGGCAACCTAGAGTAGTGGATATACTAGAGTGGAGAACTGGTCATTTCTCCCTATTAGCAGAGTTCCAAATCTTAGGAACAGAAATCAGAGGGACGATTGTGAATAAATACGGGTCGAGTGCCTTCCCACAAAAGCAGTCGTTTGTTCATCACCTGTGCTGGCTCTGTGCAATGTTCAAGGAAGGAAACTAGATTATAATAGGTGGGGATTTTAATCTGATAACATCTCTTCGAGAAAAGAAGGGGGGAAGAAGGATGTTGGACAAATATCAGGAGGAATTTCGGGAAGCCCTAGCCCAAAGCGCCCTAGTGGACTTAGAAATTGGGTATGGGTGGTTTACTTGGAACAATAGGAGAGGAGGAGACCATTTGGTTTCCTCAGGATTAGATCAATTCCTGGTGACAGAGAATATGGTTAGGGGTGCAGGGGAGATTAGGGAAAATGTGATCCCAGCGGATAGCTCTAACCACTGGCCCATGTGTCTAAGATGGGATGGGGCGATGGCTCGAATGCCTAAACCTTTCCACTTTGAACAGTTATGGATAGAACACAAGGAATTCAAGGGTCTAATAGAATAGTGGTGGCAGGATATGGATGACCTAGGGGGGACAAGGATGTACAGCTTCCAATAGAAGCTCAAGGCAATAAAGGCCAAGATTCATACATCGAACAAGGAAGACTTTGGCAACATATTTGAGGAGAAAAAAAGGATTTTTCAAGAAATAAATCTCATCCAGCAAAAAGGGATGGAATCTGGGTGGAACCTGGAGCTGAAAGAAAAGGAGAAAGACCTTTGTGCCTAGCTGGAAGCCAGGGAGAGATAGGAGGAAATATTCTAGAAATAGAATTCATGTGTCAAATGGCTGAGGGTGGGAGACAAAAATACCAAATTCTTCCATAGCTCTACGGTTAGCAATAGGCTGGGGTCGAAGATATACAATCTTAAAAATCCCAATGGGACACAAGTGGGAACCAGGGAGGAAATTGAGGAGGAGCTAGTCATCCATTTCAAGGAAATCATGACAAAAGACAACATTGAGAGGAACATGATATTGACAGGATCACATATTTGATTCCTAGATCAGTATCGAGGGAGGACAATGAGAGCCTCACCAAGTCTATATCCATGCAGGAGGTCAAGGAGGCAATGCAGCAAATGGCTCAAGGGAAAGCTCCAGGCCCTGATGGTTTCACATCCAACTTCTTTCATTTCTTCTGGGACATGATCAAAGAGGAGGCCTGGGCCATAGTTGAGGAATCACAAAAAAGTAGAGGAGTGCTCAAAGCTTTCAACGCAACTTTCCTATCTCTAATTCCAAAGAGTGAGGGTGCGGATGTTCCAGGTAAGATTAGACCCATAGCTCTTTTTAATGTCATTTACAAGATAATTGCTAAAGTCATAGCAAACAGACTTAAACCCCTACCTCCGGGACTTATTAGCCTGAAGCAATCAGGCTTCGTTGAGGGACGACAAATCCTGGATGGTATTATCACGGTACAGGAAGCTATTCACTCACTAAAATGCACTAGAATCCCATGTATACTTATCAAACTGGATATATCCAAAGCCTATGATAAGCTCAATTGGAAGTATCTAGAGAGGGTGCTTTAGGATTTTGGATTCTGTCAGGAATGGGTGGAGAGGGTCATGGGTCTGGTATCCTCTCCTTTCTTCTCAATCCTCCTAAACGGCTCCCCGACAAGGCTTTTCTCTCCTTCCAGGGGGATCAGACAAGAAGACCCCCTATCCCCATTTCTCTTCATTATGGATGTTGAAGGGCTAAGAAAACTCATCAAAGCTCAGGAAGGGCAGGGGAGGATCAGAGGACTATCATTCTATGAGGATATGGATAAGCAAACTCACCAATATTTTGTGGATGACACGATGCTGATGGGGCACCCTTCAGTCCAAGAGACAAGATCCTACAAAACTAGTCTAGTGACCTTTGCTAAGGCATCGGGACTTGAAGTTAACCCTGACAAGTCCCAGATATTTTTGTTCAACACTTCGCTCATGACCCAGAGAAACATTGGGAGAATTTTGGGATTTCAGAAAGGAATGATGCCAACTAAGTATCTAGGGGTCCCTTTGGGACAAGGAATCATTAGGCAGGCTTCCTGGCAGGATCTGTTGGACAGGGTAAAGGCTAAATTGGCGAGTTGGGTTCTCAAGCCCCTAAACCTTCCTGGGAAGTTATTGATGGTCAAGTCAGTCCTCCAATCCACACCGATGTATCTATTCTCAGTCCTATCTGCTCCAAACTCAGTTTTAAAGGAAATCAGAAGCATCCAATGAAATTTCCTATGGGCCGGGAGAAAAAGTAAAGCTGAATTTTCCCTTGTTAGCTGGGAGAAGGTAAGCATGCCTAAGGAGAAAGGGGGCCTTGGCCTCAGAGACACCGAAGTGGTGGGGGAGGTGCAGGGAGCCAAGATATGGTGGCAGTGGTGCAATTATAAGCAGGATCCTTGAGCCAAGATATGGAACATTAAATATGCGAGGAGATGGCCAATATCTCAGCTAGTTCGATTCAATGGGAATCCCTAGGGATCCCACATATGGCAGAAGGCGAGGGAAGCTGAAGATTGATCCAGGAGCACAATTTCTGGGAAATTCAATCTCAAAACCTTGCCAACTTTTGGGACGACTCCTGGAATCAACTCCCGAAGCTAGGGGCTGACCCAAAATGGTAGCATATCAACATCAGATGTTTGGAAGAAGGAAAAGAAAAGGTTCATCAGTATTGGGAAGGAAATCCTCAGAACGGTAGGTGAAAGTGGATGATGCCAATCAACTAGGACGATCAAATTTCAGCAGAAGATATTAGGGCCTTTAGGGAGGAATTACAAGAACAATGTGTTCGGATCAGGAACGGGGGTGACAAACTCAGATAGGGATACTCTCAGAAGGAGATGTTTAGCATAAAAGAGGCATATAACATTAAAATAAGGGGGCAGGAGGAGGAAGATGAGATTTGGAAGAAAGTATGGGCCTCCAATCCCTGGCCAAAGGTGGCCACCTTCTGTTGGCTTGTGGTTAGATGCAGAATCCTAACAGGGGAAAACCTGAGGCACATAGGGACTCAGGGGCCATCTCGGTGTGTTATGTGTGCTAACCAGGAGGAGAGCATGGGCCATCTTCTTGATGCATGTCCATTCGCCTATGACCTTTGGGAAAAAGGAGCGCAAATATTCAGGAAAAGTAATAGAAGCAGAGGGAACTCGGATCAAACCTTAAGAGACTGGAACCCCGAGGCTTTCAAAAACAACATCTTGCATTTTCTATGGCAATCCTTTCTAGGCATGGTGATATGGGTAATCTGGAAGGAACGGAACAGCAGAATTTTTAGTGGAAAACAACACTCTCATGAGGAAGCCTGGAAAACCATAATAACCAACTTGATGGAGACAGTGCGCAGTATGCAATGGAGTGATGAGGATAAGGAATTCACAGGGCCAAAAAAGAGAATAGCGGAGGCATGGGGTCTGGATAGGGGGGTCATAAATGAGCTACTCCAAAAACCCAAATCCTGCAGAGTGGAGAGCCCGATCTCGTGGTCTCCCCAACCGATTTTGGTCTTCAAGGTAAATTTTGATGGAGCAGCCATAGGCAATCTAGGGGATGAAGGATATGGAGGGTTCTATAGAAACTATAATGGATAAATTATTCAAGTCTTTTTCGGTTCGTTAGGAATAGACACCAATAACTCAGCAGAGTTGGAAGGGATGATCCAGGGCATTCAAATTATCATTTTGAATGGGTGGTTGTTGGCGATAGTAGAAGGAGATTCTAGGATCCTCATCCAAATGGAACAGTAGGTGGATAATGGCAAATCAGCGGAGAAGGTGGCATTCAATTGGCGCCTTGCTGGCATCCTGGATTACCTTCGATCCATGGTAGTGACGTATTCGGTGCTATCCTTTCACCATGTCAGGAGAGAAGCAAACTAGGTGGTGGATTTAATGGCTAACGTCGGTGTCAATGACGTCAGGGCCAGAAGGAGGGGATGGCTAGAAGAATTTGAGGGGGAGCAGTGGATTCCCAGACGCCTTCAACTGGCCGCTCAAGATATGGGTGACAAGGGGCAGATGATGGGAAGTGCGAGAGAGGAACGTGGCAGGGACAAGTGGCAGTAAGGTCCTCCCACGAGTCGACTCCTTTAGCACGTGTTTTGCATGTGCCCTAAGATCATGGTAATCTAGGATTATCATTTGGCCATTAAGACAGGGTACGAAGGAGGTCATGAGAGGAACGGTCGTTTAGACTCCACATGAATTGTTGAACCAGGTATGATGAAGGCATTAAAACTGTATCCCGTATGAGGTACGGGGACAGAAGGTGGCTGGATATGGGCCATCATTTTCTGGGTCTGAACCATTAATGCACTCATGGGAAATTTGGTAATTTATTCGAAGAAGGTAGCAGGAGAAACTACCTATGCTCAGAGGAGCATTAGAGATAGTCTTCTAAGGTTTGAGTGGGAGCTGTGGCTAGAAGGAGAACCGAGTGTTTTAGTTACGAGTAAGTCTGTGAAGTGCAATATGGCCCCGCCTCGAGGTAATCTGGGGAAACCAGGGGGCAGTATGGGATCGGCTGTCAGTCAAGGAAAAGGTAAAGATATCATTCAGGAGGGGAAGAGAGTGGCGACTAGGGCCCAATTGCAAGCTCAGGAAGTAGCGAAGGTTTTCAAAGACCGCATCCCGCTCATTTCCAGGATTGCCATGGAGAATGTGGCAAAAGCGATCTGGGACCAGGTGAAGTCTATGCCGATTGAGGAGGTCCGCGAGGAGGTGGATGGATCGATCTCCAACCCTGGCTCCACTGCGGGAAGAGCCTCAGCCCATGATAGGCCGATGATGATATACTGGATTCTCATGAATTTGGTTGCCTAGTCGAACCTAAGTGGAGGAGAGGCTTGCAGAGGTGCTGGAAAATAAGGAGGGAGAGGCTTGGAAGGATCACAATGAAGAATGTCAAGATATTCATAGTAAGTTCAAAGCGTTCAGCTCAAACTTCCATCTCATGCATCGGAAGGTGGACCAGATTGATTCCTGCTTGGGTATTGCATTGTATCATCCAGGGATGGAGCAGCATTTGATGGGGGGCTTGGGTTGTCGCGTTAGTGGGAGGAACATCTGCACTACTCCATAGGTGCGTAGGTTTGAAGTGGTTCTGCGTCCGGGAGGACGAAGCCAATTTGAAGGCCCAAGCCCAGGGTCCTCGGCTCATACGTGAGCCTCCAATGGGTTCTCTTTTATATTTATGTCTGTGTCTATGCGGCTATGTATTGGGCCTATAGGTCTGTTTAGTCTTGTTACCTATATGCTTTCAACACTTAGGATGGTAGCTCTATATGTATTTCAGGGATTGAGATCTCCAAAGTGGGAACTCTCCCAGTTTTTGGGGTTGGGGAATATCTAGTAGACTGAATGTAAATGGGAAGGGAAGAATCCTAAGCGGGTTTTAAGCAGTAATACATCTTTTATTTACAAAAAAAAAATATAAAGCAACCTAAAATTCATGTGATACTTGAAAGATTACTGTCGGCCCCAAACGCATGTAATGCTTTAAATACAACTGTAAAGAACCAAAAGTTAGTGAAATTCTTTAAAGATTTCTTTCAATTAACAAAAAAATCATGTGTTTCTTTAAGTATTACCTTAACGCCCTTAATCACAAAAGTTCATGAAATTCTTTAAAGATTTCTTTCAATTAACAAAAAAATCATGTGTTTCTTTAAATATTCCCTTAACGCCCTAAATATTTCTTTAATGAATTCGACTAATTTGTTCCTTTTGTTGTTCCTCACTTTAGCGAATATGTGGACCGTAACCAATAGTAAGTAACCATCAATTGAACGTCTTTTAACAAAAAATTCTCCATTTTAAAAGCAATAAGTTTTGATAAAGTAGTTGCATGATTTCTGGCTATTGTAGGTCGTTCAATATGAAGGGAGCATTGAGGTAACAGTCATAGGATTGACAATTGTGGACAACCCTCACTTCCATTTGCATTTCCTTCAATGCGACAATGTTGGGGTGCTTTCTATTAAAGTTGTGGCCCCAAAGCCAATCTGAATACAAAAGAGATTCACATCAAGGCTTCTACAAATGTTCTAATAAGCGACTTGAAGTGAGTGTTAAGGTAACAATCATAGGATTGACAATTGTGGACAACCCTCACTTCCATACGCATTTCCTTCAATGCGAAAATGTCGGGGTGCTTTCTATTAAAGTTGTGGCCCCCAAATCTAGTCTGAATATAGACGAGATTCACATCGAGGCTTCTACAAATGTTCCGATAAGCGAGCTCAGGTGTTATATTGACTTTCCTCATCCCTCCTTTAACCTAGAATATTCAAGAAAAGATGATCGTCTAACACAAGTTTCTAATTGCATTAAAATATTTAAGAATTATGTGTGGTAATGAGTAAGTGAAGGTCATATGTCCAAATCTTGTTTAATTATTTCTTTAACATACAATTTAGAAAATTAAACATACGCTAGCCATTACATAACACAGATTTGTTGTTGTGTTTAAAATTAAAGGAATTTCACAGTTACAGTAAAGCAACCACAACAATGCAATGCATGTTCAACCAGCCCAATGTTAGAGAAACTCCAAGACTATTTATTCAACTGAGCTCATTGGAGAACATTGACAGCAATATTCTAGGAATACAAAGACAATCCATTGAAATCTTGTTTTGGCCATTGTATTCGTGGGAAATTATTCTACTAGTGGAATAGTAGCAATGAATCATTTCCATAAAATGTTCACACCACGAGCGTAATCATTCAATAGCAGTATTAGATAGGAGTATTATTTAAGTGGTATTACAAATGCTATGAAGGGATAAAACAATTCCAATGCAGAGGCTCTAAATCAATGCAAATAATATGATAATTGATAAATAAATAAAAACATGTGTGAATGATATTAAGAACTCGCCTTTTTTATTTTACTATAATACCAAAAAAATACAACCCACTTTTATATTTCAAAATCTAAACTTCCTTTAATTGCTCAGAAATTTTGAATTAAAACCCACATTTATATTTCAAAATATGAACTTCATTCAATTGCTTAGAAATATTGAACATAATTAATATGTTTGTATGTATAAATCAATATTATTTTGGTTATTTATTGACCGAGTATTGATATATAAGAGAAAATTTGAAAGAAAAAACTAGCCTTTAATATTTTAGAAATATATATAGTTTAGAAAAGCTATCAATTTTAGAAAGAAAATTTTTTCCAGTTCCTGGACTTAATCGACATAGTTTTGGCAACCACGCAAACACTTTTCCAGTTTTTTTATGTTAAGTTTTTTTCTACATTCTCTAAGGTTTAAGGGGCCAACCTCTTATTGTTTGAAACAACTTTTTGTTTTGTATTCTGACAACTCTTTGCACTGTTATCCCTAACAACCCGCTCCTTCACTTAGATCCTGCTCACCCTGACAAACTGATGTCGCCACCTAACAAAAGTCGTAGCCTACTCGCCCTTGTTGTCTTCCATCTATCTATGCCATGAAAAGGACATTCTAAATCCTATTTTATGTGGACGAGTAATGGGTATTCAGCTCCATTTAATATGGCGAAAATTGCGGATTCAATACACATATTTTGAATCCTCTATATTTGAAATGGCATTTTTTAGTTATTTTGCATTTGAAATTATCCAAATTTGGTTTATTTAACCTCTCCAAATTTGGTTTATTTAGCCTCTCCAAATTTGAGCACATAAGTCATATATTTTAGGTATACATAGTCCGATTTCATAGGCTCAACAAAACTTCAGAAGGCGGCCTGGATGTTCTACACTCCAGAGGGATGATTGATTTGGATTCCCTGGCAAATCTTCTTGTACAAATTCCAAAATCAGGATTGATTCCCCTAAGAGTAACATACACTATGTTTTTGACACATTTTACCACATGCGCCGAGCTCGTGTGATCAAAAATTGAAGTCCTTTGTTAAAGCTTCTATGAAAATCTGTGTTATTTTTAAAGTTCAGCTCCATTAAGCTAGTTTATAAATCTTCTCACCCCTTGATTGAATTTAGACGTAGGAACAATTCATCGATCATTGTTGATTGTATGCAAATGAGGCAGTTCATTGCAACGACGCACTGCTATCAACATTCCACATGTGCCTCCATTTTTGCTTACTAAATGATCAAATGTCAAACCAAGGCTTCTCAGTTGTTTAGGTTTGTCATTTATCTCTCTCCAGCTACAAAGCACATTGTAGCACTTCTATCGGCCTCCCATAGCTTCGATAACTATGAGCAATAGATTCTTATCCAAAATATATTTAAAAAATAAATAAAATATACATTATACTAATAAGTATATGAAATAAATGTACATAAGTATGTGAAATAAATTATTGTACAAAACACATCAAGAAAAAAAGAAAAAAATTACATTGTACTTAAGAGTCTAAGAATATGAAAAATAGATATAATCGTTGTGAAATAAATTATTGTACAAAACACATCAAGAAAAAAACAAAAAATTTACATTGTACTTAAGAATCTAAGAATATGAAAAATAGATATAATCCTTTAAAAAAATCATGAATGTCATTTGCTAAAATTCATGAATGTCATTTTCATATACCAATGCAACAACAAAAAAGTTGATTGATTATTAGTCAGACTTATGTTAAGAATGAAGGTGCATAAACTAATGGTTTTAGTAACCTCTTCGCTTAAAATATAGTGGGGGAGGATACATAAAATAAGGTTCCTTCATTCCAGTTAAAAGATCATAATTGTTGTTTTTTTCATGCAAGTATGAATAATATTGTATTTTAACATGCACACATTTTTTTACAATTGTCTTTTCCTCCATAACAAGAAACTATACACGTTGTGAAGAGGGTGGACGTGCTTGATGTTTGCTGCCATCAATGGTCATTTATGATTTTGGACGTGTGGAATGGTCAATAATATTTATTAATGAAAATAGGAACAACTTCTTTAAGAGAAACATCATAGTTAGATTTAAATTCAGTGTTAATTAGTGTTCTTGGTTTATATTGTCATTTGATTTATCGTTACTAGACTGCTAAATTTCCTTACAAATCAATTTTTATTAACTTACATGCTTGCTTATGTTGAAGTGTATACTTATGAGCCTACGAGTACTATTTTCTTTGAAACTATCGAAAATCAACATGAGGACAATTAGAAGTTGAGTTAGTAGCAAGCTTTCAATGAAATCATTAATCATGTGCAATAAAAAGTCAAATGTTTTTCTCTTTTGTTGTTTCACAAGAGTTTATTGTTAAGAGAAGTTGGCTATGGCTAACATCATCTATCAAGAAAACTAAGAATATGGCCACATTTTCTTTGGAAATATTTTATGTTGTTAACCAACTTATCTTTTAGCTTGCATCTAGCAATATTGATTGATAATTCCTGAACCCAAACCATAAAAAAATCATCGGGTTTCAACAACGTTTCTCAATGGATGATATGGGTTCCAATCACATTCATAATGGTGGCTTTCCCAATGGATGATATGGGTTCCAATCGCCATTCATAATGGCAGCTTCCATTCCAGTACAAATTTCATTCTTCAAACTTAAGTTAATTTATAACACATTTATAAATTCAATTGCAAGATTAATTCAATTTGCAGGGAATATGTAGCTTTTATACTCATCCACCTTGTTATATTATGGATTATCACAAGTATTCCTCAAATATTTCAACTTTGTTGCATGAACCATCATTTGTACCACTGATAAGCCGAAGATTCTCGTTGGGTAGTGAATAATGGTAGTCAACAAAGTAATATACCTATAATAAATCAATAAATCGGTACATTAATTCAACTGTAACAACACCAATAACCAATGTTCCAAGAAACAATAATATCAACCAATATGTGCTCATATCCAAGCGTTGTTAAATATACGTCCAATAAAATAATCTTATAAGAGATTTAGAACATAGATTTAGAAAATGTTTTGTTGATTTTTTCCTTAGCATTTTTCGCCTTGTTTTTGTCCATGGTATTTTATGGGGATGTTGACGTCAAAGAAACCATTTCAGACAGAGCAACATAGCTGAAGCGGAAATAAGGATTACAGAGTACATACCAGGGGAGCAGCTGCAGCATCAACACTATCTTTGTCGGTCACTTCATGGATTGGATGAGGAAGAACGTCATCTACATTAGAAGGCGTCTAGTGGATTAGTGTAACACCGAATCTGTGTGTCATGGAAGAATCTGTATCCGGATAAAGAAGAGATACATCTTCATAGTAACTAATACATATTCAATAAAATGATTGATGATATTTTACAATTGAAAGCATGCCTTTAAATATGGCTTAGGCACCTATTGGCAGGAGTTGTGTCCTCTTTACGATAAGAATAATTATTAGTTTATTATTAATTTATGTATTGTTTATTTATTATTATTTATGTAATATTTCCCTTCCCTTAAGGTCGTCATTGTCCTCAACGGTGAAAGTGTTGATTCTCTCTTATCATGGGTTGTGTTTGAAGTGATGACTCGAACACTACAATCTTGGGTCAATTTCATTCTATGGACATGATTCTAGAACTTGTGTTGTAATCGCTTCTACTTAAGAGGTGAGTTTCTAAAACAATACAACTTGAACTTGTTGGTTTTCCATGTCGTCTTTTGGATTTCATTTATGAAGAATTGTGGATCTTCACTTCCACTTTTTGAAATTCCTAAACATGTGGATGAAATAACTATTGTGTCATCTGGTTCGACAACAATGGGATGACTATATTCAACATTATTTGGAATGTAAGCAATAGTTGGAAAGAGCACCATGTCTACATAACTATCTACACTTGTGTTTGTGGAACCATCATAAATTCTTCCGTCATGTTTAAGTAGGTATTGAATACTTCCATGGCTTTCAACTCCATAAATCAGATCATTTGATTTATCTGGAAAAAGTGGTTGAAAACATTGTGCAAGTGCATTTTCCATTACTATTGTGGGAACATTTTCATCTTTATTGACATGAAAACTGGATGGTGACATGGAACTAGCTGTGTTTAGCAATTTAATGTCCAAGACATCAATTGCACCACTTTCATGTTCATTACCATGTTTTCCTTACAAGATTTGAAAATTAGATTAGGATTTAATTTCCAAGTCTTCATCTTGAGAGGCCTCTAGTTCACTTTGTTGGTTTATTTCATTGAAGTTCTTGTCAACATAGTTTTCATTCGATTGTTCCTTATGGTCAAGTACTTCTTTCATTTTCCTCATAAATCGATTTAAGATCTCATCCAATTATTCTTTAAATGACTTCATAGTTAATGTAAGAGTTGAATAGTTAATTAAAATAAATTCAATTAGCTATTAAAAAATATTGATAATTATTATTATTATTTTATAAATTATAATAATAATAATATTATACATATATAGTTTATTTTTTAGGGTGAACGTGGGAATTAGCGCTTAATAAAACCTTGTGTAGTTTATAAAACCAAGGTTTAGTTTTATAAACGGTTGTTTTTTTCGTTCTTTCATCTTTCCCCTTTTTATGGGATCTTCTTATGTTCTTCTTCTTTTTTACTTCTTCTTTTGACCAAGAAGGGGATTTGATACCACTGTAACATTGATTATATGTGTTAACCACTTATACTATGAAATGAGAACTCGACACTTTACCTGCATTTCAAAAAGGGTTGATACCAGTATCACACATTTTCATTTTTTCATTTTGAGGCATACTTTTGGGTCGTTGAATCATCTTTGTGGTAAAATATTTTTAATTTATATTTTCAAGTGTGTTTTTAGAAATTTTACAAAATAACATAGATTTAGAAGCAAGTTATAATAAAAAAACATATACATTTTCCAATCTTTTCTTTAAAATAAAACATTTGTATGGTTAAAATAAGATAATTTTATTGACAAAATTGTAAAAAAATCCAGAAAATAAAGACATTTAAAACCATTTTCAATGAATTTTCAGAGAATTTTTGTATAAAAATGATACTATTTCATATTATTTTCTAAAAGGTTAAGATTCACATAAATTCAAGAAAAACTATACCATATATTTGTAAATGACATATTAAAAACATTTATATAGAAATTTTATTTCTAAAATAAAGTTTGAAAGTCAAAACATTACTAATATATCTTATCAAAAAATTGTCAAATTTAACATTTTATTCAAGAAATGAAACTAATCAACAATATCATGTAAGACAAATTCTTCATCTAAATTGGAATTTTACTCATTTCAAATCTTTTTTTTATATCTTAATTTTTTAACCACTGCATTTTAAGTCTCATCTAACTATGTTTTCCTTCACTATTTTCATTTATTAAAACATATTCATAAATCTCATTAATAAAGTTACATATATTAAACTTTTACCTATAGCTAAAATATATACAAATATTAAAAAACAAAACAAACAAACTATACCTAAAATATATACAAATATTATAAAAACAAAACAAACACATAAAATAATGTTAAAAACTAATATTTAAAAAAAATTAAAAATAAAAATATAAAAATGATTTTTATAAACAAATAACAAATAAAACAAGTAAAACAAAAATAAACAAATAAAACAAGTTAAACAAGAATAAACAAAACTAATAACAGAAAGTAAACAAAACAAATAACACATTAAAAACAAAAATAAATAAAGTAAGATATATAACAAAATAAAACAACCAAAAAAACCAAAGTACAGTAACAAAGGTAGTATGTAAAAGGGTAGGGAGGAATCGCGCCACCCTTTTACAAACCACCTCCACCGCCAGTCCACCACTCTGTAACTCGCTACACGTGCTATAAAACTCTTGCCCGCATCATATATAGTTACCATGATATCATATATGAACTTCTACGGGTTTTATGTATTAGTTAAACCCTTAGTTTTCATTTTGCATCGACATTGGTCCAACAGTCCTTTGGTGCACCATAACCTAAATCTTAGCCATTGAAAGATGCTTTGGAATCAGCGCCCATGGTTGGATTTCTAACATTGGAGTTAAGGGGACGGAGGTGGTTTAGGTGAAGTTAATGACTGAGGCGATATAAACCTTCATGCATTTAGCACTTAGGAGAGAGAAACCCTCATGCATATAGCACTCCCTCATGCATATAGCACTCCAATAGTGTTAAGGTAAAGTTTCAAAAGTGAATGGTTTTCACTGGAAGTAAATGAGGAGCTATTATGATTCACCTTGGTGAATGGTTTGTAACATTAACTCAAATAAATTATGCCAAAATTACTAGGATGTTAACCTTTGCATGGTAGTAGGATTCATTGTAGTGGCAAAAGGTAGATGTGCCTTTTATTAATTTTTTTAGTTTTTAAAGTTTGTATTTTATTTTTATTTTTTATGTTTTATCTTTTTATGAAGTTTAAAAATATAAGTTTTTTATATAATAAGTTTTTATATAATTTTTTTACATAAGCTTCTCAAAAATATAGTTAAAATGTTATTTTTAATCTTTTCCATTTTTAAGTAAAAAGAATAGAATTTGTTATAATTTTTTTTTTCATTTTTAAAATTTTTTGGGTTAAAATTATCTTTTTTAGGCTAAAATTATATGAATTATTTACTTTTTTGGGTTTAATATCTAATTTGATTTCATTACGAATAACATCAAAATTTCTTTAATTTTCTATGGTTAGAGTAGTCAAATTATTTATGAAATATTTTTTTCTGGTTTAATATGCAAGTTTCAAAAAAGTTGTAATTTATATCTTGAAGAAAATAAAAATCTCAATTTAGGGGTTGATTTCAAAGTTCTGTAAACAACAGTATGGGATGTTTAGGCCATGGGTCTATTTTTTACCTAAAAAAAACATGTATACTGGTATCAACATTTTTTTCTATTTGGGGGCTGTTTTTGGTGTTTTTATGCAAAAATCATCATTTTTATGGTTATAGTTCTCGTTCTTAGTATAAAGTTCTCGTTTCATAGTATAAGTGGTTTGTTATGGAAGAATCTGTATCTAGATAAAGAAGAGATTCATCTTCATAGTAAATAATACATATTGAATAAAATGATTGATGATATTTTACAATTGAAAGCCTACCTTTAAATATGGCTTAGGCATCTATTGGAGGAATCGTGTCCTCTTTAAGGTAATAGTAATTATTAATTGATTATTTATTTATATATTGTTTATGTATTATGTATTTATTATTATTATTATTATTTATGTAACAATTAGAGTTGTAATAGTGAGAACAAAGAATCATATATAAAATTACCTATTTCAAATTTGATAGTAAATTAGAAATGAATGTTGCATGAAAAATACCGTCACTTCATAAAATTAAACATCATTATTGTGTGATTTTAATTTTACTTGTCATTTTGAACTTCATTTTTATTTTCACCCGTGAATAATATCTAGATACCAAGCCCATATATATAATCTTGGTGGGCTAGCTCAAGTGGTTGAGTGTTGTAAGTTGTGAGCAAAAGGTCTCAGGGTCAAATCTACGGGTGGCTATATATTGACATATAATCAATGGATATAATAATAATGTTTCATAACTTGCAGGTTCATGGATCCGTTGTTTTTTGGTAATTTGTTTCATAACCTGCAGGTTCATGGATCCGTTGTTTTTTGGTGATTATTCGGTGTCAATCGACGAAGAGAAATTTAATGCTTCGTTGAACAGCTGATGGAAGGACCTTTGCAGGAGGGAAGGATGTTAATACATTTGATGCACAATACTTGTGATGGGCCTAGCAAATGAACATTGTGTGTATTCATCAACGCTATCATTCTACATTTGACTGCTCCACATGAAGCAGTCATGCAAACTTATTAATGATGGATGGAAAATGTGAGTGGCATACAGAAGACACATTGTACAGGGAAGAGAGCATAGTTTCATGCAAAATACATGTTGTACACAGGAGAGAGCATAGTCGAATTACATTTATGCATGCCTCAAAATGAGGCCAAATAAGGCTTTCGGGAATTGGATCGAAGACAAATTAGTTAAAAAAAAAACTTTGATTAATTATAAGAAATTGTACACGACTAATTATCATTTCACGGAGCTATTCCTATAGTCCCTGCTGCTTTGCAGGGACTAACAATATACATCTAATATATTTTATCATTTCATTAAAGTATTATTTTAAAAATATTATAGAAACCCCTTAATTTGGTAAATATTTAGACTTTAAAGTTTTATTAAATAAAAGAAAAAAATATTTGCTAGCAAGAAAATGACAAATATTTCATTTGTAATGATCTATTTTTTTGGACTTTAAAGTTAAATATATTAAAAAAAATATGATAAATATTTAATTTGTAATATTCTAATATATTAAGACTGAATAAATAACAAGCCAAAGATATGTCACTAGTACAATTATTCTACAAAAAGTTATGAATCTAAACTCGCTCTTATTAGTCCCTGCCCTTGGGCTAGCGGGGACTCTATGATTCAGCTTGCGGCCGTTTCAATTACTTTGCACAATTACCAAAACTTATTTTTAGACATTTATCCTAAATTTTCAATGCAAACCTTTAAAACCGCTTTCTAAGAACCAATCATATTGTGAAATACTTTTTATGAACCAATCACAAATCTGGTACTCTTATTTGGCCTCAATGCAAGGCATAGTACCCATCACTCTTCAAAAACCTTACGTTAAAGTGGACAATACTTTGTATTTTTTATGATTTTTTATGAATCTAGGTAATGCTAGAAATTACTCTAGCATTACTTCATTATTTCTTCTAACATTAAATGTATTGTTCTAATATGTTCTCTACACATTGATGCATCCCCTTGCAGATTTTATATTGCCTTGCAAATTTTATTTGGCATGCTACTAGGGTTGTGTGGCATTTGAATGTTGGCCATCTGTGCATGATTTGGTAGAGCACTGCCACATCTTGTCTAGCCATAAACCCCTTGATATGCATCTCCGCCTCTCTGGGGCATCTTTACCTTCCACATGCTGCAACATATTTTCCTTCCACATGTCGTGGGTACTCTGTGAATGCTCTCTTTGCCTTCTGAATTCAAGGAAAACTGGAACAACTATTTCATGGAAGAACCAACTTAGCTCATGCATGGTCCTTGATGAAGACTTCCAAGGGGACAGGTATGTCATATTTTCAACTATAGTGATGATTTGAATCTACAACATAATGAAATTAGTTGCTTTCATCTTTGGAGACATACCAGTGAATGGTGGTAGCTGTCTATTGACATGATTATTGTATTTTTCTCTCACATCTTAGTAAATGTCTTATTTTCAAGCTATTAGAACTAATATCAATCCTTTGTATCAGATGATTTCAAAATAATATATCTAGAATTCCTTGTGCATGTATAGTTCCAACCCACCCTGTGATCTCTTCCTCTTTCCTGCATATCCTGCTTTAATCATGTATTTAATTCAAATGCATTGAAATTATAAAAAGTAGTCATCTGAAATCCCGATTTAAGATGGTTTCTTAAAAAATTAAGCTCTTTTGCACACAATGTAAAGCATTTTGTGTACTTCTTCCTTAGATCCAGGATTATGCCCTTACCCCTAACTTACTCCAATGATATGATGGAAAAGCAATAAAAGGTGCAAAATACAGGGAAAAAGAACTAACAGAGACAAACAAAATAAAAATTAGTCACAAATTGTTTAACATTTTTTCTATTTGGATCTAGGTAGGATCAAACTACATACCTATTTTTTTCTATTTGCATCTAGGCAGGATCGAAATACAGACCTTCAGTATGTTGAAATCAGAGAGGGACCTTCAGTATGTTGAAAATCAAAGAGAATATCCGCCTATAAAGTGACCACGCAATGTCCCCATGTTGATGCGTCTCTTTTGAAGAGAGATCAAATCTAGCCTGCTAAATTACCTCAGGGTCACAATGTTGGTAGTCGTTTGGAGCACCGCACTAACAGAGACAAACAAAATAAAAACTAGTCACAAATTGTTTAACATTTTTTCTATTTGCATCTAGGTAGGATCAAATTCATCTAGAACTTCCACCAGGTCTCAATAGCAATAGTGAACTCAACTAATCACATTAGTTCAACGATATGTCTTGAAGGGGCTTGAATCCAGGTCTGAACACTGAAATAGATTTTATTTATCCATTGGACCACAACCCGCGTGACTTCTTTCTATTAACTGTTGCAATTTTTAAAATTATTTATACTTATTTGAGAATCCATACTCGAGGTACTGGATAAGCCACCATTGAGGGTATTGGATTACCTTTCTACAATATGTACATTGCCTCATTTTTTTTGGTACTGATTCTACAACTTCGTATTCTTATCTTGTCCATTCAATGGAAAATTTTAAATCAAAGTCCAACCAGGTGAGCACATTAAACTATGAAGGTTTCAATGTTACCAGTTGTTGCAAAAGGGCCATGATGCCAGGGAAAACGTGTTTGGGTTCCACAACATCGAAACGAGGAAACGTTCCCGTGTGTTCTCCTATATATCTACTCCTCCGGCCATTCTTTGCACCTCACTCAGACTCGAACTTGCACAACGAGGATTTGAAGAAAATGTTCTCTTGAACTTGATTCCTATTGAAAGCCTTGCAGCAGTGAAAATGGCAGTGGAATACTTCGCAAAGTGGGAATATGAAACCAGCCTCCGAGATTCAATGAAAATGGAGGAACCTATGAAGGGTTCCTTGGTTACTTTTACAAGTGTTTGTGTTGTTCGTGGTTCCACTCTCATTGAGGCCTTAACAATCAAATTCTCAGTTTTCTTCCTTTTTAGAATAAGGCTTGATAACCAGAGCTATCCCATGTCTTTGCTGGTATTTTTAGTGTTAATATGAATCTACTAGTTTTTTTAATGACCGTTAGCACCAGCTTTTAGCTTAAATGTGATGTCATGGGGTGACTTAGTTTACAGAGGAACACTTAAGGCTAGAGAGAACAATTTTGATTGACTACATGAATTGAAATATGAACCACAACGTACACATAGTGCAGATGGAAACTATGCTTCTTTCTTAATTCCATTGTCACTGAAGCTCAAAGTTTTAATAATTGGTTGGCATCGGAGTCGACTCCCAGCCACCAAAATAACGTTTAGAATTATATAATATATAAGTTTTAAATGGATATAATTTATGGTGCCTACAACTTTTGAATCTACGACATTCCTATCTTAATTCCACCGCTTGGAACGTCACTCACGCTTAAATTTTAATTAATAATTGGTATCCAAATCAGTGGCATCTGAATCTACCCTCATGTTTACAAATTCAAATGGACATCCTCTCACATGACATAATGTGCACATTAAAATTGAATCAAAAGTCCAATATTGAATCAACGACATAAGGATTAAAATTGTGTTATTCTTAGTCATTGTTTTTATTTATTTGTTGGACTTTATGAGAATTAATAAAATTTTATGTTAATGTCTTGTTCACGTCATCCTTTTACTTTACAATTTTATTTGTTTGACTTAATTATAGTTTTTTCACATATAAAATTTAATACTTTAACCATGTAAAAAGAAATTGCATAGGGAACAACCCATTTCCATTGAGTGAATGTGATGTAGAGGCATTAACCATGAAAGTTATAATGTTGAAATACTCAAAAACAAACAAACACTCCAAAATCAATTGTTATAATATGTAGAAGCAAATATTGTGAACTGAAAAAAGTTATACAATTCAAATACCCACGAATAGAGGCTATGAAATCAACCATAAAAGTTAAAAGAGGCAGCAATCAAATAGAACCTAAAACTATCCAATTGAAATACCCATGGATAGCTACATTTGGTGAAAACGTGAGCATAAAGGTGCTCTTTTTCTCAAAGAAAGAGAAGACAAAGTTCTATCTCGCAATCCATAAAGTTTATCACTGTAATTTTAGATAAAAACTACCTCCACATATCAATAAAACACGCTCATCAATAAAACACGATCATTAAAACACAGTAAAAGACATAGCTAGGTCAAAAAAACACGTTCAAACAAACCAGTTACCATATGTATTTTGAACAACAACTTGTATCAAACTTATGTAACCTACATGTATACACATACTTTTATTATTGAGCACTAATCTTGATAATGAGATTTTTACTATTGAATATACATTTAAAACCTTAATCAAGCTATCATCACAATACAAGGCAAATGAAAATGAAGTACATTCAAAGCTTATTAAATCAAAATGAAACTTTAAGCAAAGTTCAAACCAAGCTACTTCATCTCTTCAACTATTGCATAGTCAAACCAAGCTACTTCAACTCTTTAGTTATTGTATAGTATTCTATTTCTGATGATAGGGACTTGTTACCTTTAACATCCCACCTTGTTAATATATAACATGACATAATGCATAATGTCAACACTGTGAATACAAACAGAAAGCATTCAATGTTTAACACACTGCAAATATACGAATCCAAAATCCCTTTGATTAATGTTAGTATTTGAATTCCATGTCTAGTACAACAAAAAGACAAACCCACCGTTCAAAAAGCAAAGAAAAACTATATTCAAGAAAATTCTACCTATTTACTTTTGAGGACTTGACCAATGCCATTTTTTTCATTTAAATAAAAAAATTAACACATTAAAAATAGGTGTTATACACGTAATACATAAAAACACACATAAACATATGATTTAAATACATAAATAAATATCATTCTATTATATAACACTTCCCAAAAAAATATACATTCTAAATAAAAATATTTAAAACTAATCTGTGTTGTTAGTACTGCAATAAAACGGAGTAACATGAAAGAATTTAAAGGCAATGAGAGGTTGGGAGAAAACTATATTATTTTAAAGGTAATATGAGAGAACTCAATGTACTCCATTGAGTTGCTAATAAGGAAGCACTTGTTTTCCAACCAAAATCAACGACAATGGGAAGGGTGGGGAAGATCAATAGGAGGAGAAGTACAAAAGGTTTACCTGAGGAAAAGCCATCCAAGGAAATAAACAATAAGAGCGTATCTTTGAGATATAAGAGGAAAGTGTAAGGTGGTGTACATGGTGGAAGATTTAGAGGGGAGGGAAAGTGAAAGTGAAAGTGAAAGGGTCAGAAGAGGAGTCTTGGAGGAGGGGAATGTTAGGGAAATTCAAGAGGAAAGTAAAACAGAAATAGTAAAGTTATAAATAATGTATTTTTTTTGTATTTTGGTTTTTTTTTTTAATGTAATTTGAAGTTTTAATTTTTTATATATTTTAAATTTTATAAGTGAGCTTTTTTTTAGGCTTCATTGTTTGAGTATTGTATTTAGAAAATAACTTCATTTCAGTTTTTGTTTTATAATTTAAATATTATGAGGCATAAAGGAAACAAGAAAAGAGGAAAAAGCAGGGCAAGAATGGGGCTCATAGAGGGAAATGATGTAAAGGGAATAATGGGTAGGGGGTAATAGGAAATGGGAAACAAGGGAAAAGGAACATGGGAAGGGGATCGGGGAGAGCTTTATGAAAAATCCTAAGATGGAGGCTTCCACAAAGCATTAGTGGTCTTGTTCTCATAGTAAAAAATGTCCTTTATTTTATGAGACTAGAGTTGTAACACCATTTTTTTAATTTTATTTTTAAATTTTTTTAAAGGAAAATTATGAAACATTAATAATATTTAAAACCTTTTATAATTTAAATAAATAAACTCAATTAATTATGAGAGAAAACATCTTAACACAAAAAACAATAAAAATAAATAAGTTGGAAGGCCTTCATATTTATTTGTTGGCAATAAAATAGTCATAATTGAAGATTGACATAATAAAACTTTTATTGTTAGCTCAAGCACTTATGAGCCAAACGTGAGATCTCTCCCCCCAAAGTTTAGGAGGTCATTAGTTCAACTTTCTTAATCTCCTTAGGATTAGGCTTCATATATATCATATAATTGATAGTATTTTGTGCACTTGTTTTATCAAAATAAATGTCTTTTTTATATTATGGTTTTAACTCCACAATTTGCAAAATAAAATTTTTAAAACATGAAAAAATTATATTTTAAAATTGTTGACTAAATTGTCATTAATGCCAACAGGTGTGTGTCAGTGTGTCTTGGTGCCCCTTGAGAAGCCTTTCAAGGTTAGAATTTTGTCCATTTCAAAGGAGACCTTTTAACCTTGTCCAAGCTCAAGTCTGAAGCCCTTGGAGCCCTTGGGACAATGGCAAAAACCCTGTACACCCTTTAGAGTGTTTAAGTATTACTCAGTTGTTTATTTGGTTCTCCATTACCACAACCTATGCCCTACCCTAGAATATGTCCTTGGTAAGTTGAAGAATTGTCCATAGGCCAAATGACCCTTTTAGTGGTCATTTGTGCTTTATTGAGGTCATGTTACTCTAGGAGAAACCTAGGAACCGCCACACCTTGTGTTGAGGTTCTTGGTGACTAGTAAAGCACACCCTCACTTGTAGTGACTTTGATGGCCTATTAATAAACCCTAAAACTCTTATATTTTGTCCTTAATCCTACGATCTACCCTATAATGTATGATTTTCCCATAAAACACTAATAATACCCTAATGTTGTATTAATGCCTATTGCACCTTTACATTAACACTTGAATCCCTTGTTTGACCTTTAAAACCCACAAGGTCCATTAAACCCTTACCTTTAAAGTGTTGAAGTGTTAAAACAAATAAATAAAATATTAAACCTAATTTTTTACCCACCTTTAGAAGCTTGTAACCTTGCTAAGTCTCCCTTTAAGGTCTGCCCCTTTAAGCAGTTAAAACATTTTGTAATCATTAGAAAGACTCAACTTCACCTTGAATTCAGACCCATTAAAAAAGTGATGAGTTAAATTCAATTTTAAAATTATTAAAACACTTAATTCCTCCTTAAGAAGTCGGCCCTAGTCCTCCTCCTCAACGCTTATTTAAATGTATAAATACACCAAACCATTGTCACATTCAAATCATCATCAAATGTAATGTTTTGTGAGACTGATTGAGGTTTTTTGGTGGGGTTACTTAGCAGCAGAAGAGATAGGCATACGAAGTTTCCACAGAGAAAATTCTTGGGTTATTCCAACATAGAACAGTCACGAAATTCTTTGAAATCATCTAGTTACAGTCTGAGTTTGAGAGCCTTGATGTTGCCTTCAACCAGCACCTGAATTCTTCCACTGAGGCATTAATTCTTTGGGTATACAGTTCGATCTTATATGACAGTCCTACACCTTATCATAAATCTAATTATGTATGACAGTGTCTTATTACAAACCCGAGTTTGAACTCCTTGTTGCTACTCACATCCGATTTGTTTCGAGTGACCTGAGTTTTTACATTTTACACATTCTTGTGCTATTGATTCCCCTTCTTCCACTCAGTCTGAAGCTTGGAGGTTCAACAATTTACTCCTGACCTTATTCATTTGCTTGGACAGACTCAGCAGTAACAAGGTATGTATATCAAATACAATGATGAACTATGTGGTGTATGAAATGTATTAACAAGTGTGTGCTACATATGATGATGCACTCCTTTGATATACATACATATTGATGATACATGTCATGAGATGATCCATGACATACACGCACATATTGATGTGATGGAACATGCCTTGATGATGACGATGATATGATGATGAACATGCATGCTATGGTAAAATGATGCTCTCCTATGCGTTATGACATACACTTTATGATGTACATGATGATGAAGATGGTGCATACCATAGTAGCATAATTCGAGTACGAATATGGATTCAAATACGATTCGATACGGAAAAAATACGTAATGAAAAAATCTAGTACGAAAAAAATACGGGAATAGGTTACATCTGTAATTTGAAAAGGCTGGGAAATTTTGGAGGCGTGACTTTTGGTCACTTGTGTCTTTATCGCACCATAACTACCACTTAATGTGACAACTAAATGGTGGAATGCATAGAAGATCTTTCAAATTTTAGAAAATTTTAAAATATACATAAACCATTCAATATTTGCATGTAGTATTGGAATTTGACAAGAAAAATGCCTTGTCATGGGCCATTTTGCGTGTCATATACAGTCTATATTTTATACTTCTTGTCACAAAAATAAACAAAGAAAACATTAAAACATCTATATATAGTCTCCACGAAACAGGAGAATTTTTCCAAATTCCTACCCTTCTTACATGTAACATTTATTTTTCATTAAAAAAAACTTGAAATGTAAATTTTAAAATATTTAAATCTAATAATGTATTTATAAATTTATTTATAAAAAAATGAAATAATTAAAATGACAAAATTATATTATAAAACAATATAACAAATTTCTAATAACATATTCCAAAAAATATTATAATAACTAAAACCTAATATCTAATATTATGACTGGTTACTAAACTTTATATTTATATTATAAAATAAACCTAATATAAAAACTGATCAAATATTTGATATTTAAAACTAAATTATAAAACAATATATATATATATATATATATATATATATATATATATATTAAAGCTTTAAACTTTTCAAATGTAAAACTAACACTAAACCAACTATGTAGTTACATAATAGGAAAAAATTTAAAACTAGCATTTGCACCGAGAGGTGCAAAGGAACGCCGAGAGGGTAAAAATATTGAGTCTTTCCACAACTTAAACTTGTTGACTTACCTTAGGAGGCTGAAAATTACATTTTAATAATACTTTTGTGGGTACTACTAACTCGACTTACAACTGAGGTTTTACCTCAAGACATTCATGACTAAATACATCAATGACATCTCTGATCGGAGGATCAACATATCTCTCTCCCCCCCTCTCCCCCTATCTCTCTCCCTCTCTCCTCGCTCCTATCCCCTCTCTCTCCAACCCCCCTCTCTCTCTCCCTCCCTCTATCCCCCCCTCACCCCCTCTTCCCCTGATACCCCCCTCTCTTCCCCCCTCCCTCTCTCCCTCCATCTCTCCTCTCCCCCTTTCTCCCTCCCTCCCTCTCTCCCTCTCTCACCCCCTTCCCGTCCCTCTCTCCTCCCTCTCTCCCCCTCTTTCTCCCTCACTCTCTCCCTCTGCCTCTCTCTCTCTCCCGCTCCCCCTCCCTTTCTTTATCCCTCCTAATCACCCTCTCCTACCATTTACTACCCACAGTCTCTCTCTCTCTCTCTTTCTCTCTCCTCGCATCCTATGCCTCTCCTTCTCTTTAATTTCCCTAATTATCCCTAAACCCTATCCTCTCTCCACCCCAATCTCTATCATTTTCTTTCTCTCCCCCAATTTTAATAAATTTGAATTACGAATTAAAAATTGTCTACATGTAAAAAATATATAATGATATGAATTGATTTTGAATTCCTGATAGTTTTAATAGAAAATTTTAACTAATTTAGAATTCCCTCTCTCCTCCCTCCATCTCTCCCCCGTTCTCCCTTCCTCTCTCTCTCTCTCCCCCCTTCCCGTCCCTCTCTCCCCCCTCTCTCTCCCTATTTCTCTATCACTCTCTCCCTCTACCTCTCTCCCTCTCCCTCTCCCTTTCTCTCTCTCTACTTTCTCTCTCCCTCCTAATCACCCTCTCCCTTTCTCTCAATCTACTCTCTCTCCCTCCTAATCACCCTCTTCTACCACTTACCACCGCAGTCTCTCTCTCTTTCTCTCTCCTCACATCCTATACCTCTCCTTCTCTTTAATTACCCTAATTATCCCTAAACCGTATCCTCTCTCTCCACCCCAATCTCTATCTTTTTCTTTCCCCATCCCAATTTTAATAAATTTGAATTACCAATTATAAATAGATTACATATAAATAATATATAATGATATGAATTGATTTTGAATTCCTAATAGAAATTTTTAACTAATTTAGAATTCTTAATAAATAAAATCATAATTAAAATGTGATGTGAACTTATTTAGATTTCTAAATATTTTTTCATGTGATGTGAACTAAATATTTTTTCTTTCACTTTTCGCAATCCGCATTGCGGAATGCGAAAAGCAGAAATACCATATTTTTATTTATATTTATATTTCACTTTATGCTTTCCGCATTCTGGAAATCCCATATTTGCTTTATATTTTTTTGAAATGTTGAAGGGTGCATCCATGGAGGTGGGTAATAATTTTTGGCAAGATATTTTTGGCAAAATGCGAAAAGTGCACCCTCGATCGAAGTATTAACACCTTAACAAGCGCTCGATCGAGGTTTTTTTAAACCCTCAATCGATCTCTCGGTAAACCCTCGATCGAGGTTTTAAGACCTCGATCAAGGGTTTACCAAGAGCTCGATCGAGGGTTTAACAAACCCTCGATCAAGATCCATAGCTCGATCGAGAGTTAAACAAACCCTCGATCGAGTTATATGTTCGGGTACACAGGGTACTCAAACATGGTATCAGAGCTTTTATGAAGAGTCGCTTTCGGTTTTGATCAAGATCTGGAACAGGTGTTGCCGAAAATTTGAAAGGGTTTCTGGTTCTATATTTTATGTGCATTTGTGGCCTTTGGGAGCTGTTTTATTGCGTCCAAAGCACCGTTTCCATTTGGAAATAGTCGTCATTTCACCGAAAACCATTTTCGTTTGCTCCGGAAACACCCATTTCCGCAAATCTGAAGGTATAATGTTACAGTGACGGATTTGTTTTTTTTTAAATCTCTCATATTTTATCAGTTTGTTATTAGATCTTTTCTATTTTAGTCTCGGATTGTTGCCTTCCCTGACTGCGTATGCTCTTTGTCGTGCACCTTGCGCGATCGCGGCGAATCCGAAATAGTAAGGGAAAGTTTTTTTTTTCTTGTCTTCTCGGCTATGTATGCTCTTTGTCATGCACCTTGTGCAATCATGGAAAATCAGAAACAACGAGAAAAGTTGAAAACGTCGACTTTCCTGGTAAGCTAACCAAGATCTAACCCCATTGTGTGGAAAAAAAAAATTTGTTTTTGTTTTTTTTTTTGTGATTTGCAAGAAAAGAAAACAAGCACAGAGAATGAGAGAGAAGAGTTTTTTTTTTTTTTTTTAAAAGCCCCCTTCCTCTTTCCATTATTTTACGTACCTTTTAAACTTAGCTCACTTGGTCCAAAGTTGCTTTATTACTTAATAAGTCTTGAGTTCAAGTCTTATTAAGCTACTTTTTAGTGCATGCAATTTCTATTTTCAAGTTATTTTATTGTAAAAGTGCATCTCACATAAAAATAAAAATAAAAAAACGAGTCGCTTAAGTATTTTAATTTATTGTCGCACTATTTAAAAGTCACATTATTGTAAAATTGAACATCACTTATTCTACAAAAGTGATTCACTTCAAAGCAACTTTATTGTAAAAGTGATTGTCAAAGGTTGATCTTGGGAAGAGGGGACTTCTTTTTTTAATTGGTCAAGTTAATATCTGCCACGTCATTATTGGGGACATCTTCAACATTTCCTTTGATCAAGCATAACTTTATCATCCAGAATCAGTTTTAAGTGTCATTTTTTTTAAAACCACATATTTTTTTGAGCTATTTGCATCCAGACAGTTAGTTTCTGTTCTTTCAGCCATTATTTTATAATATGGCTGCCCCTTGTAATATTATACTTACAAGTTCTAACTATTTCTCATGGAAATCTCGTATGGAGGATGTTCTGCGAAGTATGAGACTTTTCAGGATAACCTCAGGGAAAGAAATAGAACCCATTGATGATTATAAGAATATTTAAATGGGTAAATAGAAGTGATGAAGCTCGTGGATTGATTGGGATGTCAATCTCTACTGATTTGTGATTCCACATATCTGGAATTGATGAACCTAATCTCGCTTGGGAAAAGTTGGAATCTGTGTTTGGTAAACACAATGAAATTCGGGGTCATCAACTTGAGAATGAGTTGCTTTCCTTGAATCCAAATGATTTTTCATGCATTCAAGACTATTTATCTAAGTATAAAACTCTTAGACTATTATGTACAGAATGCAAGATTAAGAAAGAAGACAAACAATGTATTTATCTTTTTCTTTCAAAACTTGGACCTGCATATTCTGTTTTTGTGTCTACATTCTACTCCATGAAAGAATCCTTGACTACAGCTAGCTATCAAGAGCCTAGCCTTGAATCCTTTTGTGATTCCTTAATTGGAGAGCAAGATAAGCTCATTCATCTTGGAATAATTAACAATGCAGATACATCTGGGAAATCCTTATTGTCCCAATAGAAAGAAAAGTCCAAGCCTCCCAAGAAACAGAATTTTCGCAATCATAAGCTAAACAACAAGGGTCCCAAACCCTCTCAGTCAAATCCTTCTTTAAAAAATGACAAAGGATCCAAGCAAAAAGGAAAGAAGACTGAGCGTCATTGCAATTTTTGTGGGAAAGATAATCATGATGAATCTAAGTGTTTTAAGAAGATGGCGGCCTTAGAAGCAGCAATGAAGAAGCACAACATCATCCTAGATTCGTCTTCAGAATCTACCTCTCATGGACATGCACTTTGTGCTTCTAGTTACTCTTATACTGCATCTTCTTCTTCTACTTCAATTGAATGGCTCATTGATTCTGGAGCATCTTATCATATGGCTAAGGATAAAGCCATATTTTCTACTATGCATGAATGTAACACCAAACAAATATTTGTTGGTGATGATAGATCTCTAAGTGTTGTAGGATCTGGAACAGTTCCAGTAGAAAATGGTCATTTCAGTGATGTACTATATGTTCCAAAAATTTCCTGCAATTTATTATCAGTCTATCAAATTACTCATTTAGGTGAAGGTAAAACTGTGACGTTTACACCTCACCAATTTGTAATCAAGGATTTTAAAAATCCTCAAAATATCCTTGCTACTGGAACTGTTGATGATATTACCAGGTTGTACAAATTTAACAACTTTGGGTCATCACATTTTCCTTCAGTTTTTGTTGCTCATAGTAATAACTTGAGCAAACTTTGGCATGAGCGATTTGGTCACTTAAATTATCGTTCATTACAACAACTATGTAAAGACAATATGGTGACTGGTCTTCCGCTGGTATCTTGCAAGGATGTTGTTTGTTCTGGTTTTGTACTCAAAAAACATCATCGGGACAGTTTTGACAAATGTGCCTTTTGGCACGCCTCGGTTCCCTTGGAGCTTGTGCATAGTGACTTGTGTGGCCCTCTTCCATCTGCTTCCTTTTCTAGTTTCAAATATTTCTTAACCTTCATTGATGACTACTACAGAAACACTTGGGTTTACTTTTTAAAACTTAAGAGCGAAGTATTTAACTTGTTCTTGGCCTACAAGGCCCTTATTGAAAAACAATCTGGTCATCAAATTATTAAGTTAAGATCTGACAATGGAGGAGAATATGTTAACAAGTTCACTACTTTTTGCACTGAACAAGGAATCCAACAGCAGCACACTGTTCCATATACACCACAACAAAATGGTGTAGTTGAATGGAAGAACCGCACTTTAAAAGAAATGGCTAATTGTATGATCCAATCTAAAGGACTAAGTCTTCAATATTGGGCTGAAGCCATAAATTGTGCAAATTACATAGTTAATCGCACACCCACTAAAGTTTTACAGGGTATAACACCGGAAGAAGCATGGAGTAAAATTAAACTAGATGTAAGTCACTTTTGTGTGTTTGATTGTGAAGCATGGGCTCACATTCCGGATGAAAAACGGAAAGCATTCAGCCTAAAAGTGAAAAGTGCATATTTGTTGGATATTCTGAAGATGTAAAAGGTTATAGACTTCTTCAGCCACATCCTCATTATATAATCATTAGAAGAGATGTTAAATTTGATGAAAATATCTTGGCTTGCGAGGCTAACTTGGCAGATTTGCCATCTTTGGCCTGCAAGCCTGATTCGGTGATTGTGTCTTCTTCTTCTTCTTCTTCTAGCTTCCTTGACAAGTTTCCAACTTGAGTTTCTGATGATGACAATGAGGATGAAAATCCACCTCCTCCTGCTCATGTTCCTCCAATTGCACCAGCACCAATACTTCCTCGATGGGTCCGTTCAACATGTGAAGCAGCTGGTGATCTTGCCGGTGATCCTAGAGATCAACGTCGAACACGTTTTCAGTTTCAGCGAGCCTCTTCTCTTTTGGCTCAAGTTTCTGAGAATCATGATCTAGAAACTTTTGCAGAATCTTCAGGAAATCCAGATTGAAATGCAGCTATGGATGAAGAATATCGTTCCTTAATGGCGAATGATACTTAGGATCTCGTTCCTCTTCCAAAAGGAAGAAAACTTGTCAGATGTAAATGGGTCTATAGAACTAAGTATGCATCAGATGGAAGTGTTGAAAGACTTAAGGCAAGGTTAGTGGCCAAATGTTTTTCCCAAGTTGAAGGGATTGACTACAATGAAACCTTTGCCCCTGTAGCAAAAATGAACTCCATCCGCCTTGTTCTTTCCCTTGTAGCCTTACATAACTGGGAAGTCCATCAAATGGATGTCAAATCTACCTTCTTACATAGTGATTTACATGAGGAAATTTACATGGAACAACCTCCTGGATATGTTCAGAATAACTCTAGCCTTGTTTGTCTCCTTAAGAAATCCTAATATGGCCTTAAGCAAGCTCCTAGAGCTTGGTATGCCAAAATGGATAGCTTTCTCTTTGACACTGGTTTTTTTAGATGCCATTCTGACCCCAATGTCTATACCAAGAAAGTAGGAAACCATCTCATCATACTTGTTCTTTATGTTGATGGTCTTATCCTTACTGGTAGTGACCCTAAACTTATAACCCATGTGAAATCCAGTCTTAAACAAAATTTTGAAATGTCAGACTTAGGACATTTGTAATATTTTCTTGGTCTCCAAGTTTTGCAAACCAAAGAAGGAATCTTTCTTTCCTAGTCTAAGTATGCTTGTGACCTTCTTCGTCACTTCCACATGGAAGATTGTAAACCAACCCCTTCTCCCTTCCAGTCTGGAGTCAAACTTTCTGCCACTTGTACTTCCCCTGAAGTAGATGCCACCTTATATCATCAGCTTGTTGGTAGTCTTTTATACTTGACTCATTCCCGTCCTGACCTTTCTTTTGTTGTTGGTCATGTTGCCCGTTATATGCAAACTCCTCATGAAAGTCACTGGAAAGCAGCAAAAAGAATACTTCGATATATTCGAGGTACAATTCAGTTTGGGATTCATTGCAGTACAGGGGGGGAACCTTTGTTGGTTGGTTTCATTGATTCAGATTGGGCTGGCGATCCTGATGATCGAAAGTCTACTGCAGGTTATGTTTTCAGTCTGGGATCTGGACCTGTCACTTGGGCTTGTAAGAAACAACAAGCTCTTGCTCTTTCTTCAGCAGAAGCAGAATATCAAGCCGTAGTTAATGCCAGTCATGAAGCTTTATGGCTTCGACAGATCCTTTCAGAGTTTGGACTCGAGCAGCAGCAACCTACTCCACTTTGGTGCGACAATCAAAGTGCCATCAAGCTTGCCAAAGATCCAGTTCTACATCAGCGCAACAAACACATTGAGCTACACATGCACTTCATCAGAAATCTTGTTCATGATCATGTTATTGAAGCACTCTATTGCCCTACAGATGATCAAGTTGCAGACATCTTCACCAAGTCTCTTATAGAAGTGAAATTTTCTAAACTTCGGTCTATGTTAGGAGTTCAAGAATGTGTCCTTAAGGGGGGATAGTCTCTAATGCCTCATTCCTTCTCCTCGTAGTGTCACTTTTGTAAATCCTTCAATCCTATCCCAAGTTGTTCTTAAGGGGGGGTGTTAGGATATTTAGACACTTAGGAGTTAGTTAAGATCAACTTGTGTAATATATCCGTTAGGTAAAAGTGTGTTTCTTTAGTATGCATTTGTAAATATTCTAATCCGACGGTCACGATATTTTCTAGACATAGAGTGATCCAACGGTTCAACTTCTCTTAGATCATACCTACCATTGAGCCATGGCTTAACACCCGATTGGTCAATGATCTCTATTTAAAGAGCATAAAGGGTCCTTGGCTAGTTGATCGATTATGAGAAGCTCATATGTAACTTTCTTTCTTTTGCATAATAAATTGCTCCAAGTATCTATTTGGTTGGGGCCATGGACTATTTCCCTCTCGAGGGTTTTAACCACGTGACAAACATCGGTGTGTTGATTTGTGATCTATTTGTGTGAAGCGTTTGCTGAAGGTGTTCGGTATTTTGGGAGTACCCTATGTACCCGAACACTATAGACCTTGATCACGGTTCATGTTTTAAAAAATATATAAAATTGCAGCGTGCACCCGCGGCCATACCACATTTCGGCAAAAACCCTCAATCAAGCAAGTGCCTCGACCGAGCATCTGTGTCCTCGAACATCTCTCCCATGTAGTTGCGCCCCCAGAGACCTTGACCGAGCTACCATGCAAGCCACTCCCCCTTTCACCACGATGTCGGAGCAAAGAGGTAACCCCCAATCCTTTTGTTTTGAAATTGAAATAGAATTTTAGTTTTGTTTTTTAATTTTTAAAATGTTAGGTTAAAATTGAAAAAAATCATTGTTATAGATGTTTTTAGGTTTGTTTTTTTTGCCTAGTATGTTTGCAATGTGTACCAACAAGCAGAAATGTTGCTGGTAGCGTTTAAGATATGTTTAAAATTGAAATTCGTTTTTTATTTAATATTTAAATTTTTGTTATATATATATATATATATATATATATATATATATATATATTGTCAACTGGTAGTGTTTATGCTACCAGTTTAATTTTTAAAGGTGAGCCCGGTAAGCAGAAATACTACCCAAATTTTTTAATCATCCGAGAATACACGAAGGATTAAAAAAATTCAAATTTGTTAAATTTAAAATTTAAATGTATAGTTTGTATAAATATTTCTATCAACTGGCAGTTGTTTATGCTGCCGGTTTAATTTTGAAATGTGTGTCGGGCAAGCGAAAATGCTGCCCAATTTTTTTCAATCCTTTGAGAATACACGGAGAATTGAAAAAAAATACAAACCCTAGACGCAAGATAATCATGAACCTTAAATTGATGTAGGCATTTATTTAAACAACCCATATCTTTTGCTTTAAATATTTTGATTATATATATATATATATATATAATTGTAATTGTAATTAAAATATTATATTAATTCATATTCATATTTCTTATAAATATTTTTTCATTACAAAATATGATAGGTATGTTTTGATTTATTAGTTGACATATTTTGATTTTAGTTTATTGAAAAGTGCACTTATGTATTTTAGTTTCTTTTTGAAGCTATATAGATTTATTTTTTTAAGGAAAGAAACATTAATAAATATGTGTGTAAATTTGAAAAAAAATCAAATTAAAAAATTAATAGAAATTCATGATTTAAATTTTTTTAAAGAATATCAAATTAAAAAATTAATACAAATCCATAATTTAAGATAAAATTATATTTTTGAAAAAAAATCATAACCTCAATTACACCACATATTCGAAAGTCTTCTTCACACCACCTTCAAAGCAAAAACAAAAAACTCGTCAATCCATTTTGTTTTGTAAACTTTTTGGTGGTTTTTTTAGTAAGAGTTTTTTACTCGTATCCATATATGGAGTTACTTACATTGAGTTATTTACAAAAAATCATTTACTATGCCTTATTTCATGCAAATGTATCTCTGCAGCAGGGATCTTCGATTCACGAATATGCGGCCATTCCTCGCCTCGGAGGTCGGCAGCGGACTCGTAAGTATAGAATTGTGCATGATGTACTCTTTGTTGTTAGTTACATCAAATTAAATTGTTTCACATGTGTATATTTAATCATCAACTTGTATGTCTCTATTTTCACAGGTTCGCCTAGGCTTTCTATGCCAAGACACGCTCCTGCTGGGGTAATGAGCGGCAGCCACTCTGTCAGCCGCTTTGTGCATGTGAGTGATGAGAATCAGGATACTGTTGGTGTCGGTGGGGAGGTTCCCCATGAGACAGGTACATTAAATGCATATATATATTTCTTTCAGTTATCAGTACCTTTAATTTATATTGATTTCAAATTCACCTACAGTTGATGTATGTATTTTGACTGACATTTGTGTTTTCATCTAATTTTCAGGTGCTGCACAACAGGGCGTCGACCCTCCCGAGGAAGCACCATGGGAGGATGATATCACATGTATCACACTGCAAGACATTACCAGTCAGCATGAGTGTTTGCGGGAAAAAATCCTCTCCATTCCTCAAAACTCTCCCGCATTACGTTCGATGCACATGATGTTAGAAGAAGTAGACAATCTATTGAAAGTCTACATGTCCATCAGACCATTGAGTTCTCTTTGGGCCTCTGCATGTCAGAGAATAAGGGCTGCTGTGAAGGGCCCTGATAACTGGAGTGAGAGATGCAACAACTGGCCATGATGTGAAGGGAACATTATTTAATATCCCTCATTACCGCTCTTTTGGTCAACCGCTTAGACTCAAGGAGTTTAAGCTAGAGCCTACAGCGCCTTATGTATATGACAGGTTCATTGAAGTGTGGGGCATGTTTTCCCACCATGACCAGGTCGCACTATACTTTACAAAACATATCTATGTAGAGTTTGTCCTGGATATGCACCCATATTACACTAACACGCCATCGAGCTTCTATGGTGTTGGTGGGGGACGCAGTCATGCGCGTCCTAGGGCTAGGAGAGACCCTGGAGCTTAGCCAGAGCTAGAGCCTTTGGTAGGTCTCCCTGCCATGACCATGCTTAGGACAGATGATGTAGATGAGTCATCTCAGATAGTGACTGAGGAGCGTAGTGCATTGGCAAAGGCGACACGCATGAAAATGCATGGTACCATGATGGTTGTGTAGGCAGAAATATGCAGAGCACCCACTGCACCTATAGAGCCTAAGTTACAGTGTCTCGTGACACAATGTTGCAGTATGCTATAGATGCAAACCTCGACCGATGGGACAAGTATATATTTATTGTCATTATTTGATTGTCGTCATTTGATTGCCATGACTGTCAGGTATATATTTTTTTAACTAATACTTTTCTTTATGTTAGACCTCCATGAAGGAGTCCAATTTTATGGAGTTCCTGTTTGGCAGTGATGCATCTATTTGAGGTCCCGCTGTAGTTCCGTCCACCCACGTCGATGAGTATGTGTTAACTGTCATCCTAAATTTGAATTTCCAAATTCAAGTCAATTGTTGAACATGCAATATTTTGATTTGTTTCAACTTTCCTCTTGTATCTCGTTCATATTGTACATGATAGAGGCAAGGGAATTGCACATGATTTTACACAGTCTCGCTCAAGTCCTACTCATGAAATTCCTATCGACGAGGTACTAGTTATTTATGTTCGAATTGTTTGCATATTTATTTTCATATTATAATTTACATGTTCAAATTGTAATTCTCAAGTTCAAATTGTAATTCATTAATATAACTATTTTCATGTTATGGAAACAGACACAGACATAGGCAGCTACAAATGAGAGCGTTGAAGCCGTTGTAATGTTTATGGATGAGTGGGCTACCGCTCATTGACTAGGTCCTGATGAAGGCTCGTCTCAGCATATACCTAGCCTCCCAAACATGACACCCAACTCGAGCGAGGTGAGTTCATATATATATTTAATCTTTTCTCACATTCTACATGTAATTTAAATATGTGGTATGTAACTGACTTGCAGAGTTCACGGTTTCAACTTCTACAGTTCTCATACCTAGACAATTTTCTTTTTGATGTGCATGAGCAAGACCAAGGGCATAGTGCAGCTAGTGGTAGTGTCCATGATGGTCGATCTCTCGATCAATGGCATAGGAGTGATTTGTAGACTGTTATTTGTGAATGTTATTATTTTGGACTTTATTATTTTGTAGACTGTTATTTGTGGACTTTATGATTATTGATATATGTATGTATGTATGTATGTATGTATGTATATGTATATATATATATGGACATTTCTTTTAACATGATGGTATGCTAAATGTTTTGATTATTTGCTATTATAGTTTAAAGTTATTTATGTTTTACAATCTTACGAAATTGTACAATTTTCCAATTTAATAAATTACAAGTCTATAAAATTTACAATGTTTACAAAGTTTACAAGTTTACATGTTTGTAAAATTGTTAATCGAACGCAACTTACAATTTTTAAAATAACTTACAATTATAATGTTATAAAATTTACAACTTTACAATGTAAGATCTACAAGGTGCAAATTACAACTACAATGTAAAATTTGATTTCGTATTTCAGAAGAAATTTTGATTAGCTACATTTCAAAATCATGTCAACTATGTCAATTTATCAACTTATATGTCATGGCATATAAATTTCATTCATCCAGCCAATGGGTTATTGGAATGCACTTCTCCATAGTACGATCATGGTCAGCTACTGACATCTTCCATCTCTTTGGTTCACCCATCTTCACCTTGATTCCAATGAGATGTATCCGAGATGCTGCCACCAAATTACTGTACTGACAAGATATATATTCATGCATGAAATCTCTGTAAATAATATAGTCACCTTGTCTTCTCACTTTTTCAAAAAAGTGTTCCATCACAACTAGGTCACCAACTTGGTACGTGAGCTCTCCATCAACATAGGGTCGCACCAACCTACTTTTGATTTGTGTACACCGCATCAAAAAGTGTGCCACATGCTCGTCATTTACCGGTGGTATAATTAGAACAAATACATCACCTGCATCAAGATTTTCAAATATTAAACAAATATTATATATATATGCATGTGTACAAGACTAGAGGTTTAAACATTCAATCGACTATCATGTACCTTGCTTAACCAAATCAGAAACCCGATCATGATCTAGTGAAACCACTACCTTGTCAGTGTGCATCTCTTGTCACGTCAGAATTGGATGTGACCCATTGGATTAAGAGGGACATATTTCTATTGTTTGACATATGCATCGTTCACGCAATGATCAACCCCCAGTCCATTGGTGTCAATGCAGAACTCACAAAAACGTGCATACTTCCTCATTTCAATGGAAAATATGTCTCCCATGTATTTACTACGAACTGAATGTAGGTCTCTCGTACCAGGTATGGTCTCGCAATACCATGGCATGGATCTATTCACATCGCCAAGGGAAACATCCCAAAAAAACTGCATCGAATAAAAAACATCATATTTATATATATAATAATACAAACACATTTATTAAATTCCAATTAAGTTGTTGTTCCTACCTACGCACTGGCCTTGTGTGTTCATGACCTTGGCGACCCAAATTTTGTGTGCACCAATCAACTACTTCTGCTGAGCACTTGAGTCGAGATGCACTATGACTCATTTGGTACCTCTAAAGTGCTCATTTCACGCATGCATCTGTGCCATCATGTTCACCATTTCCGTGCCCTATTTCAAAAAAGATCCAGGTGTGTCGAATACCTGTCTCTTTGTGAATGATGACTCAAAACCAATAAAATGAACGTGTTGATTTGAACTGCCTCGCACACCCATCTGACCAAATCCAGTGTTTTGTAAATGACGCCCCATTCTTTTTTAATGAATCGTAAATCATCCCAAAGCAGTGTTTAACAAACAACGTGTCATGCTCACGATCATCACTGACATGAAAATGGTATTCCTTTATCACATCACGTGACTAAGGAGTGCTATCCCTACCATTAATGCTTGCCTGAGCATGTCTATACAATACATGTACGAAGATGGACACCTTGCAAGAGTGATAATACTCACTTTGTATCTCTCTCTGAGGAGCAAATGTGTAATTCTCAGCAAAGTCTACCAACGATAGGATTGTTCCTGGCTCATAAACCTCATGAGAATGCTTAAATTCTAAACCTTGCCACCTAAACTTGTGGGATTATTTAATGTATTGTAAATCTGACTTTGAAACTTGTCCATGAAGTCTGATATAGGAATACCATCCTCAAGCAAGTCGATCCTCTTAGATGGAATATGTGAAGAAGATGATGGATTCATAGAGACATACTCATATCTCTTCCACTTAACTGTGATATCTGACAATCCAGGATGTGTTGGATCGATAGGAAACTTCCTATGGAACAATGCCTAATCACAACATTCATGGCATCTTCTCCCACCTACACACCTTTTAATGAAAAACACATTTTTAGGATTCCTATTGCATAGTATCATAGAAATAAAATCTCACACTATGTGAGGAGCTGGCTCACCATCCCATTGTTTTTTGCAAAAGCCCACAAATGTGTCATAGTATAATTGGAATTCAACGTGGTATCGACAACAACAAGTGACCCAAATCGTATTCGGCCTAGTATACCACGGTTTCAACTTACTGAACATGGTAAATGAGATGTGGACACCAGGATTTGATTCTTTGAATTCCTGGAACAAAGAAACTCCTGTCATCTCCATAACATGCTTGCAATGCTCCTTATAAATGCATCTTCCAGAACGTTGTCGCAGGACATGTTTTCGATCTGGTATAGCACGAGAATGGTTGTCCCAATACTTTATCACCTTCTCTCTGATTCCCTCTTTCATCTTGTATTTATATGCTTCTCTACATATAAAATCCCTACAAGCAACTTCATCATTTGCATCTATCTTTACCCTAAATTTAGTGTATTTGTGCAGTGTTTTTCTTGAAACATGGAGCATCTTTGACATTGTTGCAACCATTCGATTTCTTGAGGTGATTCATGCCACAATAGCAACTATAATTTCCCTACATGCAACGCTAATATCAGTTTTTTTTACTTTCCAAATACAGATAGTGCAGTTGCTACATTTTTTGTTACATCCTCACATGCATTTTTATTTTTAACATCCTTAAAAACCAACAACTTTGTGGCACGTTTCAATTTTTTATGTTTTATCAATCCATGTAGGATTTGAGCTTGTGTAATCACTTATTGTTGTTCAAAGTACAACTTGATTATGTTACTAACATGATCTCTGATTGTCCGATCGAGGGTCGGGTTCCCAAACTCTTTTTGAGTGGTGATCATGCAACCCTCTTAACCAATTAGCAGCTATTCAAACGTCTTTGAAGCTCCCAATTACTCTTGAGAAATAAAATGGTGCACGATCCTGTGATGACTAGCCAGGATCTAGCAATAAATAAATACAAACTCAAAAATAAATACAAGCTCTTGGAATGAATACAAATAAATGCAAGCTCAAGAATAACATTTTATCTTACTTATCATATTGTAGTAACTGGAGATGAATATGGACCCCGGTTTAAATTGGCTTCCTAATGGTTCAAAGGTAGTCAATCGGCCACCAAGGCTGTCTCAAGCTTGAGTATTGGGGCAGTACCCCTCACTTCACGGTGTAGGTAAAACTGCTAACTGCTTGGCCACAAACGACAACTCTTTGGTTTTCCTCACAGGTGGGAATATAGTCAATCCAGTAGGGTCGTTTCCTTTTTCGCTTGGTAGGTCCTCTCAATGGCCAGCTACTTCAGGGTTCCTGTGGTACTCCTCATAATGAGTTTTAGGGCAAATCCCAAGTACTTCCCACAGTTGTTGCGGATGAGACTTATTTCTCAAACCGGATGTTATTAAGTAAAATATGAACTACTCTACCTTACCTTAAGTAAATTGTAATGTGTTTGTAATTTGTGGTTGTAATTGTATTTAAGATTCTAATTGTAATTGTTGATTTTCTTTGAGATCATCATTATCATCAATGCTTAAAGCCATATGATTCTATTATCATAATATAATTATCAATTCTTATCATCAATGTAATTATCTATTACCAATGCTTAAAGCCATGTAATTATCATCATTATCATAATATAATGTAAAATTGTATTTGTATTTACTCTACTTTATTGTCCCATTGACATAAGGTTGGTGCTTATGCACATTAATGTGATTGTCACTGTAATGTGATTGTAATGTGATTATGATTGTAATTGTTGATTTTCTTTGAGATCATCATTGTTTTCAATGCTTAAAGCCATATGATTCATAGTCATTTGTACATGATTGTAATGTAATGCAATTGTAATTATAAAATTGTTTAATGTAATTGTAATGTAATTGTCATCATCATCATAATGTAATGTAAAATTGTAATTTGAACACTATGAAAATGATCATATATGAATATAAAATTAAAATCATATTAAAATCAATGAAAGAAGAGATAATGATATAAAAAAGATGAAGAAAATAAGTGCAATGATAAGGCTATATATGCATATTCATTTAGAACTAGATATTATACTAGAATATTATGCACTAGATATAATTTTATATATTCATCAACCAATCTCTAATTTCATTGGACAACTCTAGAACTACTCATACTATAATACACTTACTTTGTATATATGTTTAATTTAGTGTAGTGGTCAAACATTTTTTTCAATTCTTTCACAATACATACCATTATTTCACATGTAGACATAAATGGTTTTAGAAAGTTGTATATATACATGCACATACAATGTGCACATATAATTAAATTCTAAATAATTTAACATATATATATATATATAACACTATGAAATTGAATATATAAAAATATGCAATATGAAATTATACAATTTATATACAATTATGAATACATCTTTTAAATTTGAATTCATACATGCACATACAATGTATATAAGTTTATGAATTAATTACAAAATTATAATTAAATTTTAAACAATTTAATATATATATATATATATGAACTAGAACACTATAAAATTGAATATATGAATATGCAATTTATGAAATTATATGAATATGTGAATATGAAATTATACAATTTACATACAATTATGAATATATATATATATATATATATATATATATATATATATATATATTCATACATGAACATACAACATGTATATAAATTTATGAATTAATTATAAAATTATATTTACATTCTAAACAATTTAACACACACACACATAAATATATATTATGAACTAGAACACTATAAAATTGAATATATTATGCAATATGAAATTATATGAATATACAAATATAAAATTATATGAACTAGATCACTAGGAAAATGAAATTAAATATTTATGAATATGAAATTGCATGACTTAAAAATAAATTATACCAATGTTGTTAGAAATGACATTTAATTCTCCAAGTATAAGTTGATTTGCAACTTCTTCTCCTCTCAAGATTGCTCTTTTTTTCATCTTTCTTTCTCTATCTTTCTCTCGTATTTCTTCGGTGTTGCTTTGATTCCTAGAAGATATTTTATTTCGACGCTTTTTGCTTCCCATTGTGATCAAGATCAACAATCCAAATTCATACCTACAACAATATTTAAACACAATACACAATTGTTTCAAATAGAATAGTCAATTGTGAAAGATAAAATTAGTAACATGTTTATGTTTTATGTTTATATAGAATTTTGTTTAGGAATTTGGGTGGAAAATGAGGTGAGGAGAGTGGTTGGAATGACATTAATGTCATCAATGCCTAAGTCCATTCCCACACATTTTTGTATGATTTTTTTTTAAACCCGGACCTCGATCGAGGTTTCATTGGAAGCTCGATCGAGGGTTTATCAAACCCTCGATCGAGCTTCCGATGAAACCTCGACTGGGGTATTTAAATACCTCAATCGAGCTAATACCTTGATCGAGGGCCTGAAAAACACAGATTTATCCCTCTTACAGGAAAATCAATGTTTCTCTGTGTCTTCTAGGGGTGTAAACCATGCCATTCATGGAACACAACTTAGCGGAGTTCATACCAATAGATTCCTCACCAAATCCTCTATCAATTGAGATATCATCCATGTGTTTTGGCATTCATATGGGTTTTTTTTAATTAGTTCTAAAACTTACACTCAGAAAACCAGACAACAACTTCGTAGTAGCTCAAAGAAAAATCCGCAGGATAAAATATACACATCCAAAAATTTCTTAAAAATACACAGCCCACACATCGACGTGTCCTTTTCAAAAGGACCTATCTTTAGTTTTTCAATTTTTCAAAACAGCGAAAAAAAAACTGGGATGGACACATGTATAAAATGATGTTGAAATCATATGTGATCACTTTCGAAAAATAATAAATAATTGTATATTGCAAAAAAAATTAACAAAAAAATATGCAGACCATAGTGCATTTTGTGTAGATCATGCTAATATATTTTGTTTTTTTAATTGTTAATGTAAGATTGAATTATTGGGGTTGGACACAAGCCACTTATTAACTTCTTCAAATTTGTAAGGTCACACAGTTCATTAAATGCAAATTTTCACACATTAAATGACATTGGAATATTTTTTTTTAAATATCATTGGGAAGCAAACATAATATTTTACAATTTTTTTTTACTGCAAGTTGAAATTCACATGGCATATATGCGTTTCGAGGACTTCTATCTAGCACATGAGTAAAAAATCAGGTTTTCATTGCAAAATTTGGCCAAAAAGTGTTACCCACCTTTATGAAATCACCCTCAAATATTTGTTTTAATACATAGGAGTATATGTATTTACTAAATTTATTAAAAAACGACAATATTGCTAAAAATGAAATTCCTTCCGCAATGGATTGCAGGAATCTCCATAGAGTTTTACAGTTTTTCATATGCATACATAAATATTTTCTTTGATTAAAAGTACAATCATACAATTTTTTTATTCTTATAAGTAAATTATTTTAAAGAAAATAAATTATTTCCATGTATATATTTTTCATGTTTAGTAATTGTGTTTTTAAAAATATGATTTTTAAAGCTTTAAAAAATAACAAATAAAAAGACTTAAAGCAAAACCAAAAACTTAACTAGGCATTAAACTAGATTTATTCGTTTAGTTAGGTTTAATGAATCCATCCATAGTACAATTCATTCCATCAGTAAACCAACATTAAAATGAAAAACAAGATAAATTTTAACAAAATAAATTTCGTAATCTAATATCTTTTGCACAATAACTACATATAATTTTCAATAAAACTCTTCCTAATTAAAAAAAAATTGAGTTAAACCAATTTTAATCTTCAAAGCAAAGTTTGTTTTAAATTTTTATTGTATTTTCAACATTATTTTAATCGACTTAATTTTTAAAAAAATTTAATGATATGAATTGATGAGAGTTCTAATAGAAAATTTTAACTAATTTAGAATTATTAATAAATAAATAAATAATCATAATTATAATGTGATGTGAACTTATTTATAATTCTAAATATTTTTTCATGTGAAATTTTTTCTCCTACATGGTTATCCAAATTTATACATCACCGGTTACCCACACTATTGAAATTTACAGATTTAATAATTTGAAAGATTTAACAGAAAGATGTAACCTAAAAAAATAAGAGTATATGTATTTAATAAAGTTATAAAAAAAACAATATTACTAAAAGCGGAAAATGAAAGAAAATATAAAGAAAATATGAGATTTCCGCAATCCGCAATCCCGATTGCGGATTGCGGATTGCAGAAATCTCATATTTGCTTTATATTTTTCTTTCACTTTGAGCAATCCGCATTGCGGAATGCAGAAATCCAAAAGAAAAAATATAAAGCAAATATGGGGTTTCCGCAATCTGAATTATGGATTGAGGAAATCTCATATTTTCTTTATATTTCTCTCACTTTCTACCTTAGACAATGAGGATTGCGGAAATCTCATATTTGTTTTATTTATTTTTTTCACTTTCCGCAATTCGCATTGCTGAAGGCGAAAAGTAATAAGTGAGAAAAATATAAATATTATTAATCATAAATAAATTTGTATTAAAACAAATATTTAAAAAATTATTTCGAATAAAATAAATTGCATTTTTGTATTATGAGTTAAATGAAAGATATAACCTAAAAAAAATATAAGAGTATATGTATTTCATAAAGATATAAAAAAAACAAATATTACTAAAAATGAAAGAGAAATATAAAGAAAATATGGGATTTCCGCAATCCGCAATCTGGAAAGCGGAAAGTGAAAGAAAAATATAAAGCGAATATGAGATTTTCGTAATCCTCATTGCGGATTGAGGAAATCTCATATTTACTTTATATTTTTCTTTCACTTTCCACAATCCGCATTGTCAAATGCGGAAAGCAAAAATCCCATCTTTTTCTTTATATTTGTCTTTCACTTTCGTCTTTTCGCATTCCGCAATGCGGATTGTGGAAATCCCATATTTGCTTTATATATTTTTTTCACTTTCTGCAATCCACATTGTGGAATGCGGATTGCGGAAAGTGAAAGAGAAATATAAACAAAATATGGCATTTCCACAATCCGTATTGCAAAATGCAGAAAACCGAAAGTGAAAGAAAAATTTCAAGAAAATATGGGATTTCTTCAATCCGAATCCGCATTGCGGAATGCAGAAAACCAAAAGTGAAAGAAAAATTTAAAGAAAATATGGAATTTTCGTAATCCGAATTACGGATTGAGGAAATCACATATTTTGTTTATATTTCTTTTTCACTTTCCACAACGAAGATTGCGAAAATCCCATATTCTTTTTTCACTTTCTGCAATCCACATTGCTGGAGGCGAAAAGAGTAAGTGAAAGAAATATATATATTATTAATCATAAATAAATGTGTATTAAAACAAATACTTCAATTTATTATTAATCATAAATAAATGTGTATTAAAACAAATATTTCAAAAAAATAGTTGGATGAAAATAAATTGCATTTTTGTATTATGAGTTAAATGAAATATATAACCTTAAAAAAAAAAAAGTATATATAATTAATAAAGTTATAAAAAATATTATTAAAATGAAAGAGAAATATAAAGAAAATATGGGATTTCCACAATCCGCAATCTGGAAAGCGAAAAGTGAAAGAAAAATATAAAGAAATCTCATATTTGCTTTATATTTTTCTTTCACTTTCCACAATCTGCATTGCCGAATACGGAAAGTGAGAAATATAAATAAAAGATAGGATTTCCGCAATTCGCATTGCAGAATGTAGAAAGCAGAAAATAAAAGAGAAATATAAAGAAAATATGAGATTTCTTCAATAAGAAGTGAAAGAAAAATATATATTATTAATCATAAATAAATGTGTATTAAAACAAATATTTCAAAAAATTAGTTCCAAGAAAATAAATTGCATTTTTGTATTATGAGTTAAATGAAAGATATAACATAAAAAAAAAAAAAAGAATATATGTATTTAATAAAGTTTAAAAAAAAAACAATATTACTAAAAATGAAAGAAATATAAAGAAAATATGGGATTTTTGCAATCCGCAATGTAGAAAGCAGAACGTAAAAAAAAAATATAAAGCAAATATGAGATTTCTGCAATCCTCATTGCGGATTGAAGAAATCTCATATTTGCTTTATATTTTTCTTTCACTTTCCACAATCCACATTGCCGAATGAAGAAAGCGAAAATCCCATATTTTCTTTATATTTCTCTTTCACTCTGGTTTTTCCGCATTCCACAATGCGGATTGTGGAAATCCCATATTTGCTTTATATTTTTTTCACTNTATATTATTAATAATAAATAAATGTGTATTAAAACAAAGATTTCAAAAAACTAGTTCGAAGAAAATAAATTGCATTTTGTATTATGAGTTAAATGAAAAATATAACCTAACAAAGATAAGAGTATATGTATTTAATAAATTTGTAAAAAAAAACAATATTACTAAAAATGAAATTCCTTCTGCAACTCCACTTTCGCAATGCTGATTGCGGGAAGCGCCATACAATTTTACAATTTTCCATCAACATACATAAATATTTTCTTTGATTAAAAATATAATAATATAATTTTTTTTTATAGCTAAATTATTTTAAAGAAAATAAATATTTCCATGTATATATTTTTCATTTTTAGTAATCATGTTTTTAAAAATTGAATTGTTGTTGAGTGGAGAGCAAGTTAATCACGGAATATAATAACCGAAAATTTTAACCATGACGTGTTGTACCTAAACTCGCCTGACAAAATAAAGCATGTGCTGTACCTAAACTCCCTTGACAAAATAAAGCAAAGCCTGAGTGTTTTCAAAACGTGTATTTAACCAATCAACTCCATGCCATCGTCTTCGGTCTTTGCCGGATCATGGGATATAATAGCGGGAAATTTTAACCATGGTGTGTTGTACCTAAACTCACCAATTACCACTCGACACTTGTCGAAATGTTAATGGGCAGGGAGACAGGGAATCTTTTGAGACTACATCTCCATAGGGAAAATGCCTTCGTTGTAATAAAACAATAAGATTTAAATAATTCTTATCTTGGAATATGTGCCAAAAAATGAAGGAAAATTTACCGTATCCGTATTATGTCGAATATTCGGCGATTTTCAAATTCCCTCCGAATTTTCGTACAGGAAAGTCCAATACGACCGAATTATGCTACTATGGTGCATACCCTATGAAGATGGTGCGTACCCTATGATGATTATGCGTGATGATGCATTCCTCGTGTCCAGTGAAAGCAGAGAAGAATTACTTGTTCAAAAACTGGGTATGATGAAGTGTACAAGGATGTGCATAAACAGTGAGTAGCAGTGATATGACTATACAGGGATAGCTTGGCAGTGATCAGAGAGCAGAGATTATCCACAACAGGTTCAGTGGTTGGTTTTGACAGGTCCACAGGTTCAGTCTTCTATTTCTTCAAGGTGGTAGGGCGGTGCTAGGACTCACAATCTTGTGAGTTAAGTTGTTGTATCAGCTTGTTAGCTGTAGCTAATGAAGCCTAAGGGGTTATATCCCCTTCCAGTTGTAGATGGTAAAGTTGTATTAAATTTGCTTACCACAATTGTTGTTGGGTCAAATTTATTTTTAAAAAGGATTCTGTGGTTTTACCCCCATGACTTGGGTTTCCACATCAAAATATTGTGTACTATGCATCTTATAATTTTTGTGTACGTTGATGATATACTATGATTGTTGATTAGCAACTTGCTCTTAATTAAAATTTTATAATAGTGCAAATACTTATTCACTCCTCTCTCAATATTTCAACAATTGGTATCAGAGCGGGTTCCTTCAAAACAATCTAACCGCTGGAAGGCAGTCATGGGAAAGTTTATTAAACAAAGCAAAAATGGAACACCCTTGTTTGATGGGAGCAATTATGCATTCTAGAACATAAGGATGAGAGCCTTGATAGAAGCTCAAGGAATAGAAATATGGCAAAGTATCGAAAATGGGTACAAGGTACCACAGATTCTACCAACAGATGCAGATGAGTTGGCTCAATACAACAACTCAAAGGCCAGAAATCACCTTCTAGGTGCTAGAAATGAATTTGTCTTTAACAAAGTGATAAACTGCCCCTATGCAAAGGAAATGTGAGATAAAATTCAAACCACATATTAAGGAGATAGAAAAGTCAAGGAAGCCAAACTTCAAACGTACATAGGACAATTTGAACAGCTAAGGATGAATGAGGACGAAGAATAGCAACCTACATTCTTCGAGTTGATCAACTTGTGAATACCATCAAAGGTTTGGGAGCAAAAGTTGAGGAGACCATAGTTGTTTGAAATGAGAATTGAAGACAAAGACACATCAAAAAATGAAGCAACATTCAAGGTCTCCTCCAAACAAGTTGGGAAGAACAAATCAACAAAGGGCAAACCAACAAGTGATGAATCTAATGATGAAGAAATAACTAACTTTGTTCGAAAGTTGGAGAGAGGCATTGGGAAATACAAAGGTAAGTTACCTCTTAAATGTTTTTCATGTGGAAAGATAGGTCATTTTGCTTCTAAATGTATGTATGCAAAGAACTCAGATAGTGATGAAGATGACAGCTTCAAACCCTACAAGTACAATAATTACAAGAATAAGAGCATAGGGAAGTTTGAAAAGAAGAAAAGTCTCTATACAAAAAGGGACAACAGCTCATCCAGTGGTGACTCTGACAATGACAGTGGTAGTGACTCTGGTGATGAGAGTGAACCAGAGAAGGTACTCTTTATGGAAATAAACTCAAATGAGCCTCTTAACAGTGATGAAGAATCTGTAACTGAAGGTGAGGTAGATCTTGACGCAGAACTTAAAAGTGCCTTGAAGGATCTGAAGAAAGTCAGAAAGGAGAACAGGGTGCTCAAGGAAGAGGCACGGGGGTTTGAGCAAATTATTGTTGACCTGAAGACCAAACTGGAAGAAACCAAAAGAATCGAAAACTCTCTTATTGAACAACTAATGCCAAATATGAAAGAAAAGGAAAATCGTGAGGCTGAGATAGTATCTCTGAAGAAAAAATTATAGACGAAAAATATCAGCAAGAGTTATGAAAACAACTCCAAGATTCTAGAACAAATCATCAACAATCAGAAGCCATTCTTCGATAAGACTAGTATAGGATACAAGAATAAAACTGATGAGAACTCAAGCTCAATGACGACAGGTAATTAAGAGAAGCCAAAAAGTTATGCAGAAGTTGTCAAGGACTCCACAAATGAAGAAGAGATCAAATTCCAACCAGAACAACCCATATCAAAAGGAGGGCCAGTAGAAAGACCAAATCTTAGAAGAGTACCTTCTTCATATGTTCCCAGGTATGGGCATTTCATTTATCGGCATTAATTTCCATGTGGAATATTTGGACACAAAGTTATAAACTGTTTTCAAAGAAGAAATTTTTAAACAAAGAATAACCATGCAAGCCTCAGACGGCCAAAGTATAGTAACAGATTTGGTCCCTTGAGATCAGAAATAGAATGTTATAAGTGTAACAAATTTAGACATATAGCCAGAGATTGCAGAATGAAGATCCCAACAGTAAGAAATGAGGAAATGTCCAACAAGGTATGGATCAAACGCAATGACAACTACAGATGTGGAATTGCTCTTCAAAACTTTGGTGAATGGTATGTTGATAGTGGTTGCTCCAAGCATATGACAGGTAACAAAAGTGTTTTTGTCAATATTGAAAAAGATAAAGTATCTATCTCTTTCGGAAATAACAATTCAACAAAATTATTGGGGAATGGCACAATAAAGCTTAGAAGTAAAAACTCCCTGGCTGAAAATGTCTTGCTTGTAGAAATCATGAAGCATAATCTGTTAATCATCAGTCAGATGTGTGATCAAGGACATGAACTTCTCTTCAACTCAAAAGGATGCAGAATAAGGAAGCAAGGATCAGGAAAATTAGTAGCCACGGCCACTAGGACTCCCAACGACATATACGTGTTGGATAAGATTGAGTCTGAGAAATGTCACTTGAAAAGAGAAGATGAAAGTTGGATTTGGCACAGAAGAATGGGGCATATACATTTTGACAATTTGGTCAAAATCTACAAAATCTAAGCAGTTCGAAATGTGTCAGAAGTTACGAAGTCTGCTACCTCTGTATGTGAACAGTGTCAACATAAAAAACAAACAAGAGTACATTTCAAGACAAAAGAGAACTCCTCTACAAAACCTTTGGAGCTCATTCACACTGACCTATGTGGACCAACCAAGAGCAAAGGACTGAATAGTGAAAAATATTTTATGCTACTTATTGATGACTATACCAGGATGACATGGGTATGTCTTCTCAATAGGAAGTCAGAATCCTATGGGTGTTTCAAAACTTTCAAGGAACTAGTCGAGAATGAAACAGGATCATGAATCAAGTGCCTCAGATCCGACAATGGTGGATAATTCACTTTAGACAAATGCAATAAGTATTGTGAAGAGCATGGAATAAAAATACAGTTTTCAGTAGCCAGAACACCTCAGCAAAATGGAGTTGTTGAAAGAGAGAATAGATCATTAATGGCGATGGCTAGAACCATGTTAAATGAATCTAAGTTGAATGAAAAATTTTGGGGAGCGTAATTCATACAGCAGTACACATCTTAAACAAAGGATTACTCAAAAGCAAAAATGATAAAAATCCCTACAAGTTATGGACAGGAAGAGTGGAAAATTTTCGACACTTCAGAATATTTGGAAGCAAACGCTATAACAAAAGAGAAGATAAAAATATTAGAAAATTTGACTCTCGAGTAGACGAGGGCATATTTGTTGGATATTCAGCCAAGAGGAAATCTTACAAATGCTTCAATTTGAGATTAGACAAGGTGATCGAAAGCATCAACGAGAAAATAGATGAGGGTAGACTAACATCATCCAAAGAAGACTCAGAAGAATTGGATGATGAAGAAGAGGAAGTTTCTAATCATAAAGAAATGAAGAAAATTAAAAATGGAAGAACAACTCACGGAAGATGAAGAATGGAATCAGGGAACTGTGGAACAAGAAGAACATAAGCATCAACAGATACCTAAGAACTGGTACCAAAAGAATCATCCATCAGATCAAATTATTGGTGATACGGATGTACAAATAGAAACTAGGAGAAGACAATCCGTAAGACTCAATGAGTAGGTACACTTCTCTCTATTGTCTACAACTAAACCAGCAACTTTTGCAAAGGCCAGTACAGATGAGCAGTGGGTCAAAGAAATGGAAGAAGAATTAGATCACATTGAGAAAAATGAAACATGGGAACTTGTTCCTATACCAAGTAACAAGAAAATGATCGGCACAAAACAAAAATGAATGAAGATGGGCAAGTGATCAAAAAGAAGGCTTGATTGGTTTGTAAAGTAGTATGCTCAGATCGAAGGAATAGACATTGAAGAAACATTTGCACCAGTAGCCAGAATGGAAGCTATCAAAATGATATCGGCTTATGCTTTCTCCAAAGACATCAAAGTGTATTAGATGGACGTAAAATCAACTTTTCTGAATGGGGAATAAGAAGAAGAAGTCTACATCGAACAACTAGAAGGGTTTCATCTTTCAAAAAACAAGGACCATGTATGCAGACTAAAAAGGGCTTTATATGGCCTAAAGCAAGCTCCTAGAGCTTGGTACTCCAAATTGAACAGGTACTTGCAGCAACAAAACTTTAAGAGGGGAAGTGCAGATAGCAATTTGTACATCAAATAGGACGACGACTGCATACTCATCATTGAAGTATATGTTGATGATATCATCTTTGGAAGTAATGATGATTCATTGAGTCAACAGTTTGTTAAGGACATGCAGAAATATTTTGAAATGTCATCACTAGGTGAATTAACCTTCTTCTTGGGACTTCAGATATCTCAACAAACTGAAGGCATTTGTATTGCTCAAACAAAATACATCAAGGAAATGTTAAAGAAATTACAGATGGAATATTGTAAACCTGTGAGTACTCCTATGATCATCAGTTGTAAACCGAGCAAGAAAGATGAATCTAAAGAAGTTGATCAAAGGCTCTATAGATCAATGATTGTTAGTCTGCTATATGTAATAGCCTCAAGACCAGATGTGATACAGGTCGTTCGAAAAGTTGCAAGATTTCAAGCTGCTCCAAAGCAGACACACATTATAGTAGTTAAAAGGATCTTCAAGTATCTCAAAGGAACTATGGACTTTGGACTTTGGTATTCAAAAGGAAATAAGCTAACATTGATAGCCTATTCAGACGTAGATTGGGTAGGATGTGTTGACGATAGAAGAAGCACCAGTGGAACAACATTCTTTCTAGGCAATTGTCTAGTATCTTGGTCGAGCAAAAAGCAGTCTTTAGTGTCCTTATCAACCACCGAAGCAAAATATATAGCAGCAACAGCTTGTTGTACTCAAATTCTTTGGATGAAGCAAGCCCTGCAATACATACACATGACATGTGATGAGCCAATTCCAATTCTATGTGGAAATACGACTGCCATCAGTATCTCCAAGAATCTAGTCATGCACTCCAAGACCAAGCACATTCCTATCAAGTTTCACTTTCTTCGAGAACAAGTCGTAAAAAAGAATATCAAGTTGGAATATATTGGGACAAAAGAACAGATTGCAAACATCTTTACTGAGCCTCTCCCAAGAGAGACTATAACACCCCGGTTTTGACCTCGTTCGCATTAAAAATGTATATGATGTAAATATTGTATTTAATCATGGTGTAGAGCTAAAGGAAAAATCCCCACCATCGATTTAGCGTTTTATGTTTCTGCGATTAAAATCAATGACAATGGTATTTTGTGCTAGCTGGCACATTATAATTTTGGACATCATGTAAATATGCAATTTAATTAAATACCCACAACCAGCTATGTCAATGCAACATTAAAAGAGATGGGGCATGATTTCCTAAGGATAGGGGGGGTATTCAAAACCTTTGGGCCAATGGGGAAAATCCAAGTGTCAAGAGGAGAACCCATCATCTGTCAACTAATTTCTTGTCTTATTCAACCAACCACTTAATTCTTCAAGGAGTTAGTTGGGCAGTTATTTCCTTAGGTCTTGGGAAGTATGGGCAGCCGTCAATTCTGGCAGTGTTGTCAGCCTTGACCATACGCTTGCCCAAAGGGGAGAGGAATCCGTCCATTACCCTCACATGGAAGGAGAGAGCCGCACACACTCAAGCAGCCGCATTCCACTCTAACGCAGGAAGCGATTACTCGCTCACGCGTCGGTAACCAATTTCCTCACGGAGGGCACACAACCAATTTCTCCTCAGTCGTCCATTCTTCATCTTCTCATGTTTGTTTCTGTAGTCAGTTTTCATTCTCCCACGGCTAGAAATCGTTTTGGAAATGCAGAGCAGGTTGAGAAGAGACGACGATTTTCTGAGTGGTTGTTGAGCCATTTTTCTTACCAACGTGGAGCCAAGAACGTTCTGTGAAGTCAATTTTGGTCACAAGGTTGTTATTCCCCATTCACCGTTGTCAATTTTGGGCTCCCAGGATGTTTTTCATCCATGCCAAGAACTTGCAATTGTTATGTATGCCTCTGTTGCTTTGGTCTGAACTGATTTGGGAGTGGAAATGGGGTTTGACCAACTTGATAAACCTAGTGTGAGAAGGAACCTCACAAACATATCTAGGGGGTTGGTTTTCTTCTTTGCACGCCATGAATAGCACTGGAAGGGAAGGCATAGCCTGAGGGACTGTGTAGCAGAGAAAGGGATGCTTCCTTATGTTGGGTGTGTAGATGTTTTAGAAGTCGAGCCAGAACTGGTGCAGGTGTCCATAGCTTTGTGGTTGAGCTCACTAGCTTAGCAGTCAGCCTTTCCAGCTCCTTTGCAGCCTGATAAACTCAACTGTGTTGGCTTGGCGGAGTTTTGTTGTATCCTTGGCTATGTGTGCGCCTGCTAGTGTTCCTTATTCCTTGTGGGAATCATGCCCATCTCGGGGGTGGCAATGTTGCTGAGAGATTGATGAGCACACTGGCCTATGATTGGGTGGAATGTTGCAGCGACATAGTTGGTTGCAAGACGAGTTTCGCTTCCAAGATAAGTATTCTTGTGTTTAAATCTCTACATTTGTATTTGCTTAAATGAATTATGATGAACATGTGAATGCTTGAATGTGTATGTTTTCGTTGTAGATTGCATTAGGCATCTATATATGTTATGTTCAATGCATTTAAATTTAATTACCATGTTCAAGGGGCTAGTTTTCCTGGATTAGATAGATATCATTGTTGCTAGTCGTGTCCTCTCCGTTGAGGTGAGGGGAGGGGACGTGACAGAGACCTTTGAGTATCTCAGAGAAAAATTGGGAGTCATACTATCTCCTAATTGATTTGATCCATCTTCAACAACACATCAGTATTATAGGGGGAAAAGTAATACTACAAGGAGTATCATTTTCCATTGATGCCAAAGGGGGAGAAAAAGGTGAACAAGGAAAAGGAAGGTTGCTCTAAGAGGGGAGATTTGTGAACAAATTAAAGGGGAAGCTTTGAAGTTGTCATCAATGACAAAGGGGGAGATTGTTGACTAAATTGTCATTGATGCCAACAAGTGTGTGTCGGTGTGTCTTGGTGCCCCTTAAGGAGCCCTTCAGGGCTAGAAGTCAATCAATTTCAAAGGAGACCTTTAGACCTTGTTCAAGCCCAATTCTGAAGCCCTTGGAGCCCTTGGGACAATGGAAAAGTCCCTGTACACCCTTTAGAGTGTTTAAGTACCCCTCAGTTGTTTCTTTGGTTCCTCAGTACCACAACCTATGCCCTAATACACTAGAATATGTCCTTGGTAGGTTGAAGGAGTTGCAATAGGCCAAATGACCCTTTCAGTGGTCATTTGTGTTTTATTGAGGTACCACTAGGCACCCCCACACCTTGTGTTGAGGTTATTGGTGGCAAGTAAAGCACACCCTCACTTGTAGTGAATTTGATGACATATTAATAAACCCTAAAACTCTTACCTTTGGTCCCTAATCCTGCAATCTACCCTATAATGTATGCCTTGCCCCTAAAACACTAATAATACCCTAATGTTACATTGATGCCTATTGCACCTTTACATTAACTTCGAATCATTTATTTGACCCTTAAAACCCACAAGGTCCATTAAACCCTTACCTTTAAATGTTGATGTGTAAAAACAAATAAATAAAATATTAAACATAATATTTGGCCCACCTTTAGAAGCTTGTAACCTTACTAAGTCTCCTTTTAAGGTTGGCCTCATTAAAAACTGATGAGTTAAAGCATTTTTTTTAGTAATTAATAAAACCTTAACCATCCCCTAAGATCTGCCTCATTAAGTAGTTAAAACATTTTTTAATCATTAAAAACACTCAACTTCACCTTGAAGTCAACCCCATTAAATTGTGATGAGTTATATTAAATTTCAATTTCAATTTTAAAATTATTAAAACACCAAAGTCCCCCTTAAGAAGTCGACCCTAGTCCTCCTCATCAACCTCTGTTTAGGTGTATAAATACACCAAACCATTATCACCTTCAAATCATCATCGAATGTATTGTTTTGTGACTGACTGAGGTTTTTCGGTGGGGTTACTTAGCAACAGCAGAGATAGGCATACGAAGTTTCCATAGAGAAAAATCTTGGGTTATTCCAACAAAGAACGGTCACGAAATTCTTGAAAATCATCCAGTTACAGTTTGAATTTGAGAGATTCTTGTTGTTGCCTTCAACCAACACTCGAATTCTTCCACTCGGGCATTAATTATTTGGGTATACAATTCGAGTTTGTATGACAGTCCTGCACCTTATCATAGATCTGAGTCTATGTGACAGTCTCTTATTACAAACCCGAGTTTGAACTCCTTGCTACTGCTCTCATCCGAGTTGTTTTGGGTGACCTGAGTTTTTACATTTTACACAGTCTTGTGCTATTGTTGCCCCTTCTTCCACTCTGTCTGAAGCTTGGAGGTTCAATAGTTTACTCCTGCCCTTATTCATTTGCTTAGACAAACCCAATAGTAACAAGGTATGTATATTGAATACAGTGATGAACTATGTGGTGTATGAAATGTATTATGATGATGTACTCCTATGCTATACATACATATTTATGATACATGTCATGAGATGATCCATGCCATATATACACATATTGATGTGATGACACATGCTATGATGATGACGATGATGTGATGATGAACATGCATGATATGGTATAATGATGCTCTCTTATGCAATATGACATATGTCATACACTATGTGATGTACACCATGATGAAGATGGTGCATACCCTATGAAGATGATGCATACATATGATGATGATGCATGCCTTGTGTTCAGTGAAAGCAGAGAAGAATTACTTGTTCAGTAACTAGGTATGATGAGGTGTACAAGGGTGTACATAAACAGTGAGTAGCAGTGATATGACTATACAGGGATAACTTGGCAGTTATCAGAAAGAAGAAATTATCAGCAACATGTTCAATGGTTGGTTTTGATAGGTCCACAGGTTTAATCTTCTTCTTCAGGGTGGTAGGGCAGTGTTAGGGCTCACAATTGTTGGAGTTTGCGCAACTTCAAAAGCTATTATTATTGTTCTTGTATTGTACTTCCTACAGGAGATGAACTTATTGTAATCAATCATACAAACCCTAGAAGAACAATGTAGACCTTGGGGTGAAAAGCAAGCAAAAGAAAAGATAAAATAAAATTATAAAAATATAAATTATGTTGCTCCCCTAAGTGAAGTCGACCCCAGTTAAATTATTAGTGGAAAAACTGTATAAATAGGAGGAGCCCCTCTTCATTATTCCACACAGCAACACAGCAGCACAGTGAAGTTTGCAATTTTCTGGGAGAGAGAGAAGTTCGCATATACTGCAGAAGAACACTGTTTTCAGGGTTTCTATCTTTGGAAAGATTTTCCATATTTTCTCTTTCTTCTTCATTGTACTCTGATCTCATAATTATCATCTCTAAACGAAGGTTGCTAGGTTTCCTCCCATTTGGGTTTCCCGGGATAAAAATACTCACGTTATTGTTGTGTTATTGTCGTGTTATTGTTATGTGATTTGTCTATCTTCTAGTGATCCTATTGATAAATACAATTAAGATATTATGTTGTAATCTTATGAAAATCTAACATGGTATCAGAGCAGTGCTAGAAGAAGCCATTGTCGGAACTCTGTAGGAAACCTGTCAAAACTAGGGTTTCATCTTTCAAGGTCTTCACTCAAACTTTTGGCAGAAAAAGATCCTTAAGAATTTCGCTCTAAGGAGGGCGCATCTTTTGGTGAAAACAAAATTCAATTCTGAGAATTTTCAATTTTGACCTATTTCTGCAGCTGCAACAAAAATTAGGGTTTCAATTTTTTATCTACTCCCTCCACAGTTTTTGGCTCGACTCTACCTCTTCTCAACTCGCCTCTCTAGGGCGCATTTATCTATGGAGTCACTTTTCCAAAACTCCAACCTTCAATTTTGACCTAGTCTTTGTTAGGGTTTTAGATCCAAATCTATAGTCAAGATGATCAGCATGAAGGTTGAAGATCGTTTGCAAGGAGATTCCAACTTCATCCCCTGACATTAGAGGAAATTTCAACTCAAAATGGGTCTTTCAACCCTAATTCAAATTCCATGTCATCATGTGTTAGCCAATGAAATTGCTTTAAATTTGAAATACCATATAGGTCTTAAACAATTTTTTAATATAAATTTGGGGATAGGTATCATAAAAAAAACTACTTTTTTTTTCGTATTTTCGACATATCTCCCTATTTTTTTACTCAAATCTAGAGCGAGAGAGCTCGTTGGAGGCAGAATTAAATTCTGCATCCAACGAGCACCCACACTGCATACTTTTGAAGGACGTCGCTATCCCAAAAACAAGAAATACATGTCAAAGACAAGGATTCCAATTTACTACATATGATGGTGGAAACCTAATCACTCAAAGACAAGGATTCTAATTTACTGCATATGTTAGAAACCTGACGAAACTTCTATTGTGATTCGAGCAAGACAATTGAAGGATCCTTGATAAACCTAGTCGTCACCAGGATGGATAATTACTTTCCATTCTACATTCATGTGCCCAAGTTGGAACCTTCAGGCAAGGAGGAAACATTCGTGAGATATCGCAATTCTTCAAAGGCTTACAGAATATACATCCCAGGATCGAGGAAAATCGAAGTCAGTCGGGATGTAACCTTTGAAGAAGAAATGGCTATCCGAAAAGGAAGAGGATCAGATATGGAGATCAATAACAATGAAGAGATGAGAACATCTCCCCCTCTAGAAATTAAGAGGGAGTCTGAAGAAATGAATAAACCGATCAGTCCAATTAATCCAGTTGACCCAGATGATGCTCCCACAAATATGGCAGTAAGAGAATAGACCCAAATGGGCACGACAAATTTTGCAGAATGCATAGGAGCATGAAACTCCACATGGAGCAGATGGTAGTATTGAAAAAAATACAAGGCTAGGTTTATAGCCAAAGGGTTCTCTTAGAAAGGAGGAATCGATTATGATGAGAAATTTGCTCCTATGACTTGATATACTTCCATCAAATCGATTATTGCTATTACTTCATCTGTGAGATGGATGTCAAGACAACCTTTTTCAATAATATTGTTGATGCATTACTTCTTGGGATTAGAAGTATGATAAAGGAAAAAAGAGATTGTCCTAGTTCAAGGAAAAAAACACCATGGATATACTTAAGAGATTCGGAATGTTGGACTACAAGTCCATAGCTACTCTGATGGATGCGAATTTGAAGAAGCTGAGAGATTCAGCTTCATATTCAAATTTGATCGATCCCACTATATATCGCTAGTTGATTGGGTCCTTGATGTATCTAACAAACACCAGACTAGATATTTGTTTTGCTGTGAATTCCCTCAGTCAGATCATGTGCGAACCAAGGCAGATTCACTGGACTGTTGCAAAACATGTCCTCAAATACTTATGTGGCACTGTGGGATATGATCTACGATATAATTCAGATTGTGACTTGAGATTGCAAGGGTTTACAGACTCAAATTGGTCTGGATGCACTACAGATAGGAAGAGCACTTCAGGATGTCGTTTCAGTTTGAGTTCTACAGTAATTTCCTAGTACAATAGGAAGCAGAACTCGGTAGCTCTCAGTACTGCAGAGGCCGAATATATGGCTGCAAGTTCAGCAGCCCAAGAAGCAGTTTGGCTTTGTAAACTTCTTGCGGGATTGTTTGACCAGATTCCAGAGCCAACCATGAATCACTTAAGAACCAGAGTTGTGTGCAGATGTCAATAAATGTTGTATTTCACGACAAGTCGAAGCACATAGAGATTTGGTATCACTTGATACATGATATAGTGTAGAAAGGTGCGGTCGAGCTCTAGCATATTCCGACAGACAACCAAACTGTAGATGTTCACACCAAGCCTCTTCCTAGGATGAAACTTGAATACTTTCGCGGAAGACTTGGAGTAGAAGAGAATGTATCTCTCCTTGAGAGGGAGAGATGACTGAGAGACATTTACCATACTTTTTCCCAGGTACCTCTGCTCGTCCAAGTTCTCAGCCATGTATGGGAGAAATCCCATCAGCAGATGAGACAAACATGTAGTAGATGGTCGGGTTCACACAGGTGCCTATGCTCGTCTAGGTGCTCAGCCAAGTATGGGAGAAATCCCATCGGCAGATGAGTCGGACAGGTAGCAGATGGTTGTGTGGTTGCACAAACACATCTACTCGTTTTGGTTCTCATCCAGGTATGGAAGTAACCCATCAGCAAATGAGAGGAACAGGAAGTAGATGGTCGTGCACATTTACTTGTTCAAGTTCTCAACCAGTTATGGGAAGTAACCCATCGGCAGATGAGACAAACAAGAAGTAGATGGTTGTCCACATTTACCCATTCAAGTTCTCAACCAGGTATGGGAGTACCCCATCAGCAAATGAGACAAACAGGAGGTAGATGGTCATACACACTTGCTCATCTAGGATCTCTAGCCAGGCATGGAAGTATTCCATCGGCAGTAAAGACAGACAGGTAGCAGAATATTTTCTCTCAGACATCTGAATAGAACAAATTCATAAAGACAACCTTCAGTACGTTTAGAGATGATAGAGACAGTATAGATGTACAAATGAAACCCAGATGATCATGATGTTGATGAATACCGAAGAATACCTTCCTTGTTGAGAGGGAGTGTTGGAGTTTGTGCAACTTCAGAAGTTATTCTTATTGTTCGTGTATTGTACCTCCTACGAGAGATGAACTTATTGTAATCAATCATAGAAACCCTAGAATAACAATGTAGACCTTGGGGAGAAAAGCAAGCAAAAGAAAAGACAATAAAATTATAAAAATAAAAATTATGTTGCTCCCACAAATGAAGTCAGCCCAGTTAAATTATTAGTGGAAAATCTGTATAAATAGGAGAAGCCCCTCCTCATTATTCCACACAGCAGCAGCACAACAACACAGTGAAGTTCGCGGTTTTCTAGGAGAGAGAGAAGTTCGCATATACTGCAGAAGAAGATTGTTTTCAGGGTTTCTATCTTTGAAAAGTTTTTCCATATTTTCTCTTTCTTCTTCATTGTACTCTGATCTCATAATTATCATCTCTAGACGAATGTTGTTGGGTTTTCTCCCATTTGGTCTTCCCGAGATAAAAATATTCGTGTTATTGTTCTGTGCTTTGTCTATCTTCTATAGTGATCCTATTGATAAATACAATTAAGATATACTGCTATAATCTTATGAAAATCTAACGACAATCTTGTGAGTTAAGTTGTTGTAGCAGCGTGTCAGTTGTAGCTGACAAAACCTAAGGGGTTGTAGCCCCTTCCACTTGTCGCTGGTAAAATTGTATTAAATTTGTTTACCCCAGTTGTTGTTGGGTCAAATTTATTTTTAAAAAAACTTCAATGGTTTTACCCCTAGGACTTGGGTTTCCACGTGAAAAATATTGTGTACTGTGCATCTTATTATTTTTGTGTACATTGATGATATGCTATGATTGATGATTAGCAACTTGCTCTTGATTAAAATTTTATAATAGTGCAAATAATGATTCACCCCCCTCTCAATATTTCAACAAAAACGTGTCGTAATTATTTTTTTACATATAGTTTTGAGGATGTCCAAAGTATCCTGGAATTGAGCTCCTTGTAAAGATGATAAAAAAGGCTGGAAACAAAGTCAAAAGAAAGATGTAGAATGTTAAAAAAATGTGTTTAATTACCATTAAAAAATTATCACTCAATTGTTCTCCAATGCAAAGATATTCATAAAATTCATCATGACCTCAAACAAATTGACACACACCATTGCTTAAATCATCAGATTCACTATTGCAGAAATCATTGAAAATGTTGCAATGCCATTGTCATTCAAAGTAATTATTATGATCAATTAGCGATAATATCATCTCATAGAATGGTCTAACATAATGCTGCATAAATAATCACAATATTTTTTTTGTAATCGTCGAAACAAAATCATTGATCATGCAGTGGTTTAAAAGTGAAAAGTTTGTTGAAATTTAAACATACATAATGTTGCAATGCTGTTGAGGTTCACAAAGAATAGCAAGAGAATATCAAACGGAACCAATCAGCAAAACCGCAATAAAGAGAATAAACCAGCAATAGGAAAAAGTCACTCTATAGAGAAAATAAACCCAACGATTAGTGCTCTAGACAGAGATAAACCAAGCAGAAGAGAGTGCAACATTTTGATGGTTCCCTTAGGCATAACACTTTATTAATGATGCAAAAAAAACCTACTTGAATGAATATTAAAACGAGAGTTGGTGTATATACACATAACATGATGTAAAATAATCTACTTGAATGAATATTACAAATGAGAGTTGGTGTATATACACATAACACAAGAAGTAAGGTGTTTTACCTAAGAGGGGTTATGAGCCTAGATTGACTAGCTCAGCCCTAACCAAATCTCCATAAGATAAATAATATAATTTAAGGTCAATGGTGGCCAAAAGTGAAGCTTACACCACTTTCAACACCCCCTATGTTAAATAGGAGACCACAAAGAAACATGATGAATACAAATGACAGTGGCTGTATGGATGACCAACTCAATAGAAAGTTGGTCATGGCCAAAAGACAAAATGAGTGTGAGTATAGATAACCAACTCCATATAAGGTCATTTGTAGCCGAAAAGGAGAGTGCATTTATAAATACACGACTCATTACAAGGTTGGATGTGGCCGAAATACAAATGAAAGTGGAGGTATAGATACCCAACTCTATATAAGGTTGATCATAAACAATAAAAAAAAGAGTGAGTCTACAAATACCAGACTCAATATAATACTGATCATGGCAGAGAATAAAGATTACACCCTTATATATGACAAATGGTTGTCATTCAAACTATTACAATTTGTCCAAAAATGTCATCACAACTTCTGACAAAATTAATGAGTTTTTAACAAAAAATTGTTATAATTTTTGCATAGTACACTTATAATAAAACAATTTTAGGTAACACAATTTATGATAGGTTCTGTTACCTCTCAAACTCTCACCTCTAGAGATAGTCCTAAAGCTCAAGTGAGACCTTGGAGGAACTAAGAGGGATTGCTAACGTCACTTCACAGTCTACTTTTTTTTAAATAATTATCAACAGAAATCATGGAGCTCTCTGAACAGCAGCAGACTTGCTGACCTGTAGATCATTTGCTGAAAATGGCATCACAGTCTACTTTTTTTTTAATAATTGTCAACAGAAATCATGGAGCTCTCTGAACAGCAGCAGACTTGCTGACCTGTAGATCATTTGCTGAAAATGGCATCACACCACCTCGTAGCACATCTGGTCCATCTACATTGATCCTTTTGCAAAGAGCATCACAATTTGCAAGGACCTCTTTCAACTTCCCTTTTAATTCACCAACTTCAACCTGCAATGGATAGACTAGAGAAAAAATACTTTATCAATAAAACATATTGAATATCAAACATTGAGCTTATTTTGAACCATCTCTCACGTTGACAAATAATGTTTTATTTTCAAATTTAAAGAATACTGAAGCATGATATAATCCATTTACATGTCTCACCATTTTCTAAGTGTGTGGCACTACTTTTCATAACAGAAACTGAGTCATTGAAACGCTGCAGAAGTTTAACAGCTAATGCATCTACAATCTCTATTTTATGTTCCAACTCCCCCTGCCAAAACAGAATGAACAAGCATTGGGATCTCCAGAATGTAAAGAACAAAACAATCTAATAAGTAAAAAGAAATGTTGCTATCCATAAACAACAGGAGTCGCCATTCAACTAATTATTAATGTTGACACTAAAGAGTACAAAAGGTCACGGCATTGACTTTATTGGATGACCTAAGTCAGATAAGAAGGACCCATTTTACAACGTCATAGATGTCCGAAAACAGTAGAACAATTAAATGTGATGCAAGAGAGAAGAAAAGAAATGTTGCCATCCCTAAACAAACAAGAGTCATCATTCAACTAATTATTTTAATGTTGACTTCACTGAATGACCCAAGTCAGATAAGAAAGTCCCATTTTACAATTCATATATGTCCAAAAAAATTGGAAGAATATGTGAAGTAAAAGTTGTGGGGTTGAAAGGACCTATAATCTCAGACTGCAGGATCAAAATAAAGTTGCAGGGCCTGGAGTGTTGTAACTCCAAATTTATAGAGGCAAATCCTCAAGTTCATATGTTGACAAGTCAAAGCCAATGGAAGTCTCGATCTTGGAGACATCAATAACAATCGCTGACAAGTATCAGAGGTATTGGCAGGCAATGTAGTAAGTTGACAAGAACATCGACAACCAATCAACAGAATGTGAGAAAATAGTGATATGAGACAATCAATCAGCTAGTCAGTTGCAAGTTTGCAACCCTCGATGACATGTCTTAATCAGTTAGTAAGCCAATTACAACTGGCAACCTACTAAATCAGGACGATCTTGATTGCACGAGTGCTATAAACCTAAGAGCTTGATGGACCAAATTGTATATTGGAGGGAGAGCACATAATGAGTAGAGGTAGAGTGCAAATAAGTGTAAAGCAGAAAATGTTGTGTATGCCTACTGCTAATAACTTGTAGTGTAGCACAGATGACTAGTGAACACTTCATTCCTCTATGTAATGTTGTAGCTCGAACAGAATTGTAGCAATAAAAGGTATATTAAGGGCATACTCATTTACCCAGAATATCTCTGCATATTCTCCATATCGACCTCAGCAATATGTCAAATGGTGTGTCTACACTTAACTGCACAGGCTAGGTGATCCCAATTTACATTTCTGCAATATTTGTTATCATACAAATTTAACTCCAAGTGGTACCAAAGTATCGCTGTCATTGTTTCCAACAAGTGGCATTAGAGTTTGAGATGCTTGGCAATCCAACTCTGGGTCATTTAGAATAAAGTATAAACATTCAATGGGAACTATCTAAATTAGAGGGAGTGCCAAAACAATGGCAATGACTGAGAGCGCAGTTTTTGAGCAGTTCTGTCATGACAACTTTGACATCCGGAAGATTAGGATGGTGTTATACTTCTTAGATAGGGAGTTGTTGCCAGTTATTGCAGAAGTGAACAATCATAGCATAAGTTCTATTGATTGGAAGTGGAAGGATGACAGAAACAAATAGGTAATCATCATAAACCTGGACAATGTTGTATTTCTTTGAGTACATGATTTCAAAATGGCAACGAAAGTATGGGAAGCTCTTGTTAATAATGAAAGAAAGATGATGTCAAATAGATATAATCTGTAGTATCTGAATATTCACTGTAAGATGAAAGAAGGAACATCAGTGACAGCTCATTTAATTTTAGACTACATGAAGAAGTTGGTTGAGCATCGACTTCTGCATACATGAATATAACTGAAGAGAAGAACATCAATACCATACTCAACAATTAGCCCCAACCTTAGGAAACCATAGTAGTATCTTTGGAGGATATTGTTCAATCTCTAGATCTTAACAAGTTAACCAGAAAATTGCTACAAGAGAACAGAAAGAGGCAGACAGTGAAGGATCATGTTATGTTAGCAGAAAGTTCATGTTGCTAAGTTGGCAATATTGGCAAGCAGCAGAAAGAAATAAATTGTATGCTGTCAATGTCAAAACAGAAGACATGTGAAGATTCATTACCCAGACAAAAAGAAGTCGAAAGACAAAAGGTAGGCTTAGGTGATGCAATGGATGATGGACTGCCAGGGGGTAACCTGACGGAAGGTTGTGCACCACTTCCAGTCCATGGAATAAAAAAAGAAGAGGCCCTCCCAGCAGGTGAATCCGTGCCCATGGAACCCCTACCACTACCCTCAATGGGATAACTATATATCCCTAAAGATCTAGCCACTCCACCAGATGCAGGTTCAGCTCAGTTTGCGGTTGCCTCTTCCCTCTTTCTATCCTTCGAGTGAATTGAATAATGGGCGATTCTTATGATCTGCGGGGTAACTGTTGGAACACACAATGGTACTAAGAGGGGGGGTGAATCAGTATCACACACTTTTACCAAATTTTACATCATCAATTATGCACCATTATCAATCATTAATTTTCATCAACATAAAAACACAGTACACGGGATCATTATATGGAAACTCAATTTATTAAATTGATAAAACCATAATTACATAGAATTGTAAGAGAAACCAATCTCCAATGATGATGTGAGCACCCACTCACAAATTTAGCAGATACCAATCTAATAGGGACACCAATCCCTTGTGCAAACACCAACTTGTAATCTGCAGGCACCAACCTATCCCAGGGATGAGAACAGCAATCCTCTTTGAGCTGTTAATTTTTGGTAGCTTGGCAGGCACTTCCGCGTTGGGGGTGTCTAGCAACGTAAAAGGGGCTGAGTGAAACTCTCTAGACAGCCTTGTAATAGTGTCTTTTGCAGTACTTTATTGTCAATGGTATTTGAGGGTCTATGGTATTATGTGGCCTGTGGTACTGAGTGTCCCATGGTATTGCCCATGGTATTGACATAAAGTGATGTTATAAAAGAGTCTATGAAGAGTTGTATCTTAACATAGTGAACAAGAGTGAGTAACATCTCTTGTGTGTTGGTCAATAGTGAGTCATATCTCTTGAGTGGACAAGAGTGAGTTATATCTCTTGTGAGTGACAGAAGTGGGTCATATCTTCTGTCGGGAGTTTGTCTTACCTGCTGAGGGTTTGAGCGCAGTGAGAGTCAGGAGTCTAAGATCAGGCGAGACATATCTAGGATATTGTCGTTGTAAGTGCTGAATAATAAATCTGCAATAACCACTGTTGGATGGATTTCCCCATTGGAGTTCCTTGTGTATCTCGTGTTGTGGTTTTCTCTATATGGTTGCTTATCAGTTTGTTGCATTTATCTTTTCAATAATTTGGGTTAAGTTAATTACTGGCTTAATTAAAAAAATCGAAAGTGTAATTGAGTTCTCGTGAGCTTAGAAATTTTCACATGGTATTAGAGTGCATCAGAGAAACCCAGAACAAGACGTGAAATAAATAAAAAATAAAGGGATAAGAGTACCGTATGGCCACGGTATGGGTCATACGGCTTCTAATCGTTCAAATCAATCATGTATAACAGGGATTCGATGTGTATGACAAGGATTATGTATATGGATACTGTACGTAGAGATCTGGAGCTCAAAGTGACGCTTGGGAGAGCTGGGTTGTTGGATCGGGCTCTGTGGAATCGTGGTTTGTAGTGTTGATGTCGTAGCTCGTGTGGCTAACAAGGCTAGGCACGAGCCTATGAAATCGCAATCACAGTGGCTGCGAGTAGAGGCATCCAACAATGTTACGTCGAGGACACCAAATTTGAGGACGAGGTAAATGTAGTTGTAACCGTCGGGAGTGTTGAGATTCTAGTCAAAGCCACGAACAGGCTATTCCAAGACTTAGAGCAAGAAAAAAGGCGACGTCAGCTAAGGTGGATCAACCCTGTTGGAAGCTCAAGTACGCAAGCCAAAGAAGTCGTGAGGGTTGTCAAAGTGGAGATCATGGGCAGATTGGGATTGCAGACCAGCTGGGCAAAAGGCTCAAGCCGATTATGAAAGGCGTGTGGGAACCTGAGAAAGCGCAACTGAGTGAGTCAGCGTGAGACACTAGGCAGTGGACAAAGTTAGCGTGTGGAGAGATAACTGCAAAAGGGCTTGATTGGATCCAAAAAATGCTAGTGGTCGATGACAAAGAAAAGTAGCAGGTCGTCGATACAGAAGGTTCGTGGACAAAGGAAAAGGGGGTGTTGGTCGAAGCTGCAAGGGTCGTCTGCATGGGAGTTGACATGGAGAAGATCATCGAATACTTGGATGCAAGAGGTCATGTTGTTGGACGTCGAAAAAAGGTGGAGACAGCTAGAAATCGCGTGCAGCAAGGACCTTGCCCGCAAGGCTAGCCAGTAACAAGCCACCACGAAGAGGCCATCCATCAAGTGGAATGTAGGTGCAACCACCAAAGAGGACGCCCACAGCCATCAAAGGTAAAGTTCGAGCAAGGCAAAAGCCCTGGGCAGCAATCGGTTGTCTAGGCAAATTTTTGGGCAATTGGGAAAACCCTAGGGCAGGGGGCATCAAATATTCTCTTGTCAGTTGTGTTTTGGACAACAATCTTGCTGTAGGTGACATTTTTTTTTATCATGAGAATAATTTTTTTATGGCTTCTAGTCTAAGGTATGTGCATAGGTTGGAGGGGATCTCCAACTACCTCCAGTGGAAGGTAAGGATGGGTGTTATCCTCAAGAAGAACAAGATTTGGTATCTTGTGAGTGCCAAAGCTCCAGTTGTTGTGCCTTCAGATCCTAAGGAGAAGGAAGCTCATGAGGTGTGCGAGGCAAAGGCACAGAGGATACTCCTCGATGGAGTGAAGGACCACCTAATCCCACATATGGATAAGAGACAACAAAGGAAATGTGGGATACACTCACAGGCTCGTATGAAAGCAAAAATGAGAACAAGAAGATGTCCCTAAGGGATAAGCTCCACAGCACTAGGATGGCCAAGGGAGAGAGTGTGGCCTCCTATCTTACCAAGGTTACATAAGTGAAGGATGAGTTTCCAGCTGTAGGGGAGACTATTCTAGACTCGTATTTGGTGCGCATAGCCTTGAGAGGATTCACCAAAGAGTGGGATGTCCATACAGTCATACGTGTGGCTCAAAAATTGAGGAATCCGTACAGCAGTTGATCAGTGGGTTTCTGGCATGGTTTTCGAGATGAAAATGAGATAAGTACTATTGTAATTTGTTGATTGAAATTGTCTCTGAAAAATTAAAATCTCTCTGAAGAACAGGTTTTCCCTTCTAGGTTTTTCTTGGCCCATTTTGGTCAAAATCTAAGTCTTCAAATTTTCATGTGTTGACTAAATTAATTTTCCAAGCAAGAAAAGTAGGGTTGTCATAAATTTTCAGAGTTAAAAAAGTTGAAAAAATATCTCATGTGTTTCAAGTTTACAGTAAAATTTTAATTTTAAACGTACATGCATGATGGGGTTTGGGCATTAAACCATATTCAGTGACTGAAACTGAAACCGGGTTGGGATAACAAAAAATTTCATGGTATCAGAGCTTTGTTGAAGGCTGAAAATTACACACAAAAATAAATTTCAGACTTGGAGAAATAAGGGAAAACAAGATTTTGAAAAAAGCAGGTTCTTGGGTATATTTGCAGTGATGGCTACTGAACTTAGCCTAAAGGACATTTTGAATGGGGGAGTTAAATTTAGCCCATGGAAGGCTAGGATTGTACTGATATTGCACCAGAATGAACTATGGGAAATAGTGAATAGTACTACTGCACATCCTGTCACAGTTCCTACAGTTGCAGTTGATAAGGCCGATTTTGATAAACAGGACATTAAAGCAAAAAGAACCATACTTGATGCAATTAAAGACCATGTCATTCCACACAAGTCTGAGAAAGACTATGCTCATCAGATGTAGATTGTTTTGACTAACCTTTACCAAAGTTCCAATGAAAATCAGAAAATGGTGTTAAGGGAGAAATTGAAGAGCATTAAGATGAACAAGGGGGAGAACATGGTCTCCTATCTTACCAGGATTACACAGGTTCGAGATGAGCTTGGAGCAGTGGGAGAGAGGGTTGGTTCGCACAACAATGAATGGCGTGACAAAGCCATGGTCTATTTTTGTTAAGTCTGTTGTTGCTCGTGAGCACATGCCTACATGGGGTCGTCTTTGGGATGATTTCATACAGGAGGAGACCCGCAGAGGATATGTACAGTGGAGTACATCTCACAGCAAGGAGGATGAGGAGAATGTGGCGTTAGCAGCGAAGGGGGAGAAGAAGAAGTCCAAGAAGGGTTCCAAGGGTGGAACCAAGCAGCATGATGGCGAGAAGGACATGAACAAACAGAAATGCTTTGCTCGTCAGAAGTTTGGGCATTGTGTGTTGGACACAATGGCCACATTGAGAGAGGGATTGAATCAGTGTGTGAGCAATTTATAAGATTTTTACCTTCTTTTAGTCAACTAGAGTATATCAATCATTATATAATCAAATGCATCAGTTAAATCAACGAAGAGTCATAAGCACATTCATCACATCAAGGAGACACAAGAATATTTGTAATTTGATCTTTATTTATCGTACATGGAAGACAACAATCTTCTCGATTACAATCAGCGCCAACTTATAAAAAGAGCACCAACTCTGTAACAGGACCCAGCCTGGTTTTCTTAGTTCCAACTAAGAAACGGTTGAGGAATCCAATCCTGCAGTGCAAGATTCTACTTGCAAGCTTGATGCCAATCTCTGATTGTCATCAATCTGCTACTCAACCAGTTCTGCTCATCAACCTGTTAATCTACTCATCAACACTCATGGCCAATCTCTGCTCAATACTGCTATTGTTGGTCTTCTACTCATCATTCGTTGAATATCAATACCATAGTTACATATATAGGCGATATCGCGATATATCGTGAGTGATTCCCCTTGGCGATATATCGCCACTAAAAAATCGCGATATTTTCGACATTTTGAATGTATCGCGATATATTCAATATGTCACGATATATTGGGAAAATATCAAGAGATTTTGGAAAATAAAAAATTTGCATGAAATTTGAAAAATAAATTCATGGGTTAAGTTTTTGGAAGTGTTATTAAAACTAAATATATTAAATTCTTAAAGTAATAAATAGTAGTATTAAATTCTTAAAGTAAAAGTGACATTCTCCTTTACTTCCATTTTTTATCATTTTACTATAAATTTTTAACATTGCCATTAATTGTTTCAGGATGTCTGAGAGTGGTTCCAACCTCATCGGACTTCATATGCAAAAAGTAGAATTTTAGATCCCATTTAGAATTCAAGAGACTTAATAGTTTTCAGGATTTCAAGATTTCAACAATTCCACTGGATCTTATCAAGTATGAGGGTATGGGATTGGCATTTAATCAAGCGCATCAACCCATCCCTGTACCTTGATGTTGGTGGCATTGACTATTGAAATCTTTTATCATGACCTTAATAAAAATGTACCCTTCACTCATTAAACATGGTAAGTTTCATCAAAATTGTAGAGTAGTTGGACCTTCCACCATAGCTTAAGTAGTTGGAGCTTCCAATTTGACGCCTAACTCATCCAAAGCACCTACAAGAGCCCCTACTGCTTCCAGAGGAAGAGTGGTGCCCCTTGCCTATAAAAGGGGTAGAGGAGATCGATGATTCCTACTATTTATCATTGTATTATGTAGTATCTAGATGCCTCATGAGTCATGATGATTAATTTCTTGAGAGACATTTATTTTGATCATTTTATGTGATTTTCTATCATTCCATCAAGAACATATTTCAATATTTTTAGTTTATAACTTTATAGTCAATATGTGATCATGATCCACCATTTGACATCTTATGCATCTTATATATTAGTTGTATTTTCATATTTATGTAGCAATGTGTTTATTTGATGTTGTTGTTGCTTTAGAGGTTAAAAAAATTGAAAAAAATGGTTATTTTTGTATTTTTTTTATGCTTTACGACATTTGCCGATATTTTCACCGTTGCTGCCGATAAGTTACATTCCGAACCCTGGGCGATATATTCGCTGACACGATATATGTAACTATGATCAATATTGTTCATCAACACTGTACAGTATGCATCATCTTCATAGGGTGTAAGGCATCACCAAAACATCATCAACATCATAGAGTAAGCATCATAATCACTATAGAGTACTGCCATCAACAAAGACTGTCATACTGCTGAAGGCGTCAAGCTATCATCTTGCCACTTCATCACTCACCAAGTTAGGGCAGTCATCTTCCTAAACTGTGCATTATCCTTTATACTTCATTAACAGCTTATAGGGCTGTTATTAAGGACTATCATCTTCATGCTTGTCAACCTTTACGCATAGATTGTGTATGCTTCCACTTTGTATGTGTTGGAAAGACCTTACAAAACATATCTACAAATACTCCAAACTTCAACCCAGTCATACTATACTGATATTCCAAGGTCAGATGCCATCAATGAAACAGTGTTCACATAAATCATGTATGCATATACAGCACACCTTAGTTGTACTCAGTCAACTTAAATCAGAGCTTAACCAGATGAAGCAACTTCATGCTTTCAGATGCCTTAGGCTTGATTACCTTGTGCATACTATTTCAACATACTTCAAAGTTGACATACCTGGGACATGCTTCTTCAATTGTTCAAGTGTGAGTATACCTTAGAGAGCTCTGCTTTGGATGCCTTGAACTGTGTGTTGTCTTGAACTGTCTATAACCTCCAACCTTGAGCTGAGAAGACCTTCTTCAAACTTCAAAGCACTGTCATCATTAACACAAGTTCAACCCAAACGTGTGTTTACCTTGCAAGGTGAACTCAAACACTGTCATTCTCTGACATACACAGACTGTATATTAACTAGGGTTGTCATGAACACTGTCAAACAGCCCTAAACCAGGTCAGACCTTGGTCAGGTTTGTCACCAATTCGGGACTGTGAAAGATGATCTTAAAACAAGAATTTGGATTGTTGGCAGCCTTCCTTCAAACTCGGACTAAGTGACTATGCAAACCCTCAAACTCAGTCAAGAATCAAAATTCGGTTCTGCTCCTCTTCCTTGCTGCTGTCCAAATTCTACCTCAGTTAAAACTGAGGCAACATTTCATTGACTGTTCCTCTTTACCTTACTGCTGCTACAAAAAAAAGGAATTTCGAGAGGCTGCCTCAATTTCTCCTTAGTCACAAGTTCACCTTAAATTCGAGACTGTGTAAAGCCTACCTTAGTCACCGAATTTTTCCTCAGTTCAATAACAGCTGCGATCTCTTTCACATTTGCAAATTCGTTGGTTTGAATGATTCTTCATTGGGTATTTATACTAGTTTCCAATATAATATTCGGGGTTGACATGTCAAAAAGAGAATTTTTATTATTGTTTTTTAATTTAATTGGAGCCGACTTCAACAAGGTGAGGATGGTAAGGATTTAATTTAACTTTAAAAGGTAATTTGAATTTTAAATATTTAATTTTAATTTGTCTTTATACTAGGGTCAACCCTTACCATCAAGGTGTCATTAAGCCATTAGGGCTTGTTTAAAACATCCTTCAAAAAATTCATCCACATCGTCATTGGGTTGTCTCAAGTTACTAGGGCTTTCAATAGTATGCCATGTGCAAGGTGCCATTATGGGCTTCAAGGTTGTCACCAAATGGTACCATGGACCATTGTCCACTTCAACATTCAGCCAATATGTGTGTGGGTGCCTTAACCACATCAAGTGCAAACAAGGTCTTCACAAAGGTTCCATGACTTCATAATGACCACATCTTCATGCCATCTAAACATGTAAGTGCAAGTAGTGGGCTCCATGACCTTTGCAAGGTTATCAGGGACTTCATCAGGGCTTCCAAGTCTTCATGGGCTTCTTCATCATACCCAATGTTTTAAAACTCGGACTCATAATCGAAATCGACTGAGGGTTAACTCAAACTTGGCAATGAATTGGTAATGAGTCAGTGGATTTGGATTTAATGACTCGGTTCACTCGAAAAACATAGAAAATATTTAAATTATAAAAAAAAATTAAAGCTTCTAATCTATAATTCCAAAGTATTAGAGACAAAATATCCTATGTCTGCTCATGTACATACTATATATCATATAAGGGTGAACATATTGAAATGACACTATATGTATTGTTACTGTGCAATACATATCTGAAAGATCGAAACAAAATGAAAATACATAACCAAAGAAGGCTTAAATGGTCTGTAAAGTGACATAATTCACTAATTTATTTTCTTTTATTCTTTCCATATTAGATATAGTTATTACTTTACCATTTGCTAAATTGCTAATTCATATATAACCAAAACCTTAGAGGCATATACAAACTTCCCTGATTAAAGTAGACAAATATCATGAGTTGAAAATTCAGATTCCACAGCACATACTTATCATTCCAAATTCCAACCATCCACAATTTATTTCTAGTATCTCACAGTTACAAGAAATATAAACAAAATGGCAATGAATGAGCCTCCACACTGCATAACACACTCACAATTGAAGAGCAACTCCAATTTATAAAGAATACCACAGTAATAAGATATGTAAACTGCTTATAATACAAGAATTACCATAGTCCTGAATGACCATTAACAGAAATCGCTACAGAAATCACTAGAAGGTTAAGAGATAAGAATAGACATAGCCTTAACTAACATGCAGGACATATCGTAAGTTCAAAAGTTAGGAATTAATTTAAAAAAATAAAAAATGAATGTGGTGTTTTTAACTCCATGCATCAACTCAAATCAAATCAACTCAGACAAGTCATCCCATAACTCAGACAAGGTACCGAACCAGTCACCTGAGTTGATTTACAGGCCAAATCAGCTCGGCTCAAGGTCAACTGCACCAACTCCAACTCGGACTCGACCGAGTTTTAAAACACTGATCATACCAGGGACATGTTCATGGGTTCCATAGCCTGTCAAGGACCATACAAGGTCATCAGACCACTTAGTGTAAGACCAAGGACTTCTTCAAGACTTTTTCAACTACCTCAGCCACATCGGAAGACCTTCAAGGATCAAGATTCATCATGACATCACCTGTGGGATAGCTAGGCCTTCTCCTGGGGTACCATGACACCATCAAAGCATGAATGACCATAGAATGGGTCATTAATGCTTCTCCAACCCATTTCCATTGTCCATCAAGGCTTCAGGACCATCTCCAGGGTCTTCAACACCATCAGCAATGTCTTCAGCATCTTCAGCAAGGTGGTGGCACCAAGATCCATCCTTGTGGGTACAAGGACCTTGTCAACTAGGTACAAGGTGCTTCAAGCAACAAACCCACTCTGTAAGGGGTCCAAGGCTCAAACCCACTTTGTAAGGGGTCCAAGGCACTGCAAGTGGGACTTGGTGGCATCAATGACAATCTGTGGGGCCGCTACAAGTCCATGTTGGCATCAATGACAATTTCAACAACATTATGTTGGACAATTCCCAAACAAGAAGAAGAAAAAGAAACAACAAACAACAGCTTCAACAGATATTGATGAGTACGTTGCTAGATTCAAGAGAGAGTTTTCTCTCTTCGTTGGTGGTTATAGAGAGAGAGCATCATCCATCACCAACAGGGATATTGAGGACCAGACGAAGCATTCCATGATCGTTGGGCATTCACTGAGTGCTTCCACTACTTCCTCCACATGGTACATTGATGGTGGAGCTTCGAGTCATATGACAAGTGTTCGAGACATGTTCACAGAGATGTCAGAGATAGGCTTGGAGTTGGAGATTGTATTGGGTGATGATACAGTGGTGAGAGTCGTTAAGCGTGGGACAATTCGCTTTGACAGGGACTCCATGGAGCCCATGTTACTGAGGGATGTCTTGTACGTCCCTGGACTGAAGAAGAATCTTGTGTCAGTTTCCACGATTGGGGATAGAGGCCTTGGGGTATATGTCCTAGATGGGAAAGTTTACATCTTTCCCAAAGCAAAGGGTCCATCTGATTCATATGCGATTGGAGTTAGATGCGGGAAACTATACAAGCTTCTCTTCCAGCGACATCATACATTGGCACACACTCAAAGTAGTAGTGAGTTGTCTGAGTTATGGCACATGAGGATGGCCATCTTCATCATTCAACTTTGAGGATGCTGAGAGACATAACCACAGGGTTTCCATATTTCAGTACAGAGCATAGTGGTGTATGCAGAGGGTGTGCTTTGGGAAAGTACACCAAGAATGCTTTTCCAAGCAGTGACAGCAAATCAGAGGGAGTGTTGGATTTGATTCATTCAGAATTGTGTGGTCCCATGTCTTATGCCTCGTTGATAGGTTTTGAGTATTACATTACATTCATTGATGACTTTTCCAGGAAGACCTGGATCTACTTTCTGAGAAGTAAGAAGTCAAAGGAGGTCTTGCTTCGGTTCCAAGAGTTCAAAGCTCTTGTGGATAACCAAACAGGAAAGAAGATCAAGATGCTCAGATCAGACAATGGGTGTTAGTATATACTTCCCATGCATTCGATGAGTTTCGTAGAACGGAGGGTATCAGGAGGCAGTTGACAATTTCCTCCACTCCACAACAAAATGGAGTGATTGATAGAAAGAACCATGCGATAGTGGGTGCAGCTAGAGCCATGTTGCATGATCAGAGTCTTCCTTTCTTCTATGGGCAGACGTTTGCAATACAGTTGTTTTTGTACAAAACAGGAGTCTGCACCATGCCTTGGGGTGCAAAACACCTACGGAGATGTTCACCAGGAAAAAGCTTGAGATAGGCTACTTCTGCATCTTTGGATGCCCTACATATTCCCATGTCCCTTCGGAGAAGAGGACAAAGTTGGAGGCTACTAGAGAGAGGGGCATTTTTGTTGGCTATGATGAGATTTCAAAGGCTTTCTGTGTATACCTTCTTACACAGAGGAAAGTTGTGGTGAGGAGGCAGCTGAGATTTGAGGAGGAGGCTACTTCTGCATCTTTGGATGCCCTACATATTCCCATGTCCCTTCGGAGAAGAGGACAAAGTTGGAGGCTACTAGAGAGAGGGGCATTTTTGTTGGCTATGATGAGATTTCAAAGGCTTTCCGCGTATACCTTCTTACACAGAAGAAAGTTGTGGTGAGGAGGGAGCTGAGATTTGAGGAGGAGCGAGCCTTTCGAAAGTCTTGAGAGTCAAATGAGGAGCAACAACAGATGACTACTCCACAGGTGACAGCATCTCAAAGTTCAGCGAGTTAGGGCACAGGGTCACAGGTTTCAGGGGTGACTGGGTCACAAGTTACAGGTTTATCAGTTTCAGGGACACAGTCTACAAGGACTTTTGGTACTGGGACAAGTTCACGAATCACAAGTTCACAGGTTTCACCCTCATGTGATTCGAGTACACATGGTTCAGGTTCAAGTTCACCAGGTACACGATATCAAACCACAAGTACTTCTTCAGGGAGACATTCGTCTGATGAGGATGTAGATGCTACTTCCAAGAAGAGAAAGCCAAGTTGACTTAAGGAGCTTGTGAAGGAAGTAGAGGAATCTATAGGGCCACCCAGGAGGGAGGACAGAGAGAGCAGGGCACCAGAGGGATTTTCCAGCTATTTGGCACAGGTGACCAACTTGCATGAGTCCAAGCCTTGTTGCCACCTAAGATGTACTTGGTGGATTTTTCAAGTGAGACAAAAAATTAGAACAAGTATTATTGTTCATTCTTCAAAGTTCAGAAGTCCACTAGGCCTTTTTCTGGGAGATTTTTTTTTTTAATGTAACACATGTTCATACCACCTATAGGGAAATTGTAAGAAATGTGCTAGCATGGTCAATTTTATAAAAAACTCAACTTTCTAGACTTAGACATCAAGCTGACTAGCCCAGAGTGTTTTTTTCCCTCGGTAATTATTTGTTGTTGAACAAACGACTAATAATTTTTGAGTTTTTCACTCACACCTCCAAAGTTGGGGTAGTCGTCTTGGTGGTTAGGCCTTAATAGGTTATTAGAGCCTATGTGTCAGTGTTTATAAACATGCTAGGCATTCGAATTGAGTCGTATGAACATGTACTAGGTCCCCCTGGGTTTTTGTTCAGTTCCTATAAAATTATTCTCCCGCAAAATTAGGCCATTTTTTAATGGTTTAATTAAAAAATTTGTAAAGGGCATGAAAGTTGGTTCTAGAGTCTGTTTTTGGCGTGGGAATGCTCGTTTTCACACTCAGAGCGTCCTCTTTACCACAAAGGCCACTTTTCATATGTTTTGGGCGGCTAAAGCATCCTGGAAGCATTATTTAGCTAACGGAGCATCAAATTGCCATTTTAATGCTAAAATTGCAACAAATTAGCACCAAAGTCAAAAATTAAAAATCAAAAATCAAAGTCAAATGATGAGTGGGTGACATGGCAAGTGGACTCCCCATGGTTAGCGACTTCATAAAAAATGGAAAGGCATTAAACTTTTGTTAAACAAAGAGTGGTGAATGTAATGGAGGAGATGACGTCAACCATTAAGAGAAAGCGCCAAAGTCCAAGAAGGTTGCGATTGGAAGAAGTGTGGACCCCTCATCCATGTGGAGGTTTTTAAAAACTTTGGATAAGTTATAATGTGGTATTATATCATATGTTTTGAGGAGATGCGAATAAGGTTGGCTCCATAAACTCGCATGTGAAAGGATTGACGCCAACCTCATGAAGATTCACAAGTGGTTTGTGTTGGCGCATAATGAATGGATGGGTGAGTTAGGTGAGTGAGGTGAGTGAGGTGAGTGAGGTGTCATCCACCACTACAGTTCCACTCCCCTTCCACTACACTTCAACTCAATTAGACTCAGTTCAACTCTACTCTGTCTGCCAGTGTTAGATGCACCCACTCCCTCCTCTCCAGCTATAAATAAAGCACAACCCTCTCATTCCAAACTAGTTAGAGTTGGATGAAGGTGCTAGCTAGTTGTAATTGATACAGTATTTTGTGATTTTGCTATAATAAAAACGAAGCTTTGGAGGCTAGTTGTGTTGTGCTTTCGTGTGTGGACTGGTATCCACTAAGTTGCACTTGGAGGATTTTTCAAGTGAGACACCAAGGATAGGAACAAATCAATTGTTCTTACTCAGTACTCGAAAGTTCCATGGTTTCATCAGGGCCAGTTGTGGTCCCTTTTTTGCATGTTCACACCCCCTCGGGGGAATTGTAATAAATGACATAGCATGATGGTTTCTTTTGTAAAAGGCTTGGCCTTCTTAGAACTTGGTCATCAAGGTCATCATCCTTGAGTGTTTTTTCCCTCGTCAATTATAAGACGCTTTTTCAAGCAACATATAATTTTCAAGTTTTTCACTCAAAATCCTCCAAAGCCGGAATGATGAAATTGGTGATTATGTCTTAAAAGGTTATTAAATCCTAGGGTCTGTGTATTATACCATGCTAGTCATAGTCCCAAAGTTTCGTGGACATGCCCTTACAGTCTAGGGGGAATGATGAGGGAGAGCGTTAACATTAATAAGAGAGAGGTTTAGTTACGGAATTATGTCATTTAGTTATTTAATTTAATAAATCCAAATATGAAAGTCAGTAACACAGACCAGGGTGGGGTGCTTGGGTGCTTCGTGTGGGTGCCCTTCCCAGTTCAGCCAAATTTTATATTGATCAAAGCTTTTATTGGAGGAAAACTTAATGATCCCATCTATAAACCCAACTATATAGAGGATAGGCTTTTAGCACCCTACAAATCTGATGGGAGGAGACTTTTCTCCAGAACTCTCTCTTTTCCGCATATTTACTCTTTCTCGTGTTCTTGCAAACTACTAGTAACTAGCGCTTTAAATAAAAATTATCACCGATTCTAACCAATTCCAATATCCAGTAAAAGGAAGGAATTATATAATATAGACAATCTAGAAAGGCAAGAAAGGATAAGGACAGATGAAGGATGGCGAGACCGAAGTATGAGGGCGAGGAAGTTGTAACTTTGGAATAACATTTGTGCATTAACCCGGAATAAACCTTATCCCCAGTTGCGTTTTTCCCTTTTTCCAGGCAGTTTGTTGAATCAATCCAGATCAATGAATCAATCGATGCCAAGACTTCTCGAATGGAGATCTCTTAAATATCCCATTGCATGCCCAGGTTAGGATGTCCCAGTAAGCATTTAATAAGTTTTATATTAATCCCCCCTGTATTTCCCCCAGTGATAGCTAGTTAAATATGGCTTTCCGAGGATACATAATTAATTAGATCCCTCTATGCCAATCCATGGGCGTACGATTCCTAGTAGGTGTATTATGATATTGAAGCATTGTAATTCCTCCTGATTATTAGGTGGGTTGTTTTCCAAGTGATTAAAATGTATAACTCAATAAGTAAGAGATAGAAGTATAGAAATACTCTCAGCGACAAAGCTACCAGTGAAGCGAGAGGTATGAAGGTGACTCGGGTCAAGCTCTTACTGACAAGCATCTACTGTAGAGAGTTTTCCCCTCTCCCAACTTGGTTGAAATGGGGATTGGTAGAAATGGGAAGAAGTCATCCCCTTGCTCTCTAAACGTTAATAGCTAATTAATTTATCATGTGACATAGATGCGTTGACTCTAAGTGGTTAATTAACAGTTAATGTAGCATAACACAAGAGTAGTAATCCTTGATTATAAATTAAGCTTGCTTGTATTCTAAGGAAAACAAGTATATTCAGGTTATGCTCGTAAATAATATCCATAAGCGTTAGGCTTAGTCGTGCACGTCGTGCTAGGCATTAAACCTTAATAAGGTCGTATTAATAGTTTACCATAGGCTTAGTTGTATCACAACCATGTTATCTTTAATTATCCTGATTCTAATCCATATATAAAATTATCCGTTAGGTAATAATATCTATGACGTAAGTGTTACTCATATGCCTCGTTATTATGCTTGTAATCTTATTTTTAATACCGAAGCACGTTTATATAACCCAAAAAGCTAATATAGTTAAGAGTAATGCTCTTTACTGTGCCTTGTTTAATCTGAGTAAGCTGATTTATTATTAATAAGAGCCTCTAATATTTGAATTAATGTAGCGGGAAATAGTAATTGACTAATTACTCCACCATTAACACTGTAATTATATTATTGAGTATAAAAATACAAGCTAAGTACTACTTTACCCTAGTCAACTAGGTTGAAATGTATATATTTATTATGGCTAGTCTCTTAATACAGAGGCGTAATAAGCTATACTGGTATTATTAATGGTCCTATTACTCTAATATTATAGCATGTTACTCTGATCACCTTTCTGGAACAAGGCAGAATCATAATAACTAGTCATAGAATAAGCATTCAAGGTTACTCGAATATATTACATAGACGAGAAAGCAAATTCATTACACCATAACCATTAACTTTCTTGGTTACTTTCTAGACCTAGGTAATATTATATTATTATGGTACTCTGGGTAACTATGATTTACATCTATTTTTTTGGATTGATTCCAATTCTGCAAACGTCCTTTACTCTAATACCTGTCTCAGCTCATGTTGCACTCGAGGTATAACCACTTATTAATTGTAACTCCGCTATTTAACTCATACTCTAGCCATTGAATTATAAGAGTTGAACACCAGTCTAGTTAGACATGCCTTGGATATAACAGCTCATACTACTAGTTAAGCTGTGAATTACATAGTAATATCATGCTTAGTAATCAGAGGTCACATCAATTACATCACTAACAGTCTAAGACTTTTCATGCATGCGTTAAATACTAAATCGTGTCAACTTAAAATACGGTTATGTGGGTGTTTTACATATTTGCATTACGTAAGTACACGCGATTTATCAAATACAATTATAAGGCATACAAAGCGTATCACCTGTTAATCCAGATACTACAATTAACGTAATGTTATTCCCATAATCTAACATTAGCAAATACGGAAGAGGTATGGTTATAGAGGTGATACAACCTGTATTAATAGCGTAAACATAGTATGTAAGATGGTAATACACAGCATTTACATCACGTGGTTAACGAGCTTAGTTCTCAGCTTAGTGTATTAGATTCATAATAACACGTTAGTAAATTCTTGTCCTAGTCACAAATATTGATTGAAAAGTATCATGGAAAATACTGACTCGGTTAATCCATGATGCAAGCATAAAGCTAGTTTTTTTTTTTAATAAATGTGCCAGCATATGAGCTAGGCTGAAAGCAGAGCAATCAGGCTGAACCTAGTTAGTACATGCCGTTAAATTACACATTACATTTACAACCCTATAGTGCACTATTACCATCAGGTAAGTGATTCATAGTATGATTCCGAGGATAGAACCGCTTAATAAGTATAAACGCAATTTAATCACTGCTCGTAATTAGTGGCTGAGTATCATGCAATTAACCTGTGGGATTACGCAAAACTGTAAGATGGCTTAAGTATTTACACATTGTTATCTAGTGAAAAGTAATAGATATGAATCGCTAGCCTATGTAAACAGGTGTTAGTACTATGTAAACTGGGTATATTGCCACCTAAGTAATAGGCCTTAACTAGTTCACATAAAGCTTTCTAAGCTTAATTCAGCAGGTTATATACCGCTAGTATGACCCTTACTGTAAACAACTAATAAAATAATTAAACATCAATCCTTAAATAGGCTCTAGTTCTACTAAGGCTTTTCAAGCAGGCACTTTATTCTGACTTCCTTGGCTGTGAGCGTGTCTAAAGAATTTCGGTCACTAGAGAGATAAGAAGTTCCATACAAGGGCCCCCTCACTACTAGACCCCCAAACAGATTTAAATAGTCGTTGTAGCACACGATGAGTAGCGGAAATGAATGATAGTACCTCTCCCATAGACTATATACGTACTCGAAAGTGAGTCGATCAATTCATTAGGAGATCAATACCTTTCCCAGAGATATTAATACAGCTCCATTAAGTTCCCAACCAGCCAAAGGGCATAAGATCTTCCTAGCCCTCAAAGCCTGAGCAGAAGGTAAGGTCCTCTCTTCGAGCTCAGGTAAGACCCAGTCACGCCCATTTATTCCCCTCAAAGATAATAATCTCTATATTTATAAATAGCCTGGTTAATTGGCTAAGTACTCAATATACTGAGTAGAACCAATTAATATATCTGCTAGATTAATAATTGAGTATCATGTTTATTCAGGAAAGAATTAATGGTGCTATATATAACCAGTGTTCCACGGAAACTCGCCCCCCAGGGTCGGGGGCTCGCCCCCCTCGCTCCCCACGCCCCGGGGGCTTGGGGGCTCCTCCAGAAACGTTTCCTCACGCCCCCAAAAATGAGAAACTCCAGGAAACGCAGGAGGGGGCGCGCCTCCTAGCTCTGAGCGACGCCCCGCTTGTGGGGGGCTCCCACACGCCCCCCCACGATTTTGCTTTTTTTATTTTTTTAAATTTCGAATTTAATAAAATACAAAAAAAAAAAAAAACTAAATGCATAAATGTTAAAGTAAACCCTAAATTTTACTCTTACCTACATCGTGACTCACTTAAACTCTCATTTCCGTTGCCGTGAAGCAGTGAGGCTGTCGAGTTTTGCTGCTGCGTGAGTGTTGAGCTCGTGTTGACTGTTGAGTCATATGACCGCGTGAGTTTGCAGGAGTGGACTCTGGAGTGTTGCATTTTGGCATTTGCAGGAGTGTTGCAGTTTGCAGGAGTGGAGAGAAGAGGAGCTCGTGGTCGCAGGCTTGAAGCCTGAAGGAGCTCGTGGGTCGCCGGCATCTGCTTGCTCACCATTAATCGACTGTAAGTTACTAAGTTGTTAATGCCTTATGGCTTATTGACTTAGCGCTAAGAAAATATTCCCCCAGTCTCCTATAAACCCCTTTTAAGTTTTATTATAATACATTATAACTTATATATTGACTGTGAGAAAAGACTGTGTTTCTATCTGGGCGTTTCTTTTGATCTCCATTGACTCCAACCATCTTAAAGTAAGCCAAGTCGTGTGGAAAAGAGGGCTGCATTTTGCCATTTACTGATGATATGTCACTTTTAAGTTTTTATATCAGACATCAAGGGCCAGAACTTCCCCAGTCGTGAGTTAAAGGGTATCTTCCTGAGTTTATTTGCTGCTGTACGAAATTCCTCCTCTGATAGTCACTTTCAGATGTCTGAAACTGAAGATTCTTTTCTCTGGTTTTGTAACTGAAATATCTCTTTAATTCTGAGTTCTTGTATCTTCTGTTGTCGCTGATTGTGGATATACACTAAACACTGAATTTCATTGGCCTCAAGCATTTAAATTTTCAGATTTTTAAATTTTTTGAACTATAAATTTCTGCAAATTAATTTTGGGTTGAAATCTGAAAATTCTCCTAGTATCTTGTTTGTTTCGTGGCTGGAAATACACTAAGACAACAAGCTTTTAATTCTGGAATTTTCACTCTGGTTAATAATTATTAATAAGTCTTCACTTGTTTAAAGTTATTAATAAAATCCCAGGAACAATGATCAAATTGCTGGTGGCATACCCACTAAATATTAAATTCCCAGGACATATCTGCATCTCTCTGAGTGAGTGCAGGTGCTGTGGCAGCCCCATATGTAAAACACAGCAGATACTCTCAATTTTAAACACATCAAATTGTTAGCCAAAGTGACTTTTCTAAGCACTGGAAATTTTCTGAGTTCAACGTTTTATTGGA
>LPNX010923706.1:35432-76900 GCA_001517045.1 Pseudotsuga menziesii | reverse complement strand
CTCGAATTTCCCTAGAATTTGGGGGTAGCCTCCACACGCCCCCAATGTGCGTTTCCCCGCTCCCACGCCCCCCCGTCCCGGAAACTTGGTGGAACACTGTATATAACCTGTTGCTAGAGCGTTTATTCCTTAGCCGCTTATCACTATACCATTAAAGTTGGACTAGAGTGCATGGTAAGGAGTAATTTTCCGAGATATTAATAGATTAATTATGTTTTCACCAATGTAAACTAGCACGACGTACTAAGAATTAATACATAACGCCGTAATACGAGAGTATGCTATGTACATTTAATACCTAGTGCTTACAGAGGCTAATAACTAGTATCATGGTTAAAGGGTATACATAAATACACGCTATTCTTATTCACATTTCTCCGCCAGTGATATTAGCACAGACATATTACCCCAGCTAATAAGCGCCATATCATATCCCTTGTTAAGCTGCTAGTTCAAGTTAGGCTTAGTGAGCGTCCAGGTAGTATGTCTAAAATGGTCGTGATGAGCTCACTACCTATGTGTAAATGCGCATTAGAATTACTCAGTGCTATATAACAACATCAATGGGTCATAATTTAACAGGGTTAGAATACACAGACTTAAGTAGTGATCCTAGTACGACGACGTTTAATTAGCTTTCTCTACCCGGAACAGCAAAATAGTTATAGAGTATTAAGGTTATATACTCATCTTTAAGTTTACTAGTCCTGGTGCATTATGCACATACAACATAAGCTTCTTATAACGTTAAGAATCACATATAGTTATAAGCCTATTGGCATCAAATACTAGTATTCCATACACGATAAATCCATTATGCACTGGCGTGATTTGACTACGCAGTTTAAATTATAACCTATCCACTGAGTATTAACTGAAACAAGTTGTTACATTATTGACTGAATCACGTATAGTACTCGTGCTTAAAGGGTCAACATCGTGAATAATAAAGTCATAATGGTTATTTACACCACTACGCCTTAAGGTAATGTTACCTACACTATTGTCTCGAAAGATTGAAAGTCTTAACGGACAGACGAGAGATAGAAGGCCCCAGGTTTAAATACATACCCGACATAAGAGAGGTCATACCCCTGCATGAAAGACACTTACATATACGGAACATAGGGAACTCAATTTGATGGATGATGCGTTACTTACAATGCATCTGAGGATCATGCAACAGACACAGAGTTGCAGTCATGCTAATCAGGTAGTGCCAGTAAGAGAGGTGGGTGATGTTGAATAGTGATTTATTCATGGCCTGCAGATTCGAAACAGGCACTATGTTCACTTGGAAAAGATTTTAGAAAACCTCATCATTCGCCAATTTCGTCTATTAAATTATCATCTTTCAGGGGGGTTGATAAAATTATATTCTAATCAGGCACTTAAAGTGGATTTTATTTTTATTGAACTAGGCCATTTCAGGAAGTTTCTATATAATAGGCCTGATGGATTCATTTGCTTTTAGGTTCCACACCTTTATCCTTGCTGGCCCTTAGGCTTGACCAAATCAAACGATGAAGCTTGGATATTGTTATCCACTTATTTGTACCATAGTTGGATTAGCTGAGGAGCCGCCAGTTGACAAACATGATAAATGTTTGATTCCAGTGTATCAGATGATCTGCCTTTGTGTCTAGCCTGTTTTGGCTAGTCCGTTTTTTGTTTGAATAATTTTGACCATGGCCTCGCGGGGTTTGTAATAAAATGTGCTAGTAGCGTGTTTTAAGTGGTTCGGTCCCCTAAGACATAGAATTTCAACTAAGGTATTCCAGGTAGTTTTTTGCCCTTGACAATTATGCTTTTCCTATAGCCGAGTATAATTGACGAGGTTTTCTCCCGCTTCCTCCAAAGCTGGAATGCCCGATTTTGAATTCTAGGCCTTGGGAGGTTTTAGAGCCCAACTAAGTGTATAGAATAGAGCATAGTCATGTCCTAAGTCACTAGGACCCTCGTAAAATTTTCCGAACAAATTTTACCGGACAGGTCAAAAATTCTTTTTTAATTTTTTTATTTTTCCCTAAGTTTTTAATTAAATTTTTCCATAAGTTAAATGGAAAAATTCAATTTGTAATAAGTTAGTCATCCGAAACCCGAATTCAGTGATTGAAGGCTCTAACCTTAAGCCAAAAATCATTCTTAATCGGCCAGCTAGTCAGATCCAACTTTCAGATCATCATTCGGACACACAACGCATATTTTCTCAAAAAAGTCATTTTTGGGAAAAAAATTGATTATTTAATAAAAAAGTGATTATTTTGGAGAAAATCCAAGACTCCAAATTAATCCAATTTCAGTGAAATGAAATGTAGAATGACATGTCAATGGGCATTTATGATGATTGGAGTTATCATAACTCAGCTTCAGTCAGCATTCAGTGAGCATTAAAGATATATTCAGTTAACGATCTTGTCATCTCCAGCTAAACTCCCGAATTGGATGAGATGGAGAGCACTCATTGGTTTGATGATTTAATCGAGGCAGGAACTGGTGATTACATTATGATCTATTGGCAGTGGCTTCTCCTTACCTAGATCTGGCTCCTCCATACCTAAAGGGCGCCTTCACCAACTTGCTCATGCCCCTCTCTTCATGCTCACGCCCCTCTTCCTCATGAGGGCATCATCACACGTGTGGGTCCTTCTGTGGCTTGGTTTCAATGCCTAGGGTTGGAGTGGGGGCGCCTTGCCTAGGTGGAGGCTTCCCCTCACTCTTAACTCCTCAGCTTCGGTTTTTTAGCTCTCAGTTATGTGTCGATCCGATTAGGTCTGGTTTTCTAGTTTTAGGGTTTTGGTTCTTCTCTCATTGTATAAATAGAGGCTTCTTTAGCTCTATTGGGATGGATTTTTGTGTAGAGAAACTCTGTCCAAACTTTGTAAATGCTTGTTGCTTTATGCAACCGTGGAATAAATTTAAGGCTTTGGAGGCTCATGTGGTTTGTTAATTGTGGATGAATGCTCTTGACGGCTGAGGTGATTGTGTTCTAATTCTCCTCTTTCATGCTTATTTTGGTTAAAGATTTATGCTTTGGAAAGCTTCTGTAAGCATGTAAGAACGATTATTTGAGGTTTACAATTTAATTGTTTATGGCTTTACTCTTATAAATTGAAAGTAGAATTGGTTATTCAGTTATATTTCATGCTCTTTTACATTTAAATTTGTGAAACATACATGATCTAACCCATCTTTTGGCAAGTATTCGAGTTGAATTTTTGCAGATCAGTCCATCCAACCAAGTAGGAGTTCGAGCTCAGCGGCATCCTCTCCTCTTGGAGTCAAGACAACTTCCGGCAATTTCAAGCTTTAAGGGATCCAAGCATCATCAAGAAGAGCCACAGGTTTGAATGTTTTTCTTCATTTTCATTCATCTTTCAAGTTAAAAAATTTCTAAATTTTTGGGTTAAGGCAAGGTTTGGGCTAAAGTGAATATTCATTCACCAAACCGTATGCCCATGTTGGCTGTCTCGTCTTCAATTTGCAGCCCTCTTTCACTTTTTATTGCATCCCTTTCTCCTCCTCTTTTGCTGCCCTCTTTTGCCATTTTTCTTCACTTTTTGCAGCCCTCTTTTTGCCTAACTTTGCAGCCCTATTCACCCTTTTTGCAGCCACTTTTTGTGCCCTAGTTTCATCCTTCTTCCTCACTTTTTGCAGCCTTCTTTCTTCAATTTGCAGCCCCTCTTTCACTTTTTTTTTCAACCTTCTTTGACCTTACTCTGCCCTCTTTTTCACCCTTTTGTCTTCTCTTTGCTATACCCTTTTATTCTTCTCATCTTCTTCCGGTTTTTGGGTAAAGGTTGGGTTCATTTTTGTCATTAAAGTTTATAGATCTAGTTTCATTTTTGTTTTGGACTAACATTATTATAACAAGTTAGAGTTCAAAGCTCTTAGTTTCATGCAGGTGAAAGAGAACCCAAGGGCCTTGCGAAAGTAGTGAGCAAAAAGACCAAAATATCTCCCTCATCTTTCATCCTTTCTCACCTTTGCTCATTCAAGAAGAAGCTGAACACAGCAAAAAATTGTAAAAAATTAATAAAGAGCGAGTGAGATTACGGCTCCTACACCCCTCTTCCCCCATTTGGGGGAAGCTTGTATTGCCCCATTGTGATGTTTTTTTCCTTTTTGCTTAAATAAACTGCAAATGGTAGAATAGGATAGGATAATTGCATAACCATAAGTAAGGTACTTCATGTTTTGATTAGTTTATTATCCATAGAAAATGAAGTAAAAATGATGATTTCATTGTTTTCTTAGACATTGTATAATTTCTTTACTGTTTACTTACCCCCTTGCTTTCCCGATTAGGGCCCTAAAAAGCCTGAAAGAGACTCTTGGGTAGTTAGATCTTTATGCTTTTGTCTCTTTCAAGTTTAACAAATTAATTAAGTCTCTTGAACTTGCAGTAACACAAGTCAAGAGTACTCTCTATCAAAGAGCATACTTAGAACTGCATACCCCTGCATTAGGCATCTTAGATTAGCTAAGTCTCTTGTTCCACTGTCATAAGACGAGGTCAAAAGCGCTCTCTGTCAGAGATTCTTAATTAATTGATTTAATAAAAATTTGCAACGCACACCCCCTAATTAATTAACTTCGTTTTCTCCTTGCCGGAGTATGTTCTGACCGACCTCAAAATCGGAGTACCCAGAAACAGCATTGGATTCCTAATCTTGCAAGAAAAACATAATAAAATTTAAAACCCCGTAACTAACGCACCGGCGTTGTAGGGAATTTTCCAAAGTACTTCTTAGTAGAGGCGCCGAAACCCCCCTTGTCTAAGCTTCTCAACTAGCTGGTCAATCTCTGCGATACCAGCCTGAGATACTGAGCGGGCCCGACATGTCTTCAACGGATTGAACTTGGAATATTCTCCCGGCTTTTTTGACAAACCTTCGTTGACACCCTAATCAAGAGCACTTAAAATTCTTAAAATCTACCAAGAGCACTCGCACAACCTAATATTCACTAGTTTGATTTCTAGACTTGTTATTTAATTCTTTGCACATTTCAGTATTTTGACTCCAAAAGGCACTGGTCCTTTTTTAATCTGCATAATTATTTTTTGATCAATTGTCTGTGGCCTCTTATAATTTCTATCTGTGAATGCATAATTAACAAAGTCTGGAATCATTACTTATCTTTTAATCTCTTGTTAGCAACGTGGATTGCTCTGATTTATGTGTCAAACTCATAATAAACAAACACCTTTAATGACAACAACACCCATCCGCATCCGCAACCAATTAAAACACTTTAACAACATTGAGCCATAGATAACTCTTTGTTAGGGACTACCCCCCTTGGCTTCGTTAGGAGTTAGCCTAAACAGAGGAGCTAGGAGTAGGTGACAGTACCTAACTCTGTGCTTGCCCCCAAGGTCACACCTCTCCCACTTTCCTAAGTGAGGAGACAGAATTCGGAAAGTTTCTACTGCTGGTGTGCAATCAGCGAACAACAGATACTCGACTACTCGGCTTAGGAGATACTTGCCTTTGCTCCTGGGCTTAGATACCCGGCTACTCGGAAAGGATTAACAGTTCAGAACACGAAGACGCGTTACTTACTACACATCTTAGGATACTCAACAAAAACATGGTTGAATTCACATTAAGAAGAAGGCAATGCCTGTAAGGATAGAGGGGGTGGGGGTTGCCCGGATAGTAATATAATTTATGATCGATTGATCAATACCGAATGTCTTCTGGGAGGAGGGCTCACATGGACAGTATGGGTAGCGAGGGTGCATTTACTAGAGAGGTCTTACGCGTGGATGTGTGAGTGGAGAGGAGAGGTTTTCTCGAGGTGGCATTGATTGATTTGATAACATCTTCCGAAATAGGCATTCCCACGAAGAGGAATAGCCAGGAAACAAAGTGCAAAAGCTCTTCTTAATCGTACTTAAACTAGCATTCAAGCATTTAAGCTGATATTAGATCATTGAACTTATGTTTGCATTTAATGCATTTAAACTAAAACTGTAATTCGAACTAAAGCTGATACTTACATTTAAACTGAAACTACTAACATTCGAGCTAAAGCTGATAATATGAGCTTATAGCTGATAATGTTTTTTTTAATTACATTGAAGAACTGATACTACTAACATTCTAACATTGAGGAATTGATGTGATTTGCACTCGAGCTGATAGCTAACATTAAACCTCTAACTCAACCTTTCCACCCAACCTACAAAGAAGACAAAGTAAGCAATAGTAAGGGAGAGATGCTTTCTTTAGACTGCATGGGGGAGGTCACCAAAACTCCCTTATCGTGACGCTAAAGCGTCCAACTTCTAGCTCTGCTTTTATCTTTACTTCTTATCCTGCTTTTGGTTATCGATCTGGCTCTTATTGCTATTTATAACTAATCTAAAAGACTTATAAGATTTATGTTTTCTTTCTTACTTGCTAAATCAAACGAATGCCCTCCTCTCTAACTAACAGCTCTTACATAAAGGAGATAGGCTTAGGTCATCTTTCTCTCTACAAGGGCTCTCTACTGGGGAATACCCCAAACTCCTAAAAGCGTACAGCAGAACCTAGCAACTCTCTAAGCAACTCAATATCCAACCCTAAAGCTTTACATAAACTTCTTTTATTCAGACCTATACCTCTCAACAACCTTATATCCAGGCTTTATCCCCCAGTAAAACCCACTTATAACAAGCCAAGATCTCTCTCTCACATTTACCAGATTTACCGTAGCGAAGCTCTATTGCTTTAACAAAATGATAAAATTATACTAATAAAAATCCATTTTCAATAACGGCCAGTAAAAATAGGGGTAAAAAAAAAGATAATAGAACGATTTTATATAGACTTCTGGCCTTCCAGAACCCCAATCCTACTTTAATATTCTTATCTCCATTACAGGGACGTATTTCTATTAATTACAAAGTGATCAACACAAAATAACACAGTTAACTAAATCAAAATTGATTATTTTGGGCCGTATATAAATCCCCCTATAAGATGTGCTTATAAAAGCAAAAAATACTAAGATTTTCATATATAAACCAGGGTTATAACAAAAATTCATCTTCAACTGAAATTCAAGCTTATGGAGTTGATACTAGCATTTACTAACATTTGAAAACTGCTAATATTGGCATTCGAGCTGATAGGTTTAAAAAGAGCTAAAGATTTGGTGCCTTCCCTAACTGAGCCTGGCCCAAGTATATATGGGGCTTCGGAACCTAGTCGTGCCTAACTCTCTAGATCACTTGTATCAGCACCGGTTCTTCTCTCCTACTGAACCTAAAATCAAAAGAATCCATCTTGCCTGCTATAGATAAACGTTGTAAAAGGGGTATAGTTCATTAGAAAGAAAATCGATTTTTTATAACGCGCCCAGGCGCCTGTATGCTTTACCGAATTATAAACCAATGCTTTATAAAGCAAAGCAATATAAATCCAAATGCTCAGTTTCTTCAATCCCGTATATAACTATCTACGTTGTGTCTTGGTGTGGGGTATATACTAAAAAGTTGTATCCAATAATCCTCCTCTATCTATCTCGTGTCAAGTCAAGCTCTATCGTGTTTTGTTCCTCGTGCTCTCGGCTCACTGTGTTTAGTGTCTATCACATCTATAACAATGTTGTGTGTTTCAATACGTAATCTCATTCATCTTGTTGCGTAAGCCTCATCCATCTTGTCGTGTAACCTTCATCTTGTTCCGTAACCAACTCAACTCTGTAGGTGAACCTACCAGCTCTCCGCGTAACCTAACCTGGGTAGCTCAAATACTAATCCCTCCTCATCATGCCTGGCAAGTTCCTATAGGTTTCCAAACTTTAACCTCATCAAACCTCAACGTGTAACTTCATCAAACAACCTCGCTCAGTAAGCAAAGCTAATGCTCTTTTATTATTGTGTTGTCACCATCGTATCGTATTGTGGGGTTGGAGCCCGTCTTCATTCCTATCAGTTTTGTTCATGGGGTTGTGGCCCCACCACGTTCCTTATTCATCAACCTGTATCGTATTGTGGGGTTGGAGCCCGTCTTCATTCCTATCAGTTTTGTTCATGGGGTTGTGGCCCCACCACGTTCCTTATTCATCAACCCGTGGTAGCGTTCCTCCATCAAGGGGGAAAGGCGGTAGCAATCATTTCCAAATCCAAGAGGTGAGCGGTAGCGATCCCTTTAAATTAAAGGGGGAAAGGCGGTATCGATCCTAATCACCCACCTAATCATGTTGTAGTGCTCCTCCCGAACATGTAGGTAAGTGTTAACGATTCCTTTAAACTACTAGGGTATATTTATCTTCATGACCTCATCGTTGGGAAGTGGTGGGGATCAATCAACCATGAGCGTTATTGAATAACTGGTGACCATTCCGGTAAGCATTAGCGATCAACCACCAACAAGGAGTTAAGCGTAAATGCGTACCTTCATGCAGGAAAGAGAATGCGGGACTAAAACTATCCTTCCATTCAAGGGTTCGTTCTCTTGCCATGTCAGTTGATAACGCAGGTGTATTTTACCCTCCTCTCTTGTAATGTCTTGGGCGAATTGAATCCACCTAACCCACCAGTTGAATCATAAATAACTATTGAAATACTGAGAGGGGGGTGAATCAGTAATTGCACAATTATAAAAAATTTAATCAAGAGCAAGTTGCTAATCACGAATCATAGCATATCATCAATGTACATGAAAATAACAAGATGCACAGTACACAATATTTTGACGTGGAAACCCAAGTCCTGGGGGTAAAACCATGAAAGCCTTTTTAAAAATAAATTTGACCCAACAACAACTAGGGTAAACAAATTTAATACAACTTTATCAGCTATGGTTGGTAGGGGCTACAACCCCTTAGGCTTCGTCAGCTACAACTAACAAGCTGCTACAACAGCTTAACTCACAAGATTGTGAGCCCTAGCACCACCCTACCACCCTGAAGAAAAAGAGGACTGAACCTGTGGACCTATCAAAACCAATCACTGAACTTTTAACTGATAACCTCTACTCTCAGATCACTGCCAAGTCATCACTGTATACCGGTATGTCATTTCACTACCACACACTGTTCATGTACATCATTGTACACCACATCATACACAATCACTGAACAAGTAATTTTGCTCTGCTTTCAATGAACACAAGGCATGCATCATCATAGTGTATCATCAAGTAGCATCGTGATCATATGGTATGCATCATCGTCATAGGGTATGCATCCTCATCAAATATACATCATCATGTATGCATCATAGAGTGTATGTCATAGTGCATAGGAGAGCATCATCACACCATAGCATGCATGTTCATCATAGTGTATATATCATAGATCATAGGAGTGCAGCAACATCATAGAGTCTACATCATCATCACATGCATTATCATCATAGAGTGTAGAGTGTAGCATGCATCATCACATCATCATAGAATATGGATCACAATCAATTTACTTCACACTTCACTGTACAAATAAATACACTAGTACATACACTTGTACACGTCACTGTACATATAAATACATCACTGTAAATATACTTGTACACTCATACAATTGTACACTTCACTGTACATATACATATGTATTTATTGTTCATTGATACATTACCATTGCTGAGTATATCTTATTCAATTGTTGCATGCATACATACCTTGTCTATGTAGAAGACCTCACATTTAGACTATTTTTATCCCCAAGGAAAACATTGTAACAGGCTTGGTTTATCATCAAGTGCCGGTGAAAGAAAGGCAGCAGTGAAACATCAACCACAACAACTGTTGAGCACCCAAACCTTGGACTGTTCAAGCTTGCAAAAATTCGGAATGTATGAGCAGACTTCAGACTTTTGTTTTATCCCAAAACTCGGAATAGATCAGTAAGCACAAGACTCGAACTATATCAACACATGAATTGTGGTAAAAGAGGTGGACAAGTGGTAGCTTGTAAAAGATGCATCCCCAAAAATATTCGTAGGTCTGCTCCCACTGAGTTCTAACTGTTGACTCCACAATCCCAAAAGAAAGGTCCATTACTACAAAGCCAGCAGTGAACACCAAACAACCCAAGAGAAACACTCGGACTTTATGCTGCAGCAGTATCACTTGCAAATCCAGATTGTGTAAAAGGTTAGACCTCAGACTGTGCAAAAATCGGACTATTCAAGTGTTGACTTAATCCCAAAAAAATCTCTGTGGAAAACTCGAGTAAGGCTATGTAGAAACTCTTCCTTAGGCCACCAAAAAATCTCAGTCCAAACTCCCAAAATGTTGCATTGTTTGTGTGTTTGATTATGACACTCTCTTGGTGTATTAATAATCCAAAATAGGCGTTTGGAAGTGAGGAGTTTAGGGCCGACTTCTAGGTGAGACACTAAATGTTTCATTTATTAAAAAAAAGTTTTAACACTTAAACATTTAATGGGGCCGACCTAAACAAGGTTTGTCATATGTTATAGATAAAGACACGAGTTATCATAACACCATGTGTGTGTGGGTGCTTAGGGTCAAATATCATTTTATTAAATTTAAAAATTGTTTTAACACTTCAACTTTATTAATATTTTCTATCTTTTGTTAGTGGTCTTGTTACTAATTATAAGTTTAGGGTTTGATGTTAGGTTATCAAAGTTACCACATGCTTCAAGAACCCCATCATCATGACCATCAAGGTGTGGGTTCAGGGATTCTCCTAAGGTACCATGACCTCATTAAAACACAAATGACCATCCATGAGGAACTTCAAGACAGTGGTGTTGTCCTTCTTAGCTTCTTTCTGTGCAGTTGACTTGGTCTTATTATTGGATGGAACATGTGGATTGATCACAATCTCCCAAACACCAAACTTCTTCAAGTAGGCTTTCATCTTGCTCCTCCAACCGAAATAATCTGTCACATCAAATACTAAAACATCATTGCTTGAGGATTCTAATTTTGCTTCCATTGTGTATCCACGGATCTCCTTCAATCACAAGGCTTATGGTGAAGGCCTGTTCTGATAGCAATTGTTGGACACAATGGTCACACAGAGAGGAGGGTGAATCAGTGTAATGGCAATTAAAACCCTTCTATCAATTTAATCAAGCAGACTTCATCAATGCATTATATTACCAATTGCATCATCATTGCATAATCATCCATTTACTAATCAACAATGAATCATAAGCATGTTTATCAACTAGACAACTTAATCATAACAAGTAACACAACACAAGAGAGCACAACATCTATTTGATAAACTTGTTTTATGTATTGTACATGGAAGACTTCAATCTTCACTATTACAATCAGCACCAACTCCTCTTCCAAGGTCCAGCTTGGTTTTCTTAGCTCCAACTAAGAGGTGATGAGGTGTCCAAACCTCAGATGGAAGACTAGCTTGCAATTGCATACTGATTATTGTCAACAACTTAGTTCACTAGCAATCAACTGTTGCCGTGTCAAGGTCTGTAACTTGTCAAGTTGTCACTTTCATAAAATCAACTATCATTGCTATCACTATGTAATCATGACTGAGCTGAGCACATCACTGAGTAAACATCAGATCACTGTGTATACATTACATCATCATACATTTACATATCATTATTGTGTATGCATATCATTTATCATCACTAAGCAGGATCACTGTATATAAATTTGGACTGTGTATACTGCTGACTGTGTAAAAATTCGGACTGTGTATACTGCTGCAATAGATAGACAATAGCCCAAAAATCAGAAAGGATGTCCACATAAACTTTCACACAATGTTGTCTGTTGATCTGCTGCTACAGTCCATTCCACCAGAATTTTAGACCATGTAAAAACTTCAAAATTTTGTTGTTACCATCAAAAACTCAGACTTTTGTGTTTCAACGAAAATTGCCTCAGAGGGAGTTCAAAAATCAGAGCACTGTCCTCATCTTCACCCTTCTGAAATGAGGCGGATCTCCTTCTATTTATACACATTTTTTCATATTTATTTTATCTGGGCCGACCTTGCAAATGTATATATCTTTTTATATTTTTTATTTAATAATTAAATTGTCTTCTAAAAACTGAGCCGACTTGATATTTTTCTTCTTCTTAATTAGACTGAGTTGACTTTGTGAGAGACCTTGTGTGTGGGAGAGAACAAGAGGTTACATGCCATGTCAAAGGCTCTACTATACACATGTGAACCATCCTTATCTCCTATGGGATTGTTCACATACTCATGGGCATGTCTAAGGGTTCCTCCATACATCATGTACATCTATGATCTCCATGAAGTCCTACACAAGAATAAGGGCGTAAGCATGTGGGCTTAAAGACCATCTTGTGGGTTCAAAGCTTCTTCACCATACATATGCGCTTCTTCTCATGTTTCAAGGAATACAAGTACCAAGCCTTTATCACCATAGTTACCACATTCAAGAAGACATTAATGGGTACCAAAGACTTCTTTTTCAAGCTACATACAAGCTCCATCGTGATCATATAATGTCCAAGGGCCATCACCCCATCAAGCCACAAATGACCACAGAATGGGTACCAAAGACTTCTTTTTCAAGCTACATACAAGCTCCATCGTGATCATATAATGTCCAAGGGCCATCACCCCATCAAGCCACAAATGACCACAGAATGGGTCATTTGGACCACCTACTGTCCCAATGCCCAAACCACCCATGTTATGCTTGCCATGTCATCATCCTTGTTACTCTTTTGTCATTAATGGCTTGTCATCAATGACAACCATGCTCAACAGAATCCATGGGTGAAATTAATGTATAAATTACAAATGTTATTGAATATAAGATATGATAAATTACAAATGATGGACCGCCTTAAATATGTCTTGGGCAACTAATATTTGAAGAGTCACAACTCTTGGTTACTTATTAATTATTATTAGTTTATTTATTATTTATATCTATTACATTCAAGTACCTAAGATGCTTGTGTTTTGTTGTTATCAAATTTGAACCGATGTTGTTTCCCCGCAAAACATGATTCACATACACTCTTGTACTATTTTGTTGGAAGCAGGGAGGGGGACCGAAGCGAAAAGGGAAACTTTCAAAAGCTCCTGTTTTGGGAGCGTTTCGAGAGCGTTTTTGTATAGTATATATTTTAATATATTTTGATGGATTTATATCTAAAAAACATGTAGGATGTTGAATTAGCTATAGAATACATGGATTAAACCATATAACATCAATCATCTAGTAGTTATAACTTATAGCATTATCATCAAATGATTAACCTAATATACGAGCTTTCAATATAGGAAAAGAAGGGAGTGTGTCGGGAGCGCCCTGGGAGCGTGCTCCCAAAACTGGGAGCGTTTTGGGAGTGAGCTTTGGGAGCGGGAACGATGGGGTGGGGGCGCTCCCACGCAACATAGATCTTGTATTCTTCAATATTAGGCAAACCATTCACCAAATTATGTTTATGAAGCAATTTTAAGTAAAAGTAATTAATATACCCATATCTTTCATGCTATAACTGATTGTCTTGCCCATATCTTTCATGCTATAACTGATTGTCTAAAGTGGAATGGGTTAAAACAAGCTTGGTGTTCGTGTGGTAAGCATTCAAACTTATACATATCATTACATCTCAACTTTCAGGGCTCTAGCAATGATATGATTATTGTGATCTTTCATCATAAATCGTTTCTTATCAAATACAACTACATAATTTTCATCAGTAATCTTACTAATAGAAAGCAAGTTTGTCTTCAAGTCAAGAACAAATAGCACATTCTTTATAGTTTGAAGTTTGAACACAATCACATAAAACTCCCATGGGTACATCTCATTTTCCTTGTAATTCATGAAGACTATCACCACCAAGAATAACAATTGCATTATTACAAGGAGCAAGTTTGGAAAAAACTTATTTCTTACCAATCATATGCTTTGTGGCCCTCGAGTCAATATACCAAATGCATTGTGAAGCATAAATATCATTATGAGAGTCCATAAACAAATAATCAGTGGTAGGTTCTTGTGAAGCAACTGTACTACTCCTTGATGTCTCCCTCCTCTACTTCTTCCTCTAGTTTGACCTCTAGATCTAGTCTTTTCAGCCTCATGCTTTTGCTTAAGATAATATTTATATTCATTATGATTATTCTTGCTACAATAATTGCAATGTTTAGAACTTTGAGTCGGACCTGTCTAACCTGAAGAATGTTGCCTCCAATTTTGATTCCAACTGTATTGTCCACCTCTATGTCCTCTTTCACGACCTCTTTCTCTATGCCCTCCTGTAAAAGCCTTGTCTAGTTCTACAAAATCATTTTTCTTAAGTCTTTGTTCTTCCTGTAAAAGCAACCCTACAGTTTCTTCAAATGTAGGGATTTCATTTTGAGAAGAAACTCTAAATGATGTAACAAACTTATGATACTCATTAGGCACACTGTTAAATAAGATAGTGATAAACTCCTTATCTTTAATATCGGAATCAATAGTGGATAACTCATTCTTAAGTTCTTGTAACTTCTAAATATGATCTAAAATGGAATATGAACCATTCATTTTCAAAATAGTCAACTTATTTCTCAATAATTAAATTTTTAGCTCATTGGAGGGTTAATAAAAGCTTTTCAGCCTTGTCCAAGCTAGGATCAATTGCTATTTTAAGACTACAAATATGAGGCAAAATATAATCTTCCAAGACAAACATGAGAAGGAGTAATGCATTTTTTATTTTCTTCCTATCATTGTTGGACATGGGATCTAGTTTTGGAGTTGTCCCCATCATTTTACCAAAAGGTCGTGATAAGATAAATTTTGGTCCATATTTTGTTTCCAAGCAAGGTACTTTTTACCATTCAACTTGTGGGATTTATGCATCATAAAATTATTAATGTTGACCATTTCTTGCATAAGTCTACTTATTACACCAAGATAGAAACCCTTGTAGCTCCCTAAACAAAATAAAAAACTTATAACACCGAAAAAATGGCTTCGTCAATAGCAAGATTGAAAAATCATTAAGGCATTTATGTTGTACCTCTAGATTGCAGGAAGGCATTGTCTATTGTGGTAGTCTTCAAGTCACTTTCTCTTGAATCGACAGCCCAGTTTTCAAATAGCACATTCTCTAGTTGAATCGACGGCTTGGCGGGATCAAGTTAGTGTTCTAAATCGACGGCTCTATCTCTCAACACGGCTCAACTTTGTTCTGAATCAATGGAGATTGCTCACAAATCAGCATAAATCCATCTTAAACCCGGATCTATTAAGCACCGAGAGGGATCCAATTTCTTGAGGGGTAAATTTTTTATCTTAATTTTTACACATAAATTTACACCTCAAGAAATTGGATCCCTCTCGATGCTTAATAGATCCAGGTTTAAGATGGATCTATGATGTTTATAATTTTTTTATTTTATGAGCCAACATGAATTTTTTAATTACTTTTTATTTTTGATAAGTTATGAACTGACATGGGAACATTATGTTACTTAACATGACAAATGTGACAACATCTTCCCCATACTAGATTGTCAACACCTCGCTACTCTTGGTGCAATAATGGACTACAACACTCGAATCTATAGAAATCTTTCCAATTTTCGGTGAATCGTGCAGTTGATGAATATCAATGCTCACTAGCTTTTCTCAACCCGAAACGGCTATTCTGGAAATTTCCAGCGCTTATCTAACTCAACAACGACTTTACTTTAATGAAGGTAGTCTAAATCTAGTCCTCCCTTCGTGGGCAATGGTGATGACTCTAATTAATTGAAAACAACAGCGTTTAACTCCAAAATTCTGACACAATCACTATGACTCTCGGCTCCTTCATATTATCAACGATGCGACTTTTACAAAGTCTCGATACAGACCAACTCTTCACACAATAAACACAAGCTTGGAATGGCAGCTAGAACTTGAGGCAATTTCTCTTTCAATTTCGATTTATCATCGCCTCAATCTACGAATTGAATCTCCTTTCTTCAAGGGTCTTTCTTTCTGAATTAATCGATTTCAATACACAATGATGGGCTTTGTTGGGAGGCCTAATTCGGCGTCACTTTCTCTACAGAACTCAACTCGGGCAATCTCCAACCTTCTATTCTGCATGGATTTCCAGAATCCACATTAGCGTCTTAACTTCGGCTCGCTTCAGCTCTTCCTCTGCTTGTGGGATCACAGGGCATATGCCAAATTGTCTTGGTATTCAACTTTGAAATAATTCTCTATGCCACTCATTGTGGCTCTGATACCATGTCAAACTTAACTTAGACCACGCAGAAGATAAAAAAGAGAAGATGAAGGAGGAACCAATGTATTATTAATATTCATCAAAGTACATATGACTGTGTTGTATATCCCTCTCTCAGTGTCCGTTATGCAAGTGAGGAACGGTTCACAACTAGTTTCCTAATTAATCACAAATACTTTATTTAGGTATCATTTATGACTTGACTTATGATGTAACACCATGGTTTTGACCCCGTTTGCATTAAATGTATATGATGTATATATTGTAATTAATCATGGTGTGGAGCTAAAGGCAAAAGCCCCACCATCGATTTAGCGTTTTATGTTTCGGCGATTAAAAATCGTTGTCGATGGTGTTTTGTGCTAGTCGGCACATTATAATTTTGGACATCATGTAAATATGCAATTTAAATAAAAACCCACAACCAACTATGTCAATGCAACAAATAATGAGATGGGAGCATGATTTCCTAAGGATAAGGGGGGGCATATTCAAACCTTTGGGGCCAATGGGGAAAAGCAAAATGTCAATGAAAGAACCCGTCAAACTGTCAACTACCTTTCTTGTATTACTCACCCAATCATTTATTACTACCATAAATTGGTTGAGTTGGTTATTGCATGGGATGGGCAAGGTATGACAACCCAAATTCGAATTGGAGAAGCCATTAGTTTTTGGGAAACGCGTTTTGACTCCTTGGGCAAGTAAAAACCCAAAAACGTATGCCATTCTACCATGCTTTTATGTTTGGATGTTTTCACCACCATTTTTCCTTCACGTGAGCTCTCTCAAGCATTTAGAACTTCCTGTGTGTGAAACCATTCACGTTTTTGGTTGTTACCTCACTTTGCTCAAGCTGGGAAATCGTTTTTGGTGATTATCAGTGGTTGAGTTTCCTTCCCCACGTTTGCTGCATTTTCCCCATTGTTTCCAAGCTGGAAATCGTTTTTTTGGCAATGCCTAGTGAGGGGAAGAAGAGACCCACGATTTTGGGTGTTGTTGAGTCGGTTTTGGCCACGTGAGGGCCAAAACATCCCTAGAAATCGAATTGTTAATAGGGGACTGTTTTACCCATCCTGGCAATTCGGTTTTGGTTGTCGATACTGTTTTTCTTCAAACCCAGAAATCGTATTGTGTTGTGGGTGCATCTTTTGGCCTTGGCTGGCATTGAATTGGAAGTGGAATGGGATTTGAGCTTGCTTGATAAATCTAGTGTGTGCAGGAGCCTCACAGGCAGAGCTAGAGGGTTGGCTTTCTTCTCTACACCCCCTGAATAGCACTGGAAGGGAAGACATAGCCCGAGGGATTGGGCAGCAGAGAAGGGGATGCTTCCTTGTGTTGGGTGTGTGTGGATGTCTTAGAAGTCAAGCTAGTTCTGGTGCAGGTGTCCATAACTCTTGGATTGAGCTCACTAGCTTAGCAGCCAACCTTTCCATCTCCCTGTTAGCCTGATAAACCCAAGTGTGTTGGCTTGGCTAAGTTGTGTATCCTTGGCTACGTGTGAGGCTGCTAGTTTCCCCTTATTCCTTGTGGAATCATGCCCAGCTAGGGGGTGGCATTGTTGCTGAGAGATTGATGAGCACACTGGCCTATGGTTGGGTGGACCGTTGCAACGACGTAGCTGGTTGCGGGACAAGCTTCTTCTAAGATAAGTATTCTTCTGTTTAAATCCTTGCAACTGTGTTTGATTTATAAATATGATGAACATGTTAATGTGTTGAATGAAATGTAAATGCTCTCGCTGTTTGATAGTAATTTATGCATATGTGTATGTTTATTTCCAATGCATTTTATATTGTGTTCATGGGGCTTAGTTTGCCCGAATTGTCAGCATTATAGTCACATCTTCTCACCGATAGAAGGGTGGGGACGTGACAGATTAGAATCAGAGCTCTTAGTTGCAGCAGTGGGCCTTTATGGGCCAAGAAAATCAACTAACAGAGGAGGGGTAACCTCTGATTGAACTTAGGCCAGCAGAGAAATTTTTGAAATTTCTCTAAGTATGGAGAAATCGGATGACTTTGGCTAAGCCATCCGATATGTCGGATGCCTTCACCGGAAGAAAGCCGCAACAGCGGTTGGATGTTTCCTTTCTTGCCGATGCGGCGGCTGTGAAGGTTGGAGACAAGACGATTCAGCGGCGGGCAGAAGTTGATCATCAAGCCGCAATGTCGACTGCGTTGGCGGCATGCAAGTGAAGTGTTGAGCCGCTACACAGCGGACGAAAGCCCAGGATATTTCCGCAACGGCGGACGACTTGGGCAGAACAACTTTGAAGTTCTTCCTCAACGGCGCATAGAACTTAAGTTTCAAGCCGCTACGGCGGCGGCGGAAGTAGGAAGTTTTGCCGACGACGTCCGACACGGAAGGAAAAATGCCAAAAATCGTCTTAAGTGTTGGCAGCGGCTGAGGAAGAAAGAACAAGCCGATACACAGCGGATGAAACCTAAGAAAAGAGTCGATATGTCGGCGGCAGAAAGTTGAAGTCCGAGCCACAATGGCAGTGGACGGAAGATGAAGTAAGAGCCGTTGAAGCGGCCGGTGAAAGAAGAAGTCTGGGTCGCGACAGCGGCAGACAAAATATGTTCGAGTCGCAATGGCGGGTGAAAGGCGAACATCGAGCCACAACAGCGGCAACGGAAAGATGGAAACGAAGTCAACGTAGAGATGGCTAGAAAAAGAAGAACGAGCCGCAACGGCCGCTGGAAACCGAAAGTTGAGCCTCTACGGTGGCAGCTGGAAAAAGAAATTGTAACCGACAACGGCGGATGACAAATGAAGATCGAGCCGCTACAGCAGCAGATGGAAGGTGGGGAAAGAGCCGCTACGCGGCGAAGATGAAAAGAAGATGAAACTGCTACGCGGCAGATGAGAAAGAAAGAATCAAGCCGCTACGGCGAATGAAAAATGAGGATCGAACTGCTGTAGCAGATGAAAGTCAAAAAAAAAATCGATGCAACAGGTGAAAATTTTGAAAATTTTGCCGAAACAGAGAAATTCAGCAGGGTTTTTCAGTGAGATCTGAAGGGGCTAGAAAGATGAAAAATGGCAGCCTGTTTATGCACCAGTTTGCGCGAAATTTATGTATTTACAAACAAACAAACAAACAAAAATTCTATGTGAAAAGAAAATTCTATGTTTTGGGCAAAGTTGTCAATGTATGATTTTTCCAAGTGAAGGTAAGTAATGTATGATTCATGTGAATGTTTTGCAGCTAACAATCGTGTCTATTAACACATTTTGCAGAGTTACAGTCACCTTCAAGAGGGCAGCATTCCACATAGTGCAGATCAGTAAAGTCGGGTTTTGGTTCAGCCATGAGAACCTACAACATGAATGATGCACAGGATCCCTATGAACATGAGGAAGATGTTATGAGAGAAAACATCCGAGTTGGAAATGCTGAGACAGAGTCTAATGGGAGGAGATTTCAAGAGACTCCCCCCGATTTTGCAGCCACCATGAGAAGCCTAAGGGTGGAGATACAAAGTTACAGGGCAGATAATGAAAGATTGGTTAGGGCTCAGGAGGAGCAGAATCAGTTGAATGCAGCCATGCTACAGAGTTTGACAGACATCCAGAGGCGAATGAACTCTCGGGACCGGACAGTAAGACCGGAAGGTAGTAAGAGCAGTACCAGAAGAAGGAAGAGATCTCCTAGTGAGTCATCTGACTCTAAAGGATCCACTGACAATTCAAGTTCTTCATCTCACAGGAATGAGAGGAAGAGGCGTTACAAGAACCATTCATGTGACGAATTTAAGAAGGAAAGACCTCCTACCTTTAATGGTGAGATAAAGAATGGACAAGAAGCTAAAGCTTGGCTTCTTGGGATGAGGAAATATTTTCAAGTCCAAGACTATTCAAGAAATATGAAGGCTAGAGTAGCCATATTCAATTTGACCGGAAGAGCATCAATATGGTGAGAGCACTTCAAGCAAGTAAAGAAGATCAATGAAAGAAAGATTGTATGGAAGCAGTGCCAGAAGTACCTTTCCAATAGGTACTATGATGATAAGATTAAAGAGTTCCATGAGCTGAGATTGGGACAGCAGACCATGGAAGAATATGCAAATAAGTTCTTGAAACTATTGAGGTATGTCAGGTACATCAAAGGTGAAAAAGTGAAAATCCAACATTTCCTGAGTGGATTGCCTCAATCTTACAAGGACAGAATTGAGTTTTATGAACCTAGAACTCTAGAAGAAGAAATAAGGAAGGCTAAGTATTGCTATGAGCAAAGAAAGGGTAAGCCTGATTACCATAAGACATGGAAAGATAAGAAGAACGAAAAGTCTGACCAAAGGAAGAAAGGTTTTAAACCTTCTAACTTTAGGAATCAGCAGAAGCAGCCATCCCAAGTTGAGAAGCAGTCAGCTAGAGTGGTAGGAGAAAAGCTCGAAGAACCACAACAAAATAGAGGACCACTCCAATGTTGGAAATGTGGAGGACCCCACATGCGCAGGAATCAATGTTTTAAAACTCGGACTCGAACTTGGAATCGGTTGAGGGTTAACTCGAACTCGACAATGACTCAGCAATGACTCGGCCAGTTTGATTTTAATGACTCAGTTTACTAAAAAACATATATAATATTTAAATTTTAAAGAAAAATATATTTTAAAAATTATAATCCATCATTCCAAAGCATTAGAGACAAAACATCCAAAGTATGATCATGTATATACCATATAAGGGTGAACATATCAAAATTGCACGAAGAGTATTGTGCCAATGTGCAAGGCTGCAAGCAGCAAATACATAATACATATATGAAACTCTGAACAAACCCACGCAGGCATTGAAGTTTGAAGCTAAACCCACGTAGGGACTGAGCCACACGCACGGTTAACACTCACGGCCCAATACTTCAGTCTTCAACTATCAGACGGAGACCACGGTCTTCAGCCACAGTCACGAGTAAAGTCTGGACAGTCAGCATCAATTATCAGAGACCACGGTCCAAAAATGAAGCTGCGGGCAGGTAAGTTAGGGAGTTAAAGTGTTACGGTAGTTAGGGATTAGGTTAGGTTAGGGATTATGTTAGGGGTTAGGTTAGATTTAGGTTAGTTAATTAATAAATTTTAATTAAAAAAAATTCCAACTCGGGTCCAACTCGGCGAGTTGACCTTTAACTCGGCCGAGTTGGTTGGTTCGGTACCGAACCTGCCATCCAACCCGAGTTAAAGGCCGATTCAGCTCAGCTCAAGGTCAACTCGGCTAACTCGGCCGAGTTTTAAAACACTAGCAGGAATTGTCCACTTGAGAATGAGAATGCAAGGCCAACTTACAACATTCAAGAGGCAGAAACAATGGGTCAAGTAGCAAGGGTCGTCCCTAGGATCTATGCAGCACTGGAGGTCCGCCAGGAAGATCACCAGTCAACTGTGGTTGAAGTTGCAGGTAAGATTGTTGAGCAATCTGTTTCTATTTTGATTGACCTTGGTTCTACTCACAGTTACATTACTCCTAGAGTAGTGGAGATTTGTGCTTTAAAGAAAGTAAAACATAACAAATCTTGGTTAGTTCAGCTAGCCACTGGAACTAAGAGAAAGGTTAGTGAAGTGGTAGAGAAATGTCCATTGGTCATGAATAAATTGGTCACTTGTGTTGATCTGAATGTTCTACCACTTGGTTCGTATGATGTTCTCATTGGAATGGATTGGTTAGAAGCTCACAGGGTAAAGCTGGACTGTTATAATAAGACTTTTGAATGCTTGGATGAAGAAGGCAACTCAAGGATTGTGAAAGGCATTCCAAAAGTGATTTTTGTTAGGCAGATTTTAGCAATGCAGCTGAAGAAGTGTTGTAGGAAAGGTTGCAGAGTATATGCAGCTCATATTTTGGAGGCAACAGAGAATGAAACTCCTAGGTTGAAGGACTTTCATGTGTTGGCAGAATTCAAGGATGTGTTTCCTGATGAGATTCCAGGGCTACCTCCACAAAGAGACATTGATTTCACAATTGAACTTGTGCCAAGAGCAGCACCAGTGTCCAAAACACCCTACAGGATGAGTATACCAGAAATGCTAGAGCTGAAGATGCAACTGCAAGAGTTGTTGGAGAAGAAGTATATCAAGCCAAGTGTGTCTCCTTGGGGAGCACCAGTTCTGTTTGTGAAGAAGAAAGATGGTACACTCAGATTGTGTATTGATTACAGACAGCTGAACAAAGTCACGGTGAAGAACAAATATCCTTTCCCTAGGATTGATGACCTTTTTTATCAAATGAGAGGAGCAAGGGTATTTTCCAAGATTGACTTGAGGTCGGGTTACCATCAAGTGAGAATCAAGGATGAAGACATTCATAAAACAGCCTTCAAGACAAGGTATGGGCATTATGAGTTTGTAGTGGTACCATTTGGCCTCACAAATGCACCAGCTACATTTATGTGCCTTATGAATAGTGTCTTCAGCAGGTATTTGGACAAGTTTGTTCTTGTTTTCCTTGATGACATTCTTATTTATTCTAAGAATGAGGAAGAGCATGAAGAACATCTGAGATTGACATTGCAATTGCTCAGGGAGCATCAGCTTTATGCAAAGTTGAGTAAGTGTGACTTCTATAGAGATAGGATTCATTACTTGGGTCACATTATCTCAGATGAGGGCATATCTGTAGACCCGGAGAAGATTGAAGCCATTATGAATTGGCCTATTCCAAGAAATGTAACAGATGTAAGATCTTTTATGGGACTTGCAGGATACTACAGGAGATTCATTGAGGGATTCTCCAAGGTTGCACATCCAGTCACTTCTTGCAAAAGAAGGGAATAAAGTTTGAATGGACACCGAGGTGTGAAGAAAGCTTCCAGCAATTGAAGAATCTTCTCACAAGTGCACCAGTCTTGAAGATTGCAGATCCGGAAAAAAAAAATTGTGGTGTGTACTGATGCATGCGATCAAGGGCTTGGAGGAGTCCTTATGTAAGACAACCACATGATATGTTATGAGTCAAGAAAACTGAAGGAGCATGAGAAGAACTATGCTACTCATGACCTAGAACTTGCATCCATAGTACATGCTCTCAAGATGTGGAGGCATTACTTGATGGATAGAAGATTTGAGTTAAGGACAGACCATTGTGGTCTGAAATACTTGTTTGATCAGCCAACGTTAAATGCTAGGTAAGCTAAATGGCTGGAGCTTTTAAGTGAGTTTGATTTCGAAATCAAGCACATAAAAGGAAAAGAGAATAAGGTAGCTAATGCACTCAGCAGAAAGGTGCAGGAAATGCATGCGGCATCTCTTAGTATTTGCCAGTCAGATTTGAGACAACAGATTGTTAATCATACTACTGGAGATGAATTGTATGAGCAAGTAAAAGACAAATTGCAGTAGCAAAGTCTTGAGAAGAGGTATGAGGGATATAAATCGGAAGAAAACGGACTTCTTACTTAGAAAAACAAAGTCTATATTCCAAATGTAGCAAATTTGAGGAGAATGGTTATGGACGAGATCCACCAAGCTCCATATTCTGGTCATCCAGGATATCAGAAGATGATTGCTACAGCCAGAAAGCAGTATTTTTGGCCAAGAATGAAAAAGGATATGGCCGAGTACATTTCAAGGTGCTTGAAATGTCAGCAGGTAAAGGTTGAGCATCAACACCCAGCAGGTTTGTTGCAGCCTTTTCCAGTTCAAGAATGGAAATGGGAAGTTATTTCCATGGATTTTATTACAGGATTGCCAATGACTTGGAGACAACATGAGGTGGACAAGTTGACAAAGGTAGCACATTTTATACCGGTTAAGTCTACGCACAAGACTGATGACATTGCAAAAATCTTTATGAAGGAGATTTTCAAATTGCATGGATTGCCTAAGGCAATAGTCTCTAACAAAGATGTCAAGTTCACTTCCAATTTTTGGAAGGGGTTGTTTGCAGATTTGGGTACCAAGTTGAATTTCAGCACTGCGTACCATCCTCAGACTGATGGCAGACAGAGAGAGTAAATCAAGTGCTTGAAGACATGCTTCGCATGTATGTGATGGACAAACCAACCAAGTGGGAAGATCACTTGCACTTGGTAGAGTTTGCATATAACAATGGACAACAAGTATCATTGGGGATGAGTCCGTGTGAAGCTTTGTATGGAAGGAGGTGTAGGACACCAGTGACTTGGGATAATCCAGTGAACAGGATTGTGCTTGGGCCAGAGTTGCTCAAGGAGATGGAGCAAGCGGTTGTAAAAATCAGGCAAAATCTAAAAGCAGCTCAAGACAGACAGAAAAGCTATGCAGATAAGCATAGAGTGAACAGAGAGTTCAATGTTGGGGATCATGTTTACCTCAGAGTGAGGGCAAAAAAGAGTTCCTTGAAGCTTGGAATTTGTGCCAAGCTGTCACCTAGATATTGTGGGTCGTTTCAAGTGCTTGAAAGAATAGGGCCAGTTGCATATAGACTTGCATTGCCTGCTAGCACTAGGGCTCATAATGTTTTTAATGTTTCTTTGCTTAAGAAATATGTACATGATCCTAACCATGTGATAAATTGGGATGTGATTCACGTGGAACCCGAGGGAGAGTTCCAAATTGAGCCAATGTGCATCCTCAACAGGAAGGTCACAATGCTCCAAAACCGGGCCATAGGGCAGGTAAAGGTGCAATGGGAGCACTACGGTCCTGAAGAGGCTACGTAGGAGTTGGAGGATGCCATGCGATTGGCGCATCTATTTTTGTTCAATTCTACAGAACACTGAGGTGATGCTAGTGTAGCATTTTGTTCAATTTTGTAAAGCACTGAGGACAGTGCTATTGAAGGGGGAGGTGAATGTAACACCCCGGTTTTGACCCTGTTTGCATTAAATGTATATGATGTATATATTGTAATTAATCATGGTGTGGAGCTAAAGGCAAAAGCCCCACCATCAATTTAGCGTTTTATGTTTCGGCAATTAAAAATCATTGCCGATGGTGTTTTGTGCTAGCCGGCACATTATAATTTTGGACATCATGTAAATATGCAATTTAATTAAAAACCCACAACCAGCTATGTCAATGCAACAAATAATGAGACGAGGGCATGATTTCCTAAGGATAAGGGGGGGGAATATTCAAACCTTTGGGGCCAATGGGGAAAAGCCAAATGTCAATGAAAGAACCCATCAAACTTTCAACTACCTTTCTTGTCTTACTCACCCAATCATTTATTACTACTAGAAATTGGTTGAGTTGGTTATTGCATGCGATGGACAAAGTATGACAACCCAAAATCGAATTGGAGAAGCCATCAGTTTTTGGGAAACGCGTTGACTCCTTGGGCAAGTAAAAACCCAAAAACGTATGCCATTCTACCATGCTTTCATGTTTGGATGTTTTCACCACCATTTTTCCTTCACGTGAGCTCTCTCAAGCATTCAGAACTTCCTGTGTGAAACCATTCACGTTTTTTGTTGTTACCTCATTTTGCTCAGGTTGGGAAATCGTTTTTGGTGATTATCAGTGGTTGAGTTTCCTTCCCCACGTTTGCTGCATTTTCCCCATTGTTTCCAAGCTGGAAATCGTTTTTTTGGCAATGCCCAGTGAGGGGAAGAAGAGACCCACGATTTTGGGTGTTGTTGAGTCCGCTTTGGCCACGTTAGGGCCAAAACGTCCCTAGAAATCAAATTGTTGTTAGGGGGTTGTTTTACCCATCCTGGCAATTCGTTTTTGGTTGCCATACTGTTTTTCTTCAAACCCAGAAATCATATTGTGTTGTGGGTGCATCTTTTAGCCTTGACCGACTTTAATTGGGAGTGGAAATGGGATTTGAGTTTGCTTGATAAATCTAGTGTGTGCAGGAGCCTCACAGACAAAGCTAGAGGGCTGGATTTCTTCTCTACACCCCTTGAATAGAACTGAAAGGGAAGGCATAGCCCGAGGGACTGGGCAGCAGAGAAGGGGATGCTTCCTTGTGTTGGGTGTGTGTGGATGTCTTAGAAGTTAGGCCAGTTCTGGTGCAGGTGTCCATAGCTCTTGGATTGAGCTCACTAGCTTAGCAGCCAACCTTTCCAGCTCCATGTTAGCCTGATAAACCCAACCGAGTTGGCTTGGCTGATTTGTGTATTCTTGGCTACGTGTGAGCCTACTATTTTCCCTTTATTCCTTGTGGAATCATGCCCAGCTCAAGGGTGGCAGTGTTGCTGAGAGATTGATGAGCACACTGGCCTATGGTTGGGTGGAACGTTGCAGCGACGTAGCTAGTTGTGGGACAAGCTTCTTCTAAGATAAGTATTCTTGTGTTTAAATCCTTGTAACTATGTTTGATTTATAAATATGATGAACATGTTAATGTGTTGAATGAAATGTAAATGCTTTCGCTGTTTGATAGTAATTTATGCATCTGTGTATGTTTATTTCCAATGCATTTTATATTGTGTTCATGGGGCTTAGTTTGCCCAGATTGTCAGCATTATAGTCACGTCCTCTCACCGGTAGAAGGGTGGGGAAGTGACATATGATATTAATGTCATTTATAACTTATGACATTATTGCATAGTACATACTTAGGAAACAAACAGTACAATATCTAACAGAATTATTATCAGATGGTAATAGCATTCATGTCACATCCAGTCTCTTGTTGATTATTTCATATTGGCCTTAAAAAATTCCAATTTGAGGCTATTTTTGGTAACCATTATTTAGTATGAAAGGAAAAGTAAAACTGGAAGCATTTAATGCCGACACTAGCTTAGCACATTAAAAGAGCTACCAAGAATAGCATAACAACTTTATAAAATCTTAAATTGAAAATAAAAAGTGCACCTGTTGATCTTTGTATGCTAACATTTAAATCCAAATTCACTACAAGTCCTAGTACCAAGATTGGCATTTTATAGCAGATCAAGAAGAAAAAGGATCATATTCAATGATGAAACAACTAATAAAGTCCTTCCAAAATATCTGATTAATTCTATCCTATCGAGTGCCTTTAAAATATATTTATTCTTCACTTAAACACAAACAAAAGTGTAAATGAAGCAAAGAAAGAAGTATTTTAACTGTCCCAACTGAAAATGCCCTACAACACTCATATAAGAATTACCAGTAAAACTCCTAGTTGCACTTTACAGAAGGCTGATACTTATTACTACCAATAGTTATAAGTAGAAACTTGCAATCAAAATCACTTTTCCATGCACCATTTTTAGCTAAGAGTCTAAGACTGCTCGCGATCCCACAAAGCTCACTTAAGAAGTCGATATGTTTACATTGAAATCTAAATTAACTTCAATAAAGAATAAATCTTTTAGTCCCTTCTACCTTCCATATCCCGTGAAATGTGTCTAACGAAATTTATGGTACCCAACTAAATAGCTCTATATATCTAATGAATCTTGTCTAAGCTTTAGATTACATCACATTTTAATTTCCCTCAATTATAAACGCATCAAAAAATAAGTCTTAAAATTTATTAGCAGTAACAAACGTTTACTCATATTTGATTCTATCCCAGCGCCTCAAGGAGTAGAGTTTACTTTTGATAAATTAGAAAATATCTATTACCAGATTTGTTTATGTAATCTCTTTCTTTGTATCATAAACTAATTCATTTCATTACATTATTAAGTAAAAGGATTTGTCTTTTCCTTCCATCTCTCTTCTCCTTTTACCTCAATTAGAAGAAAAACCAAGATAGGTACCTGAGTTTGGTTGATTCTTTTCGCTGTGTCTTCTTGCCATTCTCGATAAAGAGAAAAGAGTTCAAACACAGTCTTGGGATCCAGAGCACCTATACAAATAGAACATCAGTGAAAAACATTCTACATAAAGTCATACATGCTCACAACAAACACTCTTGAGCAAAAAGCAAATAATAATCTAAAAACGACAGCACAAACTTCATAAACTAAATAAAGTCATAACTCCACTTCTTTATGCTTCGTTATGCTCTGATAAGGTAAGATTCCAAACCGTAAACAATCAAGGGAGATGTCTACAGTCTAACTACAAACTTCAACAAAGTTCAACAATACAGGCTTCTTGAGCACTGAGCATTTAACAATATGTTGAGCTAGTTTATTTTACCAAGACCAAGCAGAAGTCTCTGCCTGGCTTGTCCACACAAGCAAGGGAAGAAATTCCTTCGCTTGTTGGACTTTACCTGCCACCCAGCCTCAATCTCCAAACTGCTTTGAAATGCATTGACACCCTCCCCCTGACTCATGGAGCCAGAGAGCGACCGAGACTATAACAGCACCACAAAAGAACTGCTAGACTGATGAATGGGTAGAATCACCAAACCACAGGGAACTGAAGCAGATGCTTAGAGGATTGATGGGACAATTTTATAAACTATTAAAAAGATAAGGATGATTGAATAGAGATGATTGTACAATTGAATTCGCCCTCAATAAATATAGTTCGAATGGGAGCCTTGTGCCTTTTTGTTGAATGGCTGTGACTTTATGTTTTATATTAATTGTCTGCTGCTTTTATAATTATTACTCATTTTATCTATTTATTTATTATTATATACTATGAATTATTATTTATTTATTCTAAATTCATGTATATAATATTGCCCTCCCCTTTTTGGGATGCTTTGTCCTCGAAACAAAGGTAATGAGGGGCGGGACCATTAGGACACATGACCACACTCATATTTTTTATTTGTAGAAGTGATTGCGCGTGTAAGGGTTGTCATACCCAATTCAGCACACCTCATTTTGCCCACTTGGACCAATTGTTTTGATAGAAAAACCCTCCTCCTAGTCTCCAAACAAATGATGCCATTCCTTAAAGAAGAAGCCTACATTGTTAAAAAAAGGAGAGCGTCAAGGGAAAAGCATCTTTTTGGGTTAGTTGGGGCATGACGGCCACCTTATGGCTCACCTTGAACTTGGTGGACCCTAATTTCACATTTGTATCGTTATTTTATGTCATTGTGTGGATTAGTCCCCAAGTTTGTGGATGCCCTAACCTAAATTTTTATATTTGTCATTAACTTGTAGGCTTAATTTTGTAAAAGGTTGAGGGTTGTCTCATGTAAATAAGACATCCTCACCTCATGGACAAGGGTTCAAATTATGTATTCTTTTTAATTTCTCTTGGTTTATTGAAGCATTTGAGCTAGTGCACACTTCTCTTTGGATGTATTTCTCTCTTGCATGAAGGTGAATGGATGGATTTCTACGGTTTGATAATCACATGCTAAGTGGATGCTAAGAATGGTTATGATAACACGTGCTCAAGGGTGACCTAAGGTGCATCTCCTTGCTCATTCTTGATTAATGTTGGTAAGTGTATCTCCTAACCCTAGTTTAACATCATTCTTGGACAGCTTTGGACTAAGGTAGGGTTTTGTCTGCTAGAATTTTGTCTACTTGCTTGATAAGACCTTCCTATTAAGGAGCTCTGCATTGTTATACTGGGCCTTGGAATTCTCTATTTCTCCTAATTAGGGTTGCTACCTAACCCTAGATGGTTGCTAGCTTTTCCCTAGTTGCAAGTATTGGAAGCCATCTTAAGAGGAGGGACGTTGCCTCGATCTCTCAGAGCCCTACGGTTTGAGACAAGAATCTAATACCATATGCTTCAACTATCCTCTTTTTATCAAATTGTACATGTCTTTCAATTTATTTTATGCATAGAAATATTTTATCACTAGACAAGCCCTAAAATTCTAAATAAATTCAAAAAATCCAATAGTAGTGAACTTGTTTTTTGGTCCACGCTAGAAATTCGCCCTAGGGTTTTAGCCACAAACTCTAGAGGGCATCCTCTTCTGAGGAAGTGCATTGGGATACGTGAAAACCTTGTAATCCATGAATTAGAAGTGATTCGATATTTTTGGTCCACCCTAAAATTTTTCCCTAGGGTTTTAGCCACAAACCTTAAAGGGTGTCCCATTTGAGGGAGTGCATTGGGATCCATGAAACCTTTGTAATTGGAGAATTAGGGGGTGTTTGGTATTTCTGGCCTACCCTCTAAGTTGCCCTACTTCAACAGTCATTTTTCCCTTGAGGGTGCACTTTTTGGAGTGTCTGCCTTGGGAAGTGTCACATTGTCTTGGGAGACATGAAATTGCCTCGAAAGGCGTGATATTGTCTAAAATTTGTGATAAAGTGAATAACTCATGATTATTGTGTCATGATTTGATATTGTTTGACTCTGATAAAGCACTGATCATAGCTATTAAGGCTTCGTAGAAGGTATTTGTGGTTTGTTGGTGGTTGCGGGTATCTTTCATTGATTTAACGTCTCCCCTTGGGTTTTGGAGTTACCCAAAGCCTTGAGAGGTTTAACTATGGTGACATTGGTTTTAACTCTCTCCTGAGCTTAACTTCAGTAGCACCGAGTATACATTGCATTGATATTTAAAGGGTTGTTAAATTGAACGGTAAAATAGTCCATAGAAATTTCTTCCCACTTTTGATTTGGGATATGTAGGGGATGTAGCAATCCAAAAGTCATAACTGAAAAAATTTTGGTTACCCCAACCCGGTTTCAGTTTCAGCACTGCATATGGTTTAATGCCCAAACCCCATCATGCATGTACATTTAAAAATCAAAATTTTACTGTACACTTGAAACACGTGAGATAATTTTTCGACTTTTAAACTCTGGAAATTTATGACAGCCCTAGTTTTCTTACTCATAAAATTCATTCAGACAACACACATGAAAAATTAAAGACTCAGATTTTTGACCAATTTGGTCCAGGAAAAACCCTGAAGGGAAAACCTGTTTTGAGAGAGAATATATTATTTCTTCAGGAAAAGTACAAATAAAAACCAGTAGTACTTATCTCCCTTCTCGAGATACATGCCAATATCTCACTGACAAAACTGTTGTACGACTGCCTTGAAAACCGTGCTATACGGCCTCACACGTGTGGTTGTATAGACCTTGAAATGCGTGCATGTTTCTATTTGTTGTACAGATAGCATTAATTATTGTACCATTCTTGAAATTCGTGCCTCCTCATCTTCTTGAAAAACGTGCCAAATCTGAATTGTACGATTTGCATTGATTGTGTTGTATGGCCTGCTGCATTGGGATGTGTACTGTTGTTTAGTACAATACTGTACGGACTACGGTTGTACAGTTTCTCTCTCTTGGTACTTGCCTCGAAATTCGTGCCCTTTGTTTTTAACTCCACCCTGTAACTCAGCCATAAAAAAATTCTCAAGGGTTTCTTCTTCTCTCTCTGAATCTCTCTTGCTCCCTCTACTCTCCAAAAATTCTCCCTTTGGAATGTTAACAATATGAATTAGGTTTGCCTTTCCCAAGCCTTTTTGTTTGAGTAACTTCCAACTCCAAATCAATGGCTTAGATTAAAAGCCAACTAAATAAGATCTAGGGCCCATCTCATTTCCTCGTTAAAAACTACTTTTTAAATATTAAATGAAAATCTAATGCACACCCACCTTTTAATCTCATAAAGTCACTTTAAATCATTATAACTCAAACTAACATTAAAAATGTCACTTTATAAAATAAAGTCATTCTCACATTTTAAATAAGCTAGGGACCACATTTAAAGTGCCCTTGTCCACCCCAAGGCATGAATGGACAAACACTTCCTAGGTAAAATTTCAACACTCCCTCTTACCAAAGAAGGTTTCTTTCACCACTCCCATCTTATCTCACAAATGAATAAGCTTCCCTCTTCCCAAAGACTTCGTGAGAATATCTGCTACCTGGTCATCAGTAGAAATGTACTGCAACTCTACAGCTCCTCCCTGAACATAGTCTTTGATGAAGTGGTATATGATCTCAATGTGCTTTGACCTGTCATGAAACACCGGATTCTCAGAGAGCCTGATTTAACTCTGATTGTCACAATAAATAATAGTAGGCCTCATCTCCTAACCAAATAAGTCTACCATCAATTTGTGAAGCCATAATGCCTTGCAACTAGCCTAACTGGTTGCCATGTACTCGGCCTCTGCAGAACTCAAAGCAACAAACTTTTGCTTCTGACTGAACCACGACACAACTGCCGAGCCCAAATTGAAACCATAGTAGAAAAAATCGTCGATTTTTCGGCGATGTCCCAAAAAATCGCGATTTTTTCTGACTATCGATTTTTCGGCTCGAAAAAATCGCGATTTTTTCAAAAAATTGGACATCGCGAAAAATCGGCAAACATCAGCAAAAATCGGGAAAAAATCGGCAAAAATCGGAAAAAATCGGGAAAGATCGGGAAAAATCAGCAAATAAGGGAAAAAATCGGGAAGGAAATTTTGACCCTATTGAAGTACCAAATTTGCATTTTTTAATGCTTGCCACGGTTTGCCGATGTTGCCGAGAAGATGTTTTCTGGACCCTCGCCGATTTTTTGCCGATGCTGATTTTTTCCACTATGATTGAAATAACAACCGAAAGTGCTCTTCCGATCCAAAGCACTGCCTACCCAATCTAAATCCGTGAAACCAAGCCCACTCCACCTGACCTCCTGTAATCCAGACCAAAATCTACAGTCCCGGCAAGGTATCTCAAAATGTGTTTTGCAATTGTCCAATGCACTCTCCTAGGCTCCTCCCTGAACTGACTGAGAGTGTTCACCGCAAAACTCATATCTAGTCTAGTGTTGACCAAATGCATCAACGAACTAATAAGCTAACAAAACAAAGTAGGATCCACCAACTCTCCCTCATAAGCATGAAGATTTTTCCAGTTGGTGACCATGGGTGTGGACATGGATCTGCAATCCTCCATCCAAAATCTCGTTCAAAAAATTTGCAACATATTTTCCTTGCCCCAGGAAAATGTTCGAATAATCAATCCATAGTCTACATTAGACATTAATTTAATTATTTTTGTCTTATTACCTAGTTTCCTAGATTCCTTTCTATGCTAGTTGCCTTCTACATGTCCTAGAAGTCAACACATGCTAAAACCGAGTCATGGAGCACTTGGGAAACATCCTGGAAACCCAATTTAGCATGTTTGCTTTATTCCAGATTCTCTAAAGCGCATATCTGATTTTTTCTGAAAAGTTGCCTTGCTTTATAGTTGACTTAAGGCAAAAGGAAAAGCTAGGCTAGGTGTAGTTGCCTTGTTTTTTGCCCACATCATCCTCCCTCCTTTTCTTCAAATAAAAGCATGTATGAGTTGTCTTTCCATCCCTCTTTAGCTTTCCCACTTGACTTAGCAAATTCGTGAGCATCTACATAGATTTGGAAATTGCTTTATGCACCTATGGGGGATTTGACTAGATTTGATAAGCCTACTTTTTGACTATTTCGAATGGCATCCTTGTGCATTCGAACCTCTCATGTAATTATATATTACAGCAGCCTATTACTTCATAAGGTTGGCTATTGTACACTTACTTAATACAGAAATGTGTTATGCTCCAATTTCAGTCTCCTTTGGTGTTAATTTTGCATGTTTGATTAGCAATTTTGTGAGTGTAATTGTTCTATCTCTTGGGTTCAATTTCCACATGGTATCAGAGCCTTTGTAGATCAATTTCTCTCCTTCGAAATTGTTATTGCATATTCGATATCATTGACTAGGAGCGCATTCTGCTGACTAGAGGGCACAGCTATTGAGCTATGGACCAATCATAGAAGATCATCTTGACTCCATTCAATTTCTTTGAGTGGAAAGCTGAGATGGAGATATTGTTGAGAGCGAAAGGTCTCTACAGGGTGACTCTGGCAACTGAGGCAGAGCCCAATGCAGCTGCGGAGAAAATTAAATGGCACAACAGGAGGGATGAGGCCTATGGTCTTTTGTGTCTGAGCATCTCAAGAGACCTCCTCTTCCATCTTGATGGATTGACATCACCTAATGAAGTGTGGGAGAAGCTAGAAGAGCTTTTTGGAAAGACAGATGAGATGAGAGGACATCAAATCGAGAATGAGCTGATCTCCTTCTCGATTGCTTCGAATCATTGCAACTCTACTTTTCCAAGTTTAAGGCCCTTGTTTTGCAGCTAAAACAATGTGGAATCAAAAATACGGAAGAGAAACTAGTCTTGGCCATACTCTCTAAGCTTGGTCCTGACTATTCAGTGTTTGTTTCGACCTTCCATGCCACCAAGTTGACAGCTCGAGCCTAGAAGATGCCCAAGCTTGCAGAGTTCATGGAATCCCTCACACAAGAGCAAGATAAATTGGTGATGATGGGCACCATCAAACCTTCCAAAGACCAAGCTTTGGTTGCTGGAGATTCAAGGGTGGATTCAAAAAGCAAGAAAAAAGCTAAAAAGCCACCTGAGCAAAAGAGAGACAAGTCTAAGTCTCAAGAGGAGCCCCAAGGTTCCAAGAAGAATTCCCAAAAGAAGAAGAACAAAGGAGAAATGAGCAAGTGCGCATACTGCAGTAAGGGCTATCATCCTGAGAGCTCTTGTATGAAGAAGCAAATTGACATGTTGACCCAACTCCTAGAGAAGAATAACATCTCCCTTCCTGATTACTCAAAGAAGAAGGAAGGAGGATCAAATCCAGAAGACAGAGAGAGAATACATGCCTTGGTTGCTGGCGCATCAAGCTCACCTAGCTTCATCATAGATTCTAGAGCTTCTAGACACATGGTTTCGACAAAAGAGACATTCTCCTCTCTTGACATGTCGAAAAGACCACCAATAGTTTTGGGAGATGACTCTCTCACTAACAGTTTTGGGAAGGGTAGGATTGATCTTGACCATGGTAGTTTCAATAATGTGTTGTATGTTCCAGGTCTTGCCTCTAATCTCTTGTCAGTGTATCAGATGACTCATACTGGGTCTCCAAAGAAGGTCATATTCTCCCCTAATAACGTTGAAATCACTGAGATTTCGAATGGTAAAGTCATAGCAAAAGGTGTTGTTGATCACACTTCGAAGGTATACAAGTTTTCCCATTTTCTACCCTACTCAAACCCCTCTGCTCTTTTGATTCATGCTAATGAAGCAAACAAGCTTTGGTATGAAAGATTTGGCCATCTTAACTACAAGTATCTTTCTAATTTGAGTGAAAAAGATATGGTCATAGGGTTACCAAAGATCAAGTTTTCTAAGGGAGTCTGTCAAGGTTGTATCCTAGAAAAACACCTAGAGCACAAGTATGAGAAAGCTAGTCATGAGAGAACCTCTGCACCTCGAGTTGATCCACAGTGACATTGCTGGTCCATTCCCTCATATGTCCATGAGTCAAGCCAAATATGCACTAACCTTCATAGATGACTTTTCCAGGTATTGTTGGGTTCACTTCCTAAAGCACAAGTCTAAAGTTTTTGACCTCTTCAAAGTCTTTAGAGCCTTGGTTGAAAACCAATCTAAGAGGAAACTCAAGATGCTCAGATCTGACAATGGTGGTGAGTATGTCAAGTCTGAGTTCATTCAGTATTGCAAAGATGCAGGTATTCAGATGCAGCATTCGATCCCTTACACACCACAGCAAAATGGTGTTGTTGAGAGAAAGAACAGATCACTGAAGGAGATGGAAACCTGCATGATGGAGGCTAAGACTTTGCCACCAAAGTTTTGGGCCGAAGCTATAAACTGTGCATCCTACATCCAGAATAGGGTGCCTCATAAGCAGCTTGATGGTATGACTCCTTTCGAAGCTTGGAGTGGGCACAAGCCAGATGTGACACATTTCAGGATTTTTGGCTCAAAGGCTTGGGCTAGAATTCCAACTGAAAAGAGAAAGGCTTTGCAACCCCAAAGCTAAGAGTGCCTATTTGTTGGGTATTCTGAAGATTCAAAAGGGTACAAGTTGATCAACTTGAGCACTAACAAAGCTTTCATTGAAAGAAGTGTTCAGTTCCAAGAAGAGTCTTTAGCAACAGTTGAAGTTTGAGAGTCTTCTTCACCACCAGAACCATTGATTGTAAGTGGAGAGACTAATGAGTTTGTTGATTCTGATATGTCTGATAATGATGATTTCATTACAGATCCTAACAATCCTACAAGACCAAAATGGGCAGCAAAGACCATTCATGCAGCTGGGGAACTATCTGGAAATCCTAATGACACTAAGAGGACTAGATCTCAATTTGAGAGTGCCCTTTGTGTGAAAGATCCTCTATTTGTTGAGAAGTGTTATCTTATGGTTGAATCAGATCCACAAATATATGAAGATGCAGCACATGATCCAAGATGGCAAACAACCATGAAAGAAGAATTCAGCTCGCTCCAGAAGAACAACACTTGGGAACTGGTTGATCTTCCCCCAGGGAGGAAGCTAGTTCAATGTAAGTGGGTTTTCAAGACTAAGTTTGTTGCTGATGGTTCACCTTTGAAATATAAGGCAAGATTGGTAGCCAAGGGCTACTCACAAGTATATGGTATTGACTACAATGAAACCTTTGCACCAATAGAAAAGATGGACTCCATAAGGCTAGCTCTAGCCATTGCAGCTTCAAAGTGGTGGGAAGTGCATCACCTGGATGTGAAGTGTGCTTTCCTAAATGGAGATCTCAATGAGGAGGTTTACATGCAGCAACCCGAAGGGTTTGTTTCTAATCCATCTTTAGTGTGCAGGTTAAAGAAATCATTGTATGGGCTCAAGCAAACCCCCAGGGCTTGGTATGCCATTATTGATAGCTTTTTGCTGTCACTGAGTTTTGTTAATTGCAAGTCTAATCCTAATGTCTATTTGAAGTTGATTCATGGTTCTTTGATGATTTTTGTCTTGTATGTGGATGACCTACTGATTACAGGAAATTCAAAGAAAGAGATTACCTCCTTGAAGGATGCAATGAACCATACATTTTCTATGACAGATTTGGGATTGTTGAGCCAATTCTTGGGTCTCGAAATTGCTCAATCCCAACATGGAATCAAAGTACATCAGTCCAAGTATGCTTCAGATTTGCTCATCAAGTTCAACATGAAAGATTGCAAGCCAAGCAAGACTCCCTTCCTTTCAGGAGTTAAGCTTGAAGAAGCAGATTCTTCTTCTATGGTAAACAATACACTGTATAGGCAGTTGATTGGGTGTTTGCTTTATCTTACACACACTCGACCTGATCTATCTTATGCAGTTAGTGTAGCTTCGAGATACATGGATCAGCCTCATGAGATCCACTGGAGAGCAGCCAAAAGGATCCTAAACTTTGTTCAAGGAACAAAAACTCATGGGATCTTCTACAAAGCAAAATCTGATCTTGATTTGATTGGATTTACTGACAGTGATTGGGTAGGTGACAACACAGATCAAAAGTCTACATTAGGATATGTGTTCATGCTTGCAGAAGGACCAATCATCTGGTCAAGCAAAAAGCAAAGTGCCATAGCACTCTCATCTACAGAAGCAGAGTATAGAGGAGTTGTAAATGCAGCAACTCAATGTTTGTTGTTGCAGGGGATACTTGGAGAATGTGGCTTCAAATCAGAGTTTTCAACTATTATCTACTGTGATAATCAGAGTACCATTCGAATCTGCAATGATCCAGTTCAGAAACAACAAACCAAGCACATTTTGATCCATATGCACTACATCAGACAGCTTGTGCATGATGGTACCATTGTTCTACTCTTCTGTGCATCTTCAGAACAAGTAGCAGACATCTTCACCTAAGTTTTTTGTGAGAAGACCTTCAGCAATCTCAAATCACTGCTGGGGATTGTTGATCATGCTGTGAAGCATGAGTGATGACAAGATTTCTAAATTTTGTTTTTCCTGTCCATGTTTAAGAAAGGATTTTCCCACTGGGTTTTTGCCTCTTTCCTTGGTTGTATGGACACGCAGCATGTAAAGAGTGACTAAGCCTTGTTGCTAGGCCCTATAGTTTTTTGATATTTACTCATAAAGCCAGGCTTAAGGGGGGGTGTTAGAATAATCAACCCATAATTACCTACATTAGACATTAATTTAATTATTTTTGTCTTATTACCTAGTTTCCTAGACTCCATTCTATGCTAGTTGCCCTTCTACATGTCCTAGAAGTCAACACATGCTAAAACTGAGTCATGGAGCGCTTGGGAAACATCCTGGAAACCCAATTTAGCATGTCTGCTTTATTCCAAATTCTCTAAAGCGCATATCTGCTTTTTCTAAAAAGTTGCCTTGCTTTATAGTTGATTTAAGGCAAAAGGAAAAGCTAGACTAGGTGTAGTTGCCTTGTTTTTTGCCCACATCATCCTCCCTCCTTTTCTCCAAATAAAAGCATGTATGAGTTGTCTTTCCATCCCTCTTTAGCTTGCCCACTTGACTTAGCAAATTCGTGAGCATCTACATAGATTTGTAAACTGCTTTATGCACCTATGGGGGATTTGACTAGATTTGGTAAGCCTGCTTTTTTACTATTTTGAATGGCATCCTTATGCATTCGAACCTCTCATGTAATTATATATTACAGCAGCCTATTACTTCATAAGGTTAGCTATTGTACACTTATTCAATACAGATTAGTGTTATGCTCAAATTTCAGTCTCCTTTGGTGTTAATTTTGCATGTTTGATTAGCAATTTTGTGAGTGTAATTGTTCTATATCCTGGGTTCAATTTCCACAGAAAACATGCCCATCCTCCTGCCACACCTCCATACCTAAATAGTAATGCATCAGCCCAAGATCGGTCATCTCAAACTCTGAAGCAAGATCTTTCATGCATGCCTCAATCAGGTGCTCTCCTCCTGTAATAAGTCATCAACATATAGCAGAAGAATGAGCATAACACCTCCAACCACAATGTAGTATAAGTTGGGATCAACCTCACTCTTCTGAAACCCAATCGAAAGCAAATAAAAATCAATCCTCGAGTACCAAGCCCGAGGGGCTTTCTTCAGACCATACAAGTCCTTTTTCAGCCTGCATACATGAGACTCTCTCTCATAAATCTCAAAGCCCTGTGGCTGCTCTAGATATACCTCCTCATGTAGAAGACCGTTAAAAAAAGTGGTCTTCACATCCATCTGATAAATCCTCCAACCCATCTCTACCACAATGGAGATCATTGCTCTGATTGAAGAAAATCTAGCAACCGGTGCAAAGGTCTCGTCATAATCTACTCCCTCTACTTGTGAGAACCCATGTGCTACAAACCGAGCTTTGTACTTTTCAATGATGCCATCTACAGTATGCTTGATTTTATAGAGCCACTTGGAAGTCACAACTGACTTCCCCTCTTCTCTTGGAACCACCTTCCACACATCATTCTTCATGATGGAATTGTATTCTTCCATCATGGTATCTCTCCAAACTTGATGTGCGGATGCCTCCTCATAAGGAGTAGGATCGGACTCACGCAAGCTGGTCACATGTGCCATATAGCTGGAAAATATCTCTGGTGCCTTGCTCTCTCTGACCTCCCTCCTGGGTTGCCACACAAACTCCTATGCTTGCTTCACAAGCTCCTTAAACCAACTTGGCTTTATCATCTTGGAAGTAGCATCCTGTGCAGATCCTCCTCTACATCCTCATCAAACAAATGTCTCCCTAAAGAAGTACCTGTGGTCTGAGATCCTGTACCTAGTGAACCTAAACCTGAGCCATGTGTACCTGAATCATATGAAGGTGAAACCTGTGAACTTGTGATCCGTGAACCTGTCCCAGTACCGGAACTCCATGTAGACTGTGTCCCTAAAACTGATGAACCTGTAACCTGTGACCCAGTCACCGTGAGACTTGTGACCCTGTGCCCTGACTCGCTGAACTCTGTGATGCTATCAGCTGTGGAGTAGTCATCTACTGTTGTTCCTTCCTCTAACTCTCGACGCTTTCGAAAGGCTCGCTCCTCCTTAAATCTCACCTCCCTCCTCACCACAACTTTCCTCTATGCAAGAAGGTATATGCGAAAATCCTTCAAAGTCTCGTCATAGCCAACAAAAATGCCCCTCTCTAAGTAGCATCCAACTTTGTCCTCTTCTCAGAAGAGACATGGGAATATGTAGGGCATCCAAAAATGCGAAAGTATCCTATCTCAAGCTTCTTCCTAGTGAACATCTCTTCATGAGTTTTGCACCCTAAGGCACAGTGCAAACTCCTATTCTATACAAAGACAGTTGTGCTACGGGTCTCTGCCCATAGAAAGAAAGGAAGAGTCTAATCATGCAGCATGGCTCTAGCTGTTGATTAAGTTCTCATTGATGCCAACAGTGCCTGGTTATTGATGCCAACAGTTGAGTCTTGGTGCCCCTTGTGGAGCCCCTAAGGGTTAGTGTTTGTTTTGTGGTTGTCTGTGTCAAGAGGAGACCTTTTGACTTTGCCCAAGCCCAAGTCTGAAGCCCTTGGAGGCCTTGGGACAATGGCAAAAGCCCTGAACTTCCTGGAGAGTGGTCAAGTTGGTTTAATCAAAATATTAAGGTTAATAAATAAATTTTTTAATTAAAAAGTTTTGTTAATGAATCAAATATTAAAAAAGGGGGTTTTAATAAATAAAACATTTTAAAATAGTTGAATAGATAAAAAAATTATATTAAAAAATATATATATTCCCTTAACAAGGAAAAGTCTAATGAAAAAATTAAAATAATAAAAATAATATTAAAACAAAGAAAAGTTTAATGTTAAAAATAAAATATGATAAATATTCCCTAAAACTAGGAATCGTTCCTTTAAAAATAAAATATGATAAAATATTCCCTAAAACTAGGAATCGTTCCTTCTTACTTCTCATATAAATATAACTACATTTACCTTGATTGTGTGAGTAGCTCTTGATAAATGATTGAAAGAGTCGTATCATATTTTTAAGAGGTGGCGTGGAAATTCTTTTGATGATTGGCCGTGGTGACTTCATGCACATTTTTTTTTTGGTTGGCCGTGGAAATTTTGGTTAATTGACAGCAGCGTCCACAGCACCGCATTGGGCAATTTCCAGCAGAGATAAAAAAATAAAAATAAAACATGGCAGTGCGTGGCTGAACTAAGGAGTTGAGCTGTGAGTATTTTTTTTTTCTGAAGAAAAGTTTAATAACCCTCGCTGATCAGAAATAGAGGTTCGATGGTTTGCATTTCTTGGAGGTATTTGTGACGTTTATTTCTACAAAGAATTTTTTATTTTCTCTTGAATTCCGGCTGGCTGTCAGTGCTGGATCGAAATTTCTTTTCTCTTGGGCTATGGACAGAGATTGGTAAATTAATCTTCTAACAGCAACAACGTTCTTATATTCAGGCAGAAAGCTCAAAATTTCTGTTTAGAAGGTATCTGAAATTGAAATTTAAGTCTTGTTGGACAGCTGAGGTATTTTATTCAGCGTGGAATTTAATTGGACAGCAGAGGTATTTTATTCAGCGTGGAATTTAATTGGACAGCAGAGCAGAGCGTGGATTTAATGTGACAGCAGAGCAGAGGTATTTTGGAGCAGCGTGGATTTAATGTGACAACAGAGCAGAGATCTCAAAATTTCGGGCCTTTGGAGCAAGCAACCAAGCTGTCTTTGCTTGGGTTCTTCACACGCTGCCATTAATTCCAGATCTGAAATAATCTCTAGCA